>OY755244.1:46852093-47234593 GCA_963576725.1 Azorinus chamasolen
CCTTTTCTCTAGTTAATGCTCCTTTTCGGTACATTTATTTAAAGAGGTTGGATCTAAAAATAGTCTAATGAAGGAATGGGTTAAAATACATGTAAAGTTACTGGTTCACAAATAATTGTTATCCGCGAAGTGCACATGGTCTGATGCTATAAAAAGCTTGAATTTGAGTCTTAAGATCATTCTCAAGTATCTGACCAGATTATGTTAATCACAATTAATTCAAAACTACACAATTTTAAGATTTTCCTTTTTTACCAGTAAATGTTCCTTTTCAGTAGATTTACTCAAAGAGGCTGGGTCTAAATATAGCCTATGAAGGAACGGGTAACATTTGTCTCACTATTCGCAACTAGAACGCCTTTTAGTGATTGCCCTACTTTTCCATCCAATCAACGAGCCGCATTTTTGAAATTTTTCAGACTCTAATCCTCATAAATTTTATAAAATCGACTCTAACTTTCGAAGACAAACCTTCCAGTGCGCATGCGCAACAAAACTCCGCCCACTACTAAGACAAATCGAACGAGTTGCTGTTATGACGCTATCGACACGTGAACGAGTATACACAAGTACGCGTGTTCACTTGTGTAAAACGTGGAGAGGAAGACTATGTAATGCAAACAACTGAGAGGCAGAATTATAGACCCAATAGAGTAATTGGGCAAATAAACTGAGAGGCAGAATTATAGACCCAATAGTAACTGGGCAAATAAACTGAGAGGCAGAATTATAGACCCAATAGAAAATGGACAAATAAATCACGAAACATCCCACCTGTTGAAGCAGGATTATATTGAAAAAGGACTAATGTAAAAAGCAAACAAATCAGGAAATAAGAGCAAACCTGTATTCGAAACCGTACTCCGTTCAACAAAACATAAACAATCAAACCTGTAATATTTTGTAATTATTCTTATTTCTCTTATTTCAATATTCTGATAATAATAGGCCCTATAATGAATGTTTGGGTTTCGGTACCAGTGAAGATTTAAATCTGTGTAAACCGAGTAGACCCTGGTTAGACAACATAGGAGTTGTCTGATCTGGGTCTTCTCGGCTTACAAATCTTCGTTAGATAAGTCTGCTAGCTCGGTGCCAGAGAGCAGGTCAACGACAGATTGTTGTCATTATTGTTGTTATTACTTTGCCTCCAGAAAATTGTGTCAAACTGTTTTACACATAGACGGGGGATATTTGATTACGTGACAAAGCCAAATATGGCAATGTTTACAAGTAAAAGGCGCGAAATCAGTTTCACTGTGTAGGATTTTCAAAACATAAACACGTGAGAATATTAAGAAAGACGACGTTTGTTTGATTGGTGGGTTTTCTGGGTATTTTGCATAAACGGATGATGTTTTAGATGTACCATAATCACGTGACTATATACAAGTTTGTCATTGCTCAGTGGGCGGGGCTTATAAACTGAGCCTGTTGAAAAGTAGGGCAATCACTAAATCGGTTAGAGCTTATAAACTGCAGTCTTCGAAAATAAGACGGCCTAAAACGCTTCGCTTCGCTCGCGTTATCGGCCGTCTTATTTCCGAAGACTGCAGTTTATAAGCTCTAACCTATACTTAACAACTTGAATCCAGATGATATTCCGAGTAACTCGGCGTCTGGACAGGATCCAAGGTATTTCACCGTCACTCAATAGTTTCTCAAAAGCTTGATCGAATCTTGTCAAATTGCACCAGATCAATATTTGAGTAGACATTATATTTTACAGCTGGATAAAGGTTAACCCTTTCCCTGATGAATATTCATGTTGGAAATAATGACGTCATGAATGTTAATAAGATTTTATCCAGTCACCAGGCTTCTCTAGTGACATAATAAAGGGGGTGCAAATAAACTTAGGTTTATTAGGTTACTTCCGGTAGTGGAAGGTTTATTAGGTTAGTAGATAGGCGTAATGATTCTATAACCATGGAACTATTTTAGTTTTCTGTAAATATTCATAAACATGTTGATGGAATAGATCTAACAGATCTATTTGGTCACCAGAAGAATTATTCAAATGAGAAAAAAAAATAATTGGCTACAGCTGGATTCGAACCCGCGCCTGATCCTACAAAACCTAATTCTAATCTCTCTAGAGACGTCGCCCTTACCGATTACGCCACTGAGGCCACATACAAAATGACGTTGATTTATCACTTTTATAAATTTAATCCACCGCTGGCAAACCCCGTTTTTGATAAAATCAAACCTGGAAGCAAAGATTGACAGATAAATAGTAAATGTTTTCTTTTCACTCTCATGATTATTTGATTGATAAACTCTTACAGGGGCGGTGATAGTCATAAACCTAAATATAGCCTGTTCAGTTCCATCGATTTCTGAGTGACGTTGAATAGAATCTAAAAATAGAAACCGAGACTACGTAACTCGAATTTGACCAAAGAATATAGATCATGTCTGTTTGAAATAACTTATCGACCCTCGATTCAAATCATCTTATTTTTCAAATTCAACCACGTTTCCCTTCTAGTAATACAAGTATCGAAACTATATTCCTCTGCGGTAGCTCATTAGATCTATTTACGTCTAAATGGAAGTGAAAAGGGAGGGATTCGTTGATCGAAAAACTGCATTTTCAATGTAAATTATTTCAAGAGTGTTATGAGTCTATAAAAAAGACATTTAACTATATTGACTGGATAAATCGAATAATAGGTTAGTGCCGTAGATGGGACGCCTTTATCCGACTCGGAGAGAAAACAGTTGAGGCTCGGCAAGCCTCGCCTCAACGTTTTCTCCCCTCGTCGGATAAAGCGTCCCATCTACGGCACTAACCTATTATTCTCTATATCTTTTATAATGGCATATGAAAACATGATATTTTTGGCTCAGACAAAAGCTGTAGAATCAGATCTATATTACACCATAAGCAAACAGAGCAGACCCTGATCAGACGGCTCCTATATGAGCCGTCTGATCTGGGTCTACTCTGTTTGCAGATGCGTCAAAATGCGCTTACATAAGGGAAAGGGTTAAAAACAAATTTCCAGAGAACCTGTAATATAATATCTGAAGTGCACCTGTTCATCGTATGAAAATATGCCGATAAGATAAGCAGTTGTTTTGCGATAACACTCATGCATGTGAGTTTTAATCTATTACCTGATGAATATTCATGTGAAAATTAATGACGTCATGACTGCTTTTTTATACTGGCACATGAACAAAGGCGTTTTGGTCACAGCAGAAACTGGTGAATCACGTATTATTCAATAAGCAAATATAGCAGACTCTCCTACAGGAGCCGTCTGATCTGGGCCTTCTCCGTTTGCAAAGGCATCAAAAGGCGTTTGTTTTGGGGAAATTGGTAAATGATTGGTGGACCACAGTTATAACTCTTAAATCAGCGTCCTTGTGACATCCTTTTCATAATCTTACACCGATCATTATTCTATTACAAGTAACTATGTTCCGAGTGAAAACTGTAAAATCGTATTCAAATTCATTTTCAAGATATGGATTGAACAGTAATTATGTTACTTGTCCTACTTCATGTCCAATGTAACACACTCAGGATACACGTAACGATAGCGTCATTTTGAGCATATATAGTCATGGCCGTTTATTTCATGCAGTTTATAATCCTACCGCCTGTGACAGTCAAATAGTCGTAACGAATGTCAAATGTCGCGAAATTACATTTGCGCCATTTGTCGCATTGCCAAAATGTCACAATCCGATGTCAGTTGACGTAATACGTAACCAGAATGTTTTAATATCCACTTCCCTTAACCTCTTATCTGCTGAATAATTACAACCGGCTCGTTCTTTTCTGAATATTAAATAAACAAAAAAAATGTATCAAAACTTTATCACTGAAGAAAATAGTTCTTATGACAAACAGTCCAGACACTGATCAAAGGGATCCCTCAGAAGCCCTTTGATCTGGGTCTACACTGTTTGAAAAAGGTCTTATATACTCGATTCTCGCATATTAAGAGTTAACATCGACTTCAAAATGTAGAGTAGATACTGTAGTTATTTACCACTGTTCTGTCACATATTAATAAACCGGTACAATAGCATATCAAAAGTTCGAAAGTCTGTAGAAAACTATATTAATGACCTACAACTGTAAGTCGGAGATCTTTCAACTCATTTGCAGTACTTAAACCTTTACTTGATGTAAAAATACTTTATGAATATCAATTTGTTAAATGCATGTTATGACATATGAACGCAGGAATATTTTGCCATGGCATAAAAGCTGTATAATCAGATTTATATCTTCACATAAGCAAACAGAGTAGACCCGGACCAGATGGCTCTTGATAATCATCATCATCATCATCATCATCATCAGTATCACCATTATCATCATCATCATCATCATTATTTATAATAAACATTTTCACTTATTACATATCATTAAATGTTTTCGTTCTTAACGATGAAACCAATCATATCTACAGGTACACTTTGAAGGACATCCGTGTTTATCTGCGGCCACTTTAGTAGAATCTGTCTTAACCCATTACCTCATAGGTAATTTTGAATAAATACTGAAAAGGAGCATTAACTAGAGAAAAGGAAAACTTTAGAATTTTGTAGTTTGAAACCATAGCGATAAATAGAGCATTTGCTCCTATAGGAGCAAATGCTCTATTTATCATTATGGTTTCACAAACTGACTTTAACAGGGTCGTCCAAAGTCGTCAATATGAGGGAATGGGTTAAGCGGCCACCAAAAGAGGTCTAATTATGGGTCTATAAGGCAGGTGGTAGCTTAATGCAAGTCAAATGCACAAACTCCTATATGAACTGTTTGCGTTGCTTTTACCATGCATTAAGCAACCACCTGTTTTTAAGACTCCTATATTCAATAAAACGAATTACCGCTTAAGACAGGTTATACTGTATTCATATTCATTTGTCTCATATTTACTAACATTTTGAGTCTAAACTTTGAGATTTTGAACTCGAAAACTACACAATTAAATAACTTGATAAGCTCAAAGTTTCTATAAGGTATGTGTCTGATATTTGTAAAGCAATCCCTTTGATCATGAATACGTATGTAGATATAAGTTTTAGACATACAAATGTAAATGTATTTACCCTTTCATTTCCTCCTTTAGGAGCCGTCTGGTCAGGGCCTACTCTGTTTGTTAATGGAATTTGATAGGTCTGTTTCTTTAGATTCTAAATTGGCTATCCATGAGTATTCAGTAAATATTGAAATTTGGAACAAACATAAAACAGGGAAATTCATTTTCCCGAGGTTTACTGTAATATCGACAAATCATGTTTGGTAACTCTTACATAAATACACTAAATGCTGTATGCTGTATTATCGCCCTTGTTTTGCTAGATTGACATACATTGTGAAAAAATAGGGCATGACGTTATCGTAAAACGACACGTGACCAGAAAGGTATTTGCAAATGGCATAGATCCAGAGGAGAAGCCGAGTAACTCGGCACCTCGTCTGGTTACAAGCTGTTTGACACTGTTTTCAAAATCTTGATCGAACCGAAAGTAAGTAGAAAATGTTTAGTTTCAAAGTTTGAGCGGACATAATGTTCTACAGCATGATAGTGGAATAATCCATCAACGTTTAGTGGTTGAGTCCATATAGTAGGCAAGGGTAAAAATTGCCAGATTTTTCTGAGTGACAAACAGTGCAGACACCGATCAGAGGGCTCCCCTAAGAGCCCTCTGATCTGGGTCTACACTGTTTGCAAATTACAATACACTCGTTTCCGCATTGAAATAGTTAGATATCACTACTGAAAAGCGATATTGTCGCAAACAGTCGTATGTCCTGAATTAAGCGCGATTCTCGCGAGAACCCCCCCCCCTTTCCACAGGAAGCGTTATTCAAGGACACAATCACTGTCATGGTTCGTGATGCTGATTCCTCACATTCATTCGAAGACGAAGATTGATGGAACGAAACCCCGGTTGCATTCCATCCGTCGGGGAGAAATGCTTGAAATGTTTTCCTACATCTTGTTTCAGTTTCGATAACGTTGTATAATAGATTTGTAATGCCAACAGATATTACAGACATGAAATATATATACATGTATATGTACATGTATACAGTAGAATGATTCTAAAGATACCACTTAACATTTTACTCCATGAATATTCATGTAAGAAATAATGACATCATTCATATTAATTAGAATTCTTATATGATGTCATATCAACACGATAAATGTTGGCCGTAGCAAAAACTGTATAATTTCATAAGCAAACAGAGCAGGCCCTGATTAGACAGCTCCTACGGGGGAAACATAATTATCTATGAAGGAAAGGGTTACTAACCATTTGGCGCTAAATTTCTAACTGTCGTCTGCAAACCACATTTGTCAAATCATTTGGTAAAATAGGGAAATGAGACAAATAAATGCTATTTCAAAGGAATAAAGCACAGATATAAAATAGAGTTTGGGACAAAAAGTGAAGTCTCTGATCAGACGCCGCCTTGAAAAGGCGGCGTCTGAGGCGGCGTCTGATCTGGGACTGCACTATTTGTCGTGGTGCATTTTGCGACATTGGCGGTGAAAAAGGTTAAAAACAGCTAGTTGCTTAGTGATGGACGAAAAGTCAGTCAGATAGCTTTCTGCATAACGTATGCCCCTGCATTAAGCTACCATGTGACTTTATCACCCAGATTAGTGTCTCTTTTACATAGTCGCTTGAGAGAGCTTTTATTGTGTTCGGAAGGTGCATCACCTCTTCCCTATCTTCTTTCTGTCTAATCGCTATTTTCTCTATCGCTTCACACACTATATCTCTTTCCTATATTTCTTCTCTGTCTCTATGTTCGCTTTGATGTCTGTCTGTCTCTGCATGTCTGTCTGTCTCTCTGCTTGCCTGTCTGTCTGTCTGTATGGTGGTCAGTCGGTCGATGTATCTGTCTCCCTGCCTATATTTATGTCCTTTTGATTATTTTTAAAAACAAATCTGTAGTTTGTTGGTGTATGTAAATAGTACAGTAAAGCGCCTTTACTCCTTTACTCCATAAATATTCATGTAAGAAATAATGAAATCATAAATATTAATCAGAATTATTGTTCTAATAGCACAGGGACTAAGAAATTATTTGGTAGTAAAATAATTCCTATATTGTATCATAAGCAAACAGAGCAGATCCTGATCAGACGGCTCCTATAGATGCGTGAAAACGCGTTTATATGAGGAAAAGGGTTAAAAGGGGTTTACATTGTATTTTTTATTGGATTTTCAGTCTTTGTTGATTATAGTAGAACCTGTCTTAAGCGGTCATTCGTTAATTGAACATTGGAGTCTTATAAAGCAGGTGGATGCTTAATGCAGAACAAAAGTAATGGACGAAGCTTTCTGTATTACCTTGACCTGCATTAAGCTACCGCTTGCCTTACAGACCCATGCTTGGACCTCTTTTTAATTGCTGTTTATGTGAAATAATACAGAAGACACTGTCTATAGGGACCATATAATGAATAACTATGGAGATCTATATTCGCAGGTATTTGTTTAATGCAGGACGAAAGTAATGCAGAAAACTTGGAAGCTTTCGGCTGAACTTTCGTCCTGTATTAAACTACCACCTGTCTTAACCCTTTCTCTTGCATCTATGTTTTTTTTCACAGAGTAGATCAGGGTCTGCTTTGTTTGCTTATGAATTTCTATAGATCTGATCTTATAAAAATATACTTGATTTTTCCCTTTATTAAAAAGAGGTTAATGCATATTTATGAAATGATCTACTTCAATTCATGAGAGAAATCGTTTAAACCTTTACTCCATGAATATTCATGAAATGAATGAGTGCATGCATAGACTAGTTTTTTAAATGACATATAAACTCATGAAAGTTTGACAATAGCAGAAACTTATAATCAGAGCTATATTATTCATTGAGCAAACAGAGTAGATCCTGATCAGACGGCTCCTATAGGAGCCGTCTGATCTGGGTCTGCTCTATTTGCACAGGCGTAGAGAGGCATATTTATGGAGTAAAGGGTTAAACCCTAGAACTAGACTTATTTTTTACGGTCGCTGTAGACAGGGTTTTGCTGTACAGTTAAACCCCTCTAATGAGACCACCTAAAAGATGCATAATTATGGGTGCTATATGAAGGCGGTATCTTAATGCTGGACAAAAGTAATGCAGAAAGCTCCTAGAGGAGCTTTCTGCATTACTTTTGTCCTGCATTAACCAACCACCTGCTTATAAAGACAGATATGTTTATTCATTAAGTGGTCGCATTAGAGGGGTTATACTGTACAAGCATTACACAGTGTATGTATGCGTTATAAATGCGTACCCTAATTCTACGTGTAATGGAGATTTATCTAGTGCATGTAAGTGTGCCTCAATGTTACGATAACTTTGTACACAGAGTATCATACTGCAACAGAAGCAGCTCTTTAACACTTGTCCCGCAGTGAAAACAAAAATGTCTGCTCAGATTTAGACCTAGTGCAATTTGACCTTTTTTCGATTCTGTCAAGCCTTTGTGAAACTATTGACCCAGTGTCAAACAGCTTGGGTTCTGATGAGATACCGAGTTCATCGGCGTCTCATCTGGATCCAAACTGTTCGTAAATGTGAGTGAGGCCACAGATAGCTGGATCAGGGATAACTCTCGCTGCCACGTATGTGTCGTCTTGTTGATTTTTATCCTTTTCGTTTCAAAGCAACATAATTACAGTATCATATAGTTTTGATCCTCTGTAGACGATGAGTTACCCGGCGTCTCATCTGGATCCATACTGTTTGCGCAATAATCAAACATTTGCCTTTGACAGCAAAAGAGTTTAACCATTTCACTGCCAATGTCGCAAAAATGCACCACGACAAATAGTGCAGTCCCAGATCAGACGCCACCTTTTCAAGGCGGCGTCTGATCAGCGACTTCACTTTTTGTCCCAAACTCTATTTCTATATCTGTGCTTTATTCATTTGAAATTTGCACTTATTTATCTCATTTCCTTATTTTACCGAATTATTTAACAAATAGCTTTGCAGACGACAATTAGAAATTTGGCGCCGAAAGGGTTAAGGAAAGCCCAGCCAGATCTAATTTTTGAACCTGTCCATTTTTCATGTCACAACAATATATTTATTTGTTAACCTTTGACATCGATGGGTTCTGCACTGGTTGACAAATCACCATATTCTGAACAATATGTGGAGACGTAATCCTTTACTCTATGAAATAATGACATCATTCATATTAGTTACATTATTTGTTATAATAGCACATGGACACAGGGATTTTTGGCAATGGCAGAAACAGTAGAATCATGCTATATCATATCATAAGCAAAGAGAGCTCGTATTGGTAGAAACTGTAGAGTCAGATCTATTATAAGTTCATAAACAAACAGAGCAGATCCTGATAAGATGGTCCCCTGTCTATATACGAGTCATCTGATCTGGGTATTCTCTGTTTGCAAAGGCGTAGAGAGCTGTATTTATGGAGTAAAGTGTTAATTTCCAACTTTCATAATCAGTGGTTTCTGAGATTACGTCATATACATGTACGTACGATCATGGAGTGTTGCATGATACAAACACGTGCGATGGGCTGATGGACTCATGGAGAGGCGGGCAGGGGGTACCCTTTCCACGTCCAGCGTCATAACCCACCCACCCACCTCGGTTCAAACCCCGCACAACCCCGCCCTTCAACAGAAGTGGAATAATAACAAACACTAAGTCATTAAACATTTTTCATATGCACAACAAAGCTTTATATATACAACAGCTAATAAGTATGAACAGTGAGTGATATAACTGGAATTATATGATTGAGAAATATTCCAGTTATTGATATGCTGATGAAATCTGTCTGAAATGGACAAAACCAAGGAGCTGGTTTGTATATTAGACAGTAGAGTAGAAACAGTCTTAAGCGACCATTAAAACTGTCAAAGTATAGTTATATAGTCTAAGTCATATTATTTGAAAAGTACAAGGTCCCAGCTTCACGTTCGTACATGTACCAAACATTAGTGGTTATTTCATCTTGGCAGCCCAAAACAGGGCGTTATTTAGAATCGGTCGTGAAATTTGCGAATGGGTAGTTAGATCCCTTGTATATAATATAACACTAAATCGACCCAATCATTTTTCTTTTGACTTTTTAGTCATATACCAGTCAGTCACGAACATGTATACTTGAGGACTTAAACCCTTTCCTTGTTCAGTATTGATGTAAGAAATAATGACATCATACATTTGTATGAGTTGAATTTTTATAATGTAAACTTTTCAATGGATTTTTGTGCAAACAGCTTGGATCCAGATGAGATCAGGATTCAAACAGTTTGACATTTGGTCAATAGTTCATCTGAAGTTTGATCGTATCTAACTCCGATCGAAATTTGCGCGGAAATTATTTTTTCACACCGTGGTAAGAGTTGTCTGCAGGCCTGTCTGATATGACAGCTATATATATAGATATAACACTTAAGTCTAACTACAGTAACAACTCTCTATAACGACCACTAAATTGTGTTAATTAGTTGGTATTTATGGCAGGTGGTTGCTTAAAGCAAGGTGAAAGTAAAACAGAACGCTCCTATAGGAGCGTTCTGTTTTACTTTCACATTGCTTTAAGCAGTCACCTGCCTTTAACACAAAATATTCGATGAAATTCAGTGACCGTTATAGAGAGGTTTTACTGTATTGTGAATCAGGGGCCAGTCTTATGAAAAAGGTAGTAATAATTTACAACAATCACCAATATTGGCGACATGATAGCGTGCTTTGATAGACCCCATTCGTACGGATCACATTTGTAACAGATATTTTACGAATGTGATCACATTCGTAACAGGTTAAATGTGTTACAGATATGAGTGTCCGACATGGAGGTTGACATATGTAATAGTTTGAGTTCCTGAATGACAATGTTCAATTAATTAATAGTAATAAGATTATCATTGTACATGTTACTATATTTCCTTGAGGGTCATGTCTCAACTTTTCACAACCTTAACAGCACATTTTAAAGATATAATGCACATGCTTGTAAAATGTTTTAGGATATTTGCCTAAAATATATTGAAGACTTTCCATTTTTCATAGAACTTGTCATATACGCGTACATGCACCTAGGCAATGATATGTGTCTATGATTGAATAAATATTACTTCTTTGTTCCTTGATTTTCTTTTAATTGAGTAATTAATACACTATGCCAAATATCTTAGCAACTATAAATCTAATGATATACCTTTAGGAAAGAAAACCTTAGTCATTATGTTTTTAATATTTAGTTCGTTGTTAAAATTTGAACAAGGTTTCATTTTTGCGATGAGAGATGATGCACATGCACTTTTAAGCTTCCTTTTCTGTATCAAATTTGACGTGTTACAAATGTGATTGTACATGTATGACACATCAAAAATCACATTCGATCACATTCGTTATAAAATGTGTTACATTGTACATATGTGCCCGATTTCCGAATCACATTTGTAACACGTGCAACGAATGTGATTTGTTACGAATGTTGTCTACCAGTGATTTATATAAGGGAATGGGTTAAGCTAACTCCGTACGATGGAAATCATGTTATGTACAATCACAACTGCAAATCTTAGGACGGACCCTTGTGGTTACATGTGCTACAATAAACAATATGGTAAAGAGGTTACTCGGACATTTGCAAACCCTGTAGACCTAAATAGCTTAATCCATTAAAATATACAGCAAAACCCATCAAATGCGACCACCAACGAGAGGTATATATATGGGTTGAAGGAAGGTTATATTAAGGGGTGTTAAAGGAATATTATATTTATGGGTGTTAAAGGAAGGATATATTTATGTGTGTTAATATAAAGGAATGTTATATTTATGTGTGTAAAAGGAGGTTTTGTGTTAAAGTAATGTTATATTTATGTGTGTTAAAGGAATATTATACTTATGTGTGTGAAGGAAGTTTATATTTATGGGTGTTGAAGGATGGTTATATTTTTGGGTGTTAAAGGAATGTTATATTTATGTGTGTTAAAGGACGGTTATATTTATGTGTGTTAAAGGAAGGTTATATTTATGTGTGTTAAAGTAATGTTATATTTATGTGTGTTAAATGAATGTTATATGTATGGGTGTTAAAGGAATGTTACATTTATGGGTGTTAAAGGAAGTCGGTAGTTAAGAGCAGGATGAAAATTATGCCGAAAGCTCCAATAGCTGATTTCGGCTTTATTTTCGACCTGCATTAAGCAATCACCTGCTTTTATAGATACATTAAAACCCAGCTAAAGCGGAATTCTAGTTGAGAAGAATTTAGATACGTTTAGGCAGGTGGCTGCTTAATGCAGGGTGACAGTCATGCAGAAGGATCCTTAGGGAGCTTTCAGCACCACTTTCACCCTGCATCAAGCTACCACCTGTCTCCAAGACCGATATTTATAGTAAATTGGACGTCCAGTTTAGAGAGGTTTTACATATATTTATTGATACAATGGTCACTTAAGAGGGACTGTACTTTAGTTGTCTGTTCATTTGACAGTACTAACTTACAAACTCTAGCACCCACAAATAGAGTGTCACAAACAGAGTTGGCCAAAATCAGACACAACATTCCAAATAAAGTCATTGACTGTAGTCTACAGTGTTTGCAATTGTCCAGAGACTACTTGGTGCTGACCTAGAATGAAAGACTAATGAAAGACCATACGACCACATATCATAACAACAATAGCTTTTGTTTGTACAGCGGAAAATATCGCACATTCTAGGTTGCAACAAAACATTTATTGAACATATGAGAGTTAAACGCAGGTGATGACTTAATGCAGGTCAAAAGTAATGCAAAAAGCTCCTATACTTTTGATCTGCATTAAGCTATCACCTGCCTTACAGACCCATAATTAAACCCTCTTTTTAATGGTCGCTTAAGACAGGTTCTATTGCAGTAAGATATAACATACGACGCTTGAAGTTTCCGATTGCGACCGTAGTCGTTAGTAAGAACATATTCTAGTCGTACGGTATTTGATAAGACGAACGTCTATGCCCATGTGTTAGATCTTAGTCAAATTATTGTACGGATATTGTACGGATAAATTCTAAGTTTATACATATCCCTTTTCCAGTAGAACCAGTCTGAAGCGGATATATAAAAAAACCCAGGTCTATTACGTATCTGTAATGCAGGTGGTAGCTTAATGCAGGTCAAAAGTCATGCAGAGAGCTTTCAGCATTACTTTAACCCTGCATTAAAGCAACCACCTGGTTTTAAGACCCATATGTTCAATAAATGAACGACCGTTTAAGTCTGGTTCTACTGTATTTCTCAGCTATCAAGTATATATAACATATACAGTATTAAACAATAACATCATATTGAGCAATTTGTCATCCACCAAATCGTTGTTGGCTTCGTCATAACAAATATAAGCTTTCTCGACACAAAAACAAATGTAAAATTCAAATACTATGGATCTTAACCCTTTACTCCATGAATATTCATATAACAAATAACGACATCGTGGATATCAATTAATTCAATTTTTATAATAGCACTATATACAAAATAATTGTTTTATGGTGACAGAAACAGAAGAAACAGATTTACATGATATCTAAAGCAAACAGAGCAGACCCTGATCAGACTGCTCCTATAGGACCCGTCTGATCTGGGTCTTCTCTGTTCGCAAAGGCGTAGAAAGGCGTATCTATGTAGTGAATGGTTAATAAGATAAGATATTAATACATTGACGACTTCCCAATACAATGTTATCCGTTGCCGTCATTGTTACATGAACTGTTGGAATAATTCTCCTTGTTCAACTTATATTTCATGTAAAATTCACATTCAACTGATATGACCTTTGGGGTATTTACACTTTCCCTTATGTAAGCGCATTTTGACGCATCTGCAAACAGAGTAGACCCAGATCAGACGACTCCTATAGGAGCCGTCTGATCAGGGTCTGCTCTGTTTGCTTATGGTGGTAATATAGATCTGATTCTACAGCTTCTGCCTGGGCCAAAACGACATGTGTCCATATGCCATTTTATAACATAACACGTGGCTTCAGCGTGACGTAACACTATCATTTATTTTTTGATAATCATGGGCATATAATCACTAGTGAATAACATTCGAACGACCGAATGACATTCGAACGATTCATACGCGCTGTCAAAACAAACAAACTGGCGGACGGTGGTCGACCTACCTGTCCACGATTGAGTCACGATAGATGGCAAAGGATTGTTGGCACTTGCGCCTTAATTTCGATAAAATAATACAAATTGTAATCGCTGTCAGGAATCATATACAAAATGTATGCCAAAAAAGACCTACCAGCTACTCTGACCCATACAATCAATTCTAGTTTCTACATTTAAATTAAAATGCCTCCTCAACTTTGCATTTTCTTCACCGCATGTCCTTTTGTTTATGCAGATTTCTACTCATACAAATATCTCATCAATCAACAACAATAGTCATCTGAATCCAGCACAGCACAAACATATTTCAAATATGCTATACTCACTAACTCAGCTGATCGCGAAAATCTTCCTCCTGTTCCAACACATTTTATGCAGCAGTTCGTACTGAATCTTTTGTCCATTTCAAACATTTTCACTGAACTTGAATCGAGATTTTTTTTCTCGGTGGAAATGTCCATGTCCATGTGTATACATACAACACTAATGAAGGGCTTAAATATACCAAAACGAAGGCGCATTTCGAATCCCATTGACAGTGAGTGTCGGACGTGTTGGCGACTACATATGTAGGTCTTCATGTAAATGGCGCGCTTAACATAGACACATGTTGTGTACAATGACGTCATAATGTGACGTGATTGTAACTATGTATGTCAAAACTGTAACTCAAAAATTATTTTGACGTGTTTCTGTATGTTTTTGTATCATAAACTATCACAGTTAAATTGAATACCAGAGAGGTCTGAATTAGATCCTGGTTGATATGACAGTAAGTAGAAAATAAAGTTGGAAAATGTGGACCTACTTTGTCCCAGTTACCTAGCGAACCTAATAACACCTTTCATTCACATTTCTATATGTAAGGAGAATTTATAACAATCCACGTTACTGCTGAAATATTGGCTGCAAATAACATTTGTGTGTGTTATGTTATAAATAGGATCTTGCATTCGTGTTCATGATTATTGGATTTATTAAATTCGTCTTTTTAAAACGATAAAAAACTCGCTAAAGCTCGTTTTTTATCTTTTAAAAAGACTCATTTAATAAATCCAATAATCAAGAACACTCATGTAAGATCCTCTATATAAAAACATAATCTTATCAATATCTATGACGTCATTATTTCTTACATGAATATTTATCAGGGAATGGATTAATACCTAATGAATATTATTTAACCCTTCGCTTGCTATCGCATCAATATACGTACTTGTAAATAGTGAAGACCCAGATGAGACTGTCTCATCAGGGTCTGCACTATTTACAAGTTAATTGTGCAACCAGTGCACTCCGCAGCAGTGATTGCACAGCGAAATACTTGTACACAGTGAAGATATATGTAATTATACAATAGGGTAAAATTGGAAATTGGGTAAAGAATGAGAAATGTATTTTAAAATTCAGCAAGAGAAGGGTTACGATACAAATTACATACCAGTGACCCCTTCTACTAAAGATCGTACGACTGAAATTATCGTAACTCCTAACATACGACGATCGCCACTTGAAGTTAATCGTCGTGTATTAGAACTTATGATATTTTCCATCGTACTAATTGAGCATTTAGTGGTGAACAATAGATGTGCGATGAATTCGGCTATCCGAGAAGTAGCCGTGAGATTAGGACTTTAGTAAAATGGGCCCAGTCTAACTGGTAACAAAACGTAATACTGTCATCAAGGTCAAGACAAGATGCGTAAATTGAAATATTTTCAAGGATAACTCCTTTATTTCTCCACCAAACCCTATGTTGTGACCACTCTTTAGAATCGTCTCGTCTCGAAGAGACAATACGTATATGTATACCTCGAATGACAATATGTATATTAAATTCCAGAGGTCCAGATAAGATGCGTAAATTAAAACATTTTCAAGAACAACCTCTTCATTTCTCCACCAAACCCTATGTTGTGACCACTCTTTAGAATCGTCTCGAAGAGACGATTCTAAAGAGTGGTAACAACATAGGGTTTGGTGGAGAAATAACGATTTTAGTATTTGAGTACGAGCATTTATCTGTTACTCCTTTTTATGATAAGTGGATATAAGAGTACATCACTTTAAATTGCAGTCACAATACAATAACACCGTTGGTGCCAATCCTTAGCACATTGTTTCAACCTCGAACAAATCAATTGACACATATTTTTTATGTTACATCATGAGAATATACGGAAGCCAACCAATTCACCTAACTGTTACAATAATGGGACAATATGGAAGCCAAAACAATTTTATCAGAATTGTAAACAGCACTAATGTCATTCTCATCTGTCACTGTTGGTAGCTTAATCTGTATCATTTCTTGAGTAGGAGAGCAGAGAAACCATTTTTGCATGGAAAATCAGTTCAATCGGGATGTTTCAAACAGCGTCGGCATAGACAAACAACTACAGAACAGACAGCGTTGCCGAGACAAATTACTTAAAAACCTGATAAGATTTAGCAGTCACTATTCATCAGTCTGAATTAACCTTTTACTCCATGAATATTCATGTAAAACATAATGACATCATGAATATCAATAAGATTGTTTTAATAGCATATGGACACAGGGCCTTTAACCATGGCAAAAGTGTTAAATTCATATCTATATTATATCATAAGCAAGATGAACAGATCCTGATCAGACGGCTCCTGTAGGAGCCGTCTGACCTGGGTCTACTCTGTTTGCAAAGTCATAGATATGCGTATCTATGGAGGAATGTGTTAAGAGGTTACTTTGTTTTAGGAGCAGGCGAGTATTTACCCCTTCCCTGATACATGTAAGAGAGGCATTTTCACGCATTTGCAAACACAGTAAGCCTATATCCATATCGGGCGGGCGGGCGGGAGGTTGGGCAGTTTTTGTTGTTGTCGGCGTGCCGTCGTTAACAAAACTTTTCTCATAACTTCTGAATAACTTAAGCTAGACAATTCATATTTGGTATGAAGATAGCTTGGTTGAAGGCCTTTCACATGATACAAGGAAACATAAAATCAGGTCACGGTCAAGGTCACTATTTCGAAAACTTCGCTGGGTTTGTTTTTTTACAAACTATAACATTGCTATAACTTCTGAACTATACATGCTAGGCAATTCATCCTTGGTATACATATGGCTTTGGTAAATGCATTTCAGTTGATATAAAGATATTTGAAATTAGGTCAAGGTTAAGGTCACTATTTTGACAAGTTGGCAATCATTGAAAAACATTTTGTAGATAGCTTGGTTGAAGGCCTTTCACATGATACAAGGATACATGAGATCACGTCAAGGTCAATACATGTATTTCGAAAACTTTGCCGTTTTTAACAAAATTTAATATTGCTATAACTTCTGAACCACATATGCTAGACAATTCATATACATGTATGGTATGGATATAGCTTTGGTAAAAGCCTTTCATTTGATACAAGGATACATGAAATTCGGTCTAGGTCAAGGTCTCTTTTTTAAAAACTTGAATGTTTTCTAACAAACTTTAACATTTTGCTATAACTTCTGATCTACGAACGCTAGGCAATTCACCTTTGGTATTCAGATAGCTATGGTAAGGACCTTACAGATGACATAAAGATACCTGAAATCAGGTCATGGTCAAGGTCACTATTTTGAAAACATGGCTGCCATTTTGTTATAACTTCTGAACTACATATGCTATACAGTTTATATTTGGTATGCAGATAGCTTGGATGCAGGTCTTTTAGTTGAAACATCCGGATTTAATGCGGTTTCCGCATTTTTTGCTTGTATTCGTTTTATAAGTATGCTGAACAGAAATATATCGCAAGGATACCGATCAACTAAACGCCGAAGAGGACAACACATTCATTTGTTTGATATCGAAGACCCCTTTGCTATTCACCGATGTATAAGAATTCGGGTTGATATTTAGTTCCGTAACTATAGTAAAACCTCACTTAACCAAATGAACAATTTTTGGTCTGTCTTAAAGGCAGGCGGCAGCTTAATGCGGGATGAAAATCATACAGAAAGCTCCTATGAACATCAAGAACAGTTTGGCTAAATTGTAATGACATCTGACCAAGTGGTTTGAGAGAAAATTTAGCATGCCCTTTGCAGAAATGATTTTCCTATGAATTAGAACAGTTTGGAATATGCTTTGTAGAAGGGTCATTAAGATAGTTTAGAGGATAAAATGAAACATTATTTTCAGACAACTTGTTGTGTCTAAACCTATTATGGTTTCTACTCCACACAAAGTTTTATTAACTCTTTCGCTGCCAAACTCTGTCGTCTGCTAACTGTGTCGTCTGCTATAAATTTTCATTTTTTTTATTTTCTTCATTTTTTTCTCAAAAACATAGTAACAGTAACAAACAGTTTGGATCCTGATGAGACGCCGAGTTACTCGGCGTCTCACCTGGATCCAAACTGTTTGCATAGGTAATCACAGATCCGGCATTGGCAGCGAAACGGTTAACAATGTATATACATGTGGCAGATGAATCGTCGGATTATCAAAACGAATCGATTCCCGCAAGTAGTATATCCTAAGCATCTGAACCCCCCCCCCCACACACACACACACACACACACACACACACACACACACACATTTATACAGAAAACCAAACATTTGTCATTAAAGCTTGGTTTTGACTGTTTCATTTTACACTGAATCGAAATGATCGTAATAAAGCACGTAATAATTGACGTGGCTTCAAATTAGAAGATAAAGTGAATATTTGAATATTCATAAAGTTACAATTGTCCTACATACATAATAGTTTAATCGAGCCAAGTAGACGATCGACTCTCGACAGGGCACTTCGGAAATTTCGTTGAATGAAGCCTTTTAACTAGTTTGTGGTAGGACGGCATTCTTCAGAATAATGAACATAGGGAGGAACGAAGATCCTCCCACCTCCTGCAATGAGCTGCACATCGTAAGATGAAGCAGTGGTAAACACAGAGCCAGCGAACATACCGACCGATACTACTCTTAGAACTCAAGGTAAGAGGTATATTAAAACCTCTCTAAAACGGCCACTAAATTGTGTTAATAAGTTGATATTTAGGACAGGTGGCTGCTTAAAGCAAGGTGAAAGTAAAACAGAACGCTCCTATAGGAGCGTTCTGTTTTACATTCACCTTGCTTTAAGCAGCCACCTGTCTTTAATACAAAATACTGGATATAACTTAGTGTCCGTTATAGAGAGGTTTTACTGTATATTCACATAGAGTATTTAATGAATACTAACAAGAACATAACACTTATTGTTATTATAACATGTATCACAGTTTTCTTACAAACGCCTTTTGGTTAGACCTCAGACTGCTTTCTACAACTCAGCAAGGCTTATTAGTATCAGTATTAAATGGGTTTCTGTATGTGCGGTTAATTAACTGCATGTTTTTACATTCTTCACGCACCTGTCTTCTGTATCTATCTTCCAGTTTCTTTCAATAACAAAGTCCAAGTGTCGAACAGATTATATCCTGATATAATACATGACAGTCATTAAGTAACTCCACATTGTTAGTAAAGATCATCAAAAATAAATCAAAAGTATGCAACCAACACGTAACTTGCAGAGCAACAGATACACGTGCGTACTCAAATTCTAACATCGTCATTTCTCCACCAAACCCTATGTTGTGACCACTCTTTAGAATCGTCGTTTGTAAGTATAGAACTTTTAGAGCAACAAATAAACGTGCGTATACCAAGATACTAAAATCGTCATTTCTCCACCAAACCCTATGTTGTGACCACTCTTTAGAATCGTCTCTTCGAGACGATCCTAAAGAGTGGTCACAACATAGGGTTTGGTGGAGAAATAAAGGAGTTATTCTTAAAAATGTTTTATTTACGCATCTTATCTAGACATCTATGCACGGTTTAGTGTATTTCTTCAACTTCCTCATCTATATCAGACTGGATGGCTGTTTGGTTCAACGGTGTTTGATGTACCTCCTCGATCTCTCCTGCTAGATGGCGCATTCTTGTGGGCACTTCTTCTTGCTGTCGCTTCAGGAATGTACAATTGATCACTCTGTCAAACACAGTTCCAAGTTCACGTGACATGGTCGCATAAATAATCGGACGAAGTGCCATGTCTGCTATAGCAAGAATACTGAGATACTGTCGCACATATACAAACACTATATACTTTTGCATGTCTTGATTCATGGCCTCCATAATAGTCTTGTCCTTGAAAGTGTAGAACCAGAACAAGGTCACAAGCTCTGAAGGCAGGTTGCACAAGGTGAAGGTCACAATTAGGCTGTTGATCATTTTAGACATTCGGCGTTCACGTACAGAATAGCTATCCTCAAAGAACCGTTTGCTCATATAGCGTGTGAAACAGTATATCATAATAATCAAAAATAATGGTAGAAAAAATGAAAATGCCGATGATAAGATAACGTACAGCTCTTCTATCATCGACTCCTGTTCGGACTTTTCCATACTTAAACTTGTATCTTGTTTTGCTAGTCCAGGCAAAACAACACACCTTTTCATTATTGGGTGTAACAAAGATGAACTTATCATTGGTATATTAGCTAACAATGATGTTGTCCACAAAATAGCACATGTGATATAGGTATGGATGACAGTGGGACCATGGTGACTCCTGTCTGTTAATAAAATACTGCGTAGAACACTTAGAAATACTAAGTGAAAGGCTACAATATATTTTCCAGAATCTGCTAAGAACCCATATGCTTTGCACCATGTGTCTGACAGCAAATTACCTTTGTCTGAAAGAAAAATGATCTCTTCTGGAATTCGTATAACGGCCACCAGGATATCTGCTAATGCTAGCCCTCCAACGACAATGTAGATTGATATTCGTAATGACTTGTAGTATACCAACGTTCCAACAGCAATAAGATTACCAATTACGCTTACGATCCCAATAACTCCCAGGATCACGATTTTCAGCAGCACTTGGACATTAGCCTTACTGAGGTAATCTTCATCTCCATCTTCATTAGATGCGTCCAT
The DNA here is from genome assembly GCA_963576725.1 of Azorinus chamasolen. Taxonomy (NCBI): domain Eukaryota; kingdom Metazoa; phylum Mollusca; class Bivalvia; order Cardiida; family Solecurtidae; genus Azorinus; species Azorinus chamasolen. The sequence continues at coordinate 46,873,220 of OY755244.1, forward strand.
CTTAGAATTCTTTATGTGCCTGAAACGATATATATACAGAGGCCCAGATAAGATGGGTAGATTAAAACATTTTCAAGAAGAACTACTTTATTTCTCCACTAAACCCTATGTTGTGACCACTCTTTAGAATCGTTTCTTCGAGAAATAAACAAGTTATTCTTGAACAGGATTTAATTTACGTATCTTATCTGGAAATCTGTTTTATTAAATCCTTTCTTCGAGTGTTCAGAAAATATAAAGTAGTTAGTGTATATAGAAAAGAAACAAATGTTATAAACTCCAAGTGAGATTTTCTTTTCTCCATTGTACACGTATCTGATGTTGAAGGTAGTTAAACATCTCCCTGTTCTATGTTTATTCCAAATTTCAATACTTACTGACTATTCATGCACAAAATAGGTATAATGGAATATGGAAGGTGGATTATTGTAGATATCTTAGAAAGCAAAGAAACAAATCTTTCAAATTCAATTAGCAAACAGAGCAGACCCTGATCAGACGGCTCCTCTAGGGAGCCGTCTGATCTGGTCTACTCTGTTTGCAAATGTGTGAAAATATGTTTATATGAGGGAAAGGGTTAAACCTTACACAACTGTAAAAAAAACTGCTCAATTTTGGATCAGATGTAATTTTGACTACTATGGGCTCGAACAGGCTTCTGAGACACCGTTGACTAGGTGTCAAACAGTTTGGATCCTGATGAGACGCCGGTGTTATCCCCGTTTTATTATTGACAATCATCAGGATCTGCCTCCCATTAGGATCCAAGTTACTTGTTTATCGCTCATTAGTTTGATCGAAAGCTTGGTCGATTCGGAAGTACATGTACTTCGATATCTCAAACTCGGATAACTCGATCTTCTGGATAAATCGAACTAAAAGTTCGGCCCTTCCAGCATTGTTCTAAAATGTATCTCTATATATATCTAGAAACACATAATTATAACAGCTTTATGTAGGTCGAAAGTAATGCTGAAAACTCCTACAGAAGCTTTCAGCATTACTTTCGACCTGCATTAAACTGCAATTTTGAGATATGTGTCAGATTAGAACTCGGATGAATCGAACCTCTGTTCTCTCGAACTAGTTTGTATGGTCCATTGAAGTTCGAGATCTTGAAGTTCAGCAGTACGAGTCATTAAAATTGCACCAAATCCAAATTTGATCAAACATTCTTGTTTCACAGCGTGATAGGAGTTAACGTTTCACTCCATGTATAGCGGATCTTACATTTGTGTTCATTACAACTTATTTTTATGAAACGGGTTCACTATAATAATATGGCACGAGCTTTAGCGAGTGTCATATCCATTATTGTAAACGAGTTTCATTAAAACAAACTGTAATGCACACGAGTGTAAGATTCTTTTATCATATCATCCTTAAACATGCAATAGAAAATGAAACAGATTATAGCTGACGGCTGTTTCGGCCATTGCTTACAAACAGCGTAGTAATACAACGGACGACGCACATGGAGCGCTATGATTGGCTAACGCGTAAATGAGCGCTGCGTATTGGCTAACGATTTCTAATTTGCATAAAAATGCACTAGTGCATTTTCTCGATTTATGGCACTTTGTTACGGCACTCCCACAAGGCAGATTATGTGATAAATATGCATTTTATGCTTTGCAAACAGTGCCATGATAAACAATGCTCTATAAACAAATTAGTTATTTAATATCCATGATGTCATTACTTCATATCTAAATATTCATGAAGTACATAGTTAACCCTTTCCCTCATATAAACACATTTTCACGCATTGGCAAACTGAGAAGACCAAGATCAGACGGTTCCTGTAGGAACCGCCTGCTGCTCATGATCTGCTATGTTTGCTCTCGACATTACATAGATCTGATTCTACAGTTTTTGCCGAAGTAAAAACTGCCTTTGAATAGTTAACATTATAAAAAAAATGCGGGTAATAGATATTTATGATGTCATTATTTCTTATAGGAATATTTAACAGGGAAATGGTTAATGCACCAAAATCTACTATACAACGGAGTATACTATCAAAACTTACCTACATATATGACTGCTCTACTAACACGTCTGTTAATATGAAACTTACGACCCACGCTGCAAAGTGTCATCACTGCTATCTATATTTGTCAGCCACGGATTGGTTAAATCCTCTGAATCTTACACTCCCAATTTGATCTGTTCTGTCACACAGCCAGCTTTAACATCCACATTTAGTCTGTTTCGGCTACCTGATATAATAATGATATGTATAGTGCCAATCCTTCTCATTCCCTCATATTGATGCCAAAAGTCACCTGCTGAAACCATTGTGATAAATAGAGCATTTGCTCATGTAGGAGCAAATGCTCTATTTATCACGATGGTTTCAAACTACAAAAATCTAAATTTTCCTTTTCTCTAGTTAATGCTCCTTTTCGGTAGATTTATTCATAGTGGTTGGATCTAAAAATAGCCTATGAGGGAATTGGTTCAGCGGTCATCATAAAACGAGGTCTAATTATGGGACTGTAAGGCAGACGATAGCTTAATGCAGGTCAAACATAATGCAGATAGCTCCTATAGGAGTTTTCTGCAGTGTTTTTGACCTGCGTTAAGCAACCTTCTGTTTTTAAGACTCCTATATTCAATAAATGAATGACTGCTTAAGACAGCTTATACCGTATACGTCGTTAGAACCCATCAGCCAACACTACCAACCCTTTATTCCATAGATATGCCCTTTAACGTATTTGCAAACAGGGCAGACCCAGAACCTGTAGGAGCCTCGGTCTGCTCTCTTTGCTTCTAATATAATATAGTCCTGATTATACACATTTCAGTGTTCATATGCCAGCTAATTCAAAAAGTCAGCTAATAAATATTCATGATGTCATTAATATGCAATGCATAAAGGGTTAATTTATCCTCTTAGTGGAAACGAACAACGGTTTTTTGCTAATGCCGCGTCTGCGATTACCTATGCAAATAGTTTGGTTCCAAAATTAAACGGATAAGACTGATCAGTTTTCCAGCAACGAACTGACTTGACGAATGCGAGACAAGGCTGTAAAGCTTCCTGTAGATTAACCTAGTGTTTTTATTCCGATCTGTATTCTAATACGTGACAAACAAGCACTCAAACAAAACTCAATACTAAATTAGATATTACCGACTATAAAACTGATGTTTTAACCCTTACTGTGCGGGAGACGAGTCACTAATGTCCTTTGCAAACAGTGTAGACCCAGATGAGAGGGCTCTGAGAGGGCTCCTAGAGGAGCCCTCTCATCAGGGTCTGCACTGTTTGTCATGTTACATTTTTCTTTAGAAAAAGCCCTCCATATTCACCATAAGCTTGACCTGTTTGAATTTTGGAATAGTCCATTTGAAAACTCAGCGTTGAAAGGGTTAACTCTTTACCTGATTAAAAAATGATGTCTGCTACAACTGCGATTTGTTACAGTTTTCAACTACTTCCGGTTCTATCAAGATTTTGAGAAACTCTTCACCGAATGTCAAACAGTTTGGATCCTGGTGAGATGCCGAGTTACTCGGCGTCTCATCTGAATATCGAGTTGTTTACAAATACGGGTCAGGTTGCGACACGCAGGCAGAGTGTACAATTTCTGAATATGGCTTCGACTGGAAATCTAACTCTATTGACACGCGGTCTAATTCTTCTCAAGCAATTTTGCCGGCAAAACTTGGTGCGCAGAACACCTTTTATATCTGTAACTAAATGGAATTAGATATCTACGTCATTAGCACAGCTTAATCTAATGTTGTCACGCTAACAAAAGTGCCCATGACATACAGTGAAACCCTTCTAAAGCGGATATGACAAAATGTACAGTAAAACCTTTATATAACGACCACTAAATGGTGTTAATTGGTTGGTATTTAGAGCAGGTGATTGCTTAAAGCAAGGTGAAAGTAAAACAGAACGCTCCTATAGGAGCGTTCTGTTTTACTCTCACCTTGCTGTAAGCAGCCACCTGCCTTTAACACAAAATACTTGATGTAATTTAGTGACCGTAATAGAGAGGTTTTACTGTATAGTTCTAGATCATAAAGGATTTGGAGGCTTAATGCAGGACGAGAGTTATGTAGAATGCTATTATAGGAGCTTTTCTGCATTACTTCCAACATGCATTTCACCGCATGCTTTAACCATTCCCTCTTCTACGTTTTTTTTCTCCAAATGTCAATATCTCCTGAATATTCATGGCCAACTAGCTACAACGTAATATGGAAGATAGAACATTGTATCTAAATATATCTTTCAAAATTCCGTTAGCGAACCGATCCTGATCTGGGTCTACTCTGTTTGCAAATGCTTGAAAACACACGTTTATACGAAGGAAAAGGTAAATAGAGAATCATCGGTGAGGTGTGCAAATCACCTATCTAGACGCTTTGTTTTCGATTTTCGGATTTTAACACGAATGAAAAGCCGAATATGAACTACATGATCTGCGAAGATGCAGGAGCTAAAAGCCAATGAATGTTGACAAATTTGACATGTGACAAAAATCCTGTAATAAAAATGGCTCATATTTTCTTCCGCACGAATACCGCAGTGCAGATGGCATTTATCAACTGTACACCATGTTTATAGTGTTAACCTTTCCCTGTTCTATATTTATTCCAAATCACAATACGTACTGGATATTCATAGACGAAATAATTCTAATGAAATATGGAAAGAATCAAGAAATATGGAAAGAATCAAGATCTATCAAATTCCATTAGCAAACAGAGCAGACCCTGATCAGACGGCTCCAATAGGAGCCGTCTGATATGGGTCTACTCTGTTTGCAAATACGTGAACACACGTTTATATGAGGGAAGGGGTTAACCAGGTATATGTTTACGGCAACAATAAGTGCAGTAGGAATATTATATCATACAGTTTTAACGATCTCCTGAAATGCCATCTTGCAGATACGGCATTTGCGCAGCTCACCAACGAATATACAAATGTTTGTTCACGTAGTGGTCTTTTTAAGTGAAATTCTACTGTATCATTATCGCAATAGCGACGTAATTCTAATACTAAGGAGTGTCGCTGCTTACCTTTCAATCAGTCTGGATCCTGGTGAGATGCTGAGTAACCGAGTAACTGAGCGTCTCATCAGGATCCAAACTGATTGACGTCGTACAAACAACTGATTTTGTTATTTGAAACTTAAAAGCAGACGATAATCTTATTTGGTGGCAAAATATTTAATTACACATCACTTTTTCACAGACGACATTTACGTGGACTGTGTATTCAAATCGGGAATATTAAGCCTTTCAGTGTGGAAAACGAGTCATTAATGTCCTTTGCAAACAGTGTAGACCCAAATGAGAGGGCTCCTAGAGGAGCCCTCTCACCAGGGTCTACACTGTTTGTAATGTTACATTTTCCCTTAAAACAATCCCTGAATATACACGATAGACTTGACATGTTTAAGTTTTGGAATAGTCTATTTGAAAATTCAGCGTTGAAAGGGTTAAATAAGCTGTAGAAATCAGGTCTACTCCAGTTCTTAGCTGCTACGAAATGTGCATGCTTTGTAATACAGAAGAACCCGTCTTAGGCGGCCATTCATTTACTGAAAATAGGAGTCATAGAAAGCAGACATTTGCTTAATGCCGGGCAAAAGTAATGCAGAAAGCTCCTATAGGAGTTTTCTGCATTACTTTTGGCCTGCATTAAACTACCACCTTACTTGTAGACCCATAATTGGACCTTATTTTTGACACGCTTAAGACAGGTTCAATTGTAGGTCATGCTTTGGAGAAACCACGTCTCAAACATGTTTGATCCTGATGGCACGCCAAGTAAACAATTTGTCTCCTGATCAGACGTCTCATTTCACTCTTAACCCATTCCCTGATATTGACGACTTTTGACCACTCTGTAAAAGTCACTTTGTGAAACCATTGTGATAAAAAGAGCAAATGCTCTATTTATCACAATGGTTTCAAACTACAAAATTATAAAACTTTTCCTTTTCTCTAGTTAATGCTCCTTTTCGGTAGATTTATTCAAAGAGGTTGTAGATCTATCTAAAAATAGCCTATGAGGTAATGGGTTAAATTGCTGAAATTTTTGAAACCATTTATCTGCTACACTTTGCTTTAATTACTTTAGATTGGTTAAACCTTTTGAAAAACTACTAATCATGTGTCAAACAGCTTGGGTCCTGATGAGATGCCGAGTTACTCGGCGTCTCATCTGGATCCAGGCTGTTTGCAAATACGAATCAGGTCGGGGATAGTAGGATAAGGGTTAATAGGAACCCAAGACATAATTATGTGATATGAACACTTTCTGTTGACATAAGCTGTCTGGGTGGGATTAACAGTTAATTTAGGAAGTCCTCAAAAGGAAGAGGAAACCATGCCCCAGGCGGATAGATCGATAATACTATAGAACCTGTCTCAAGCGCCCAAATATTTTATTGAACATAGGCGTCTTAAACAGCAGGTGGTAAAGCGGCCATCAAAAAGAGGTGCATTTATGGGTCTGTAAGGCAGGCGGTAGCTTAATGCTGGTCAAAAGTAATGCAGAAAATTCCTATAGGAGCCTTCTGTATAACTTTTGTCCTGATTTAAGCAACCACCTGCTTCTTAAGACGCATATGCTCAGTACACGAATGCCCGCGTTATTTCCTTCATATAAACGGCTTTTCACGCATCTGCAAACAGGGTAGACCCAGATCAGACGGTACTTATAGGTGCCATGTGACCAGGGTCTGCTCTGTTTGCTAACGGAATTTTATAGATTTGTTTCTTTAATTTCTAAAATGGCTACAGTGTTACACTTTCCATATTCCATTATAACTATTTTGTCCATGAATATTCAGTAGGTATTGAAATTTGGAATACCAGGGTTATGTGATTAATATTCATTATATTGATATTCACCAGGTGAGGCGTTAAGTTTAACAATTATATCAAATAAAACCAAGAGGGTCATGGTAGCCCTATGTCGTTCACCTTTACCCTTTCCCTGTTCTATTTTTTCCAAATTTCAATACCTACTGAATATTCATGGACAAGATATTTATAGGAAAATATGGGAGGTGGAACATTGCAGCCATTTTAGAAAGTACAGATACAGATCTTTAAAATTCCACTAGCAAACAGAGCAAGCCCTGATCTGACGGCTCCTATAGGAGCAGTCTGAGCAGGGTCTACTCTGTTGGCAAATGCGTGAAAACACGTTTATATGAGGGAAAGGGTTGATACATGTACTGTTTGTCATGTTCATAGTAATGTCAGATAAGTGTCTCACATAATTTACATTTATATTTAAGCAAATAATTATTCTTAATACAATTTGCATAAACAGGGAAACTATGCCACTACACGATGCCCTTAAATTGATTTTTAAAACAGCAGCTCCGGCAAAAGTTAATTCAAACATTCAATCAGATAGTTCTGGATCTTAGTGAGATGTTGAGTTATCTGGATCGAAACTGTTTATTTTTGATATCACAAATTCTCCACACAAATTTGCACATAGTTAACGCTTTCCCTCATATTGACGAGTTTTGACGACTCTGTAAACGTCACTTTATGAAACCATTGTGATAAATAGAGCATTTGCTCCTATAGGAGCAAATACTCTATTTATCACAATGGTTTCAAACTACAAAATTCTGAAATGTTCCTGTTCTCTAATTAATGCTCCATTTCGGTAGATTAATTCAAAGAGGTTGTATCTAAAAGTAGCCTATGAGGTAATGGGTTAATGCTTTTCCCGTTAACCATGACTTGACTCGCATTTCTAAACATCTTGGATCCAATATCCCAGCTGTTTAATACACCCTAACAGTAGTTTATAAGAAGCATTTTCGAAATGGAAGTACATGTACTGTTGAACGTCGCTATCTCGAACTTCAAGAGACCATAAACATTTTTCGAGATAACAGAGGTTCGAGTCATCCGAGTTCTAATCTGATCAATATCTCAAATACGCGGCTTAAAGTCCCTGGACGTCCTGAGATTGAAAAAATGACACTCTGTTGTTTTTGATAAGTGCCCATCCATTTGAAAGAAACTGTTCTTAAAAAAGTTTCAAACGATTTTTTAGAGACAGCGTTCATTCCATTTCGGCTTCCAAGAGACGTCAAAATGCATTGCTTGATATCGAGAGGCGCATGCGCGAAGTGAATGCTATATTTATAGCGAATATTTATAAAGAACTGTCATACTTTTTTGCCCGCTGAAACAAAAAGTACATGGCGATATATTTTAGTGTGTTATCGTTGTTTATGAACAGAAAACGATCAAATAAAAAACAAGACTGTTTAAATGGTATACTGAAGGGTACATTAAGCATAAATGACAAGTATTTGTTATTTGAAAACCAACTGCCTGTGGGGTTAGTGTGGTCAAGCAGTATATTTACAGAGTTTTGATATGTTTTTGGTTATCCAGTGAGTAGTTACATGTAACATGTTTTTGTATAATAACATGAAATCTGTAAGTGTAAAAATTGTTCTATATTGGCTGTGTATCAGGTCTGACTAAGTTTTATACATGTATAATTGCTGGCCAAGTAGTGTCTACATAGATAATGCAGTAGGGAATCAAGTGTCTGTGCGTTTTAAAGTGTACTGAGGCTATTGTGTTCATCAGTCAAGCTTGACCAGTGGTTAGTTGTGTGTTTTCTGCTCTGTGTAGAATTGTTATTATTAAGCTAACCTTCACAAGGAGAACATGTGTATGGACATTTGGAAGCATGCTATAGTATAAAAAGAATAGATGGCCGTTTTACTCTAAGGCAATTGTAAGTTATTACAGTTCCTCAGCCCGTGTCCAAACTTAATTGGCTGTTATTTCTGAATTATTCGCTAGGATTTTTATATAAATTTTGTATTTTTATCCGTTTATTGGTTGGTAAATGTTATTTTCCATGGGTCCAGTTTAGTAAATAAGGTTTCCCTATAATTGTAGGTGGCTCCCAATCATGGCCCTGTAAAGACCTGATTAATGCTGATATTTGGACCGAGATACTAGCCCAGTATGTTGTCTGTGGAAGTTTATGTTGATACGGCTTCCAGACATTGAAGCAGCCATATACATGGCAATGGATGGTGTGGAGTAACATTTGCAGTCATCATATAGATATCAACACTGTGGTCTTCATGGTACTGAGAGTTTGCAAATGAAGTCTGTTGCTTTGTCTGTGTGACAAATAGTTATTTAATAATAACTGGTAGTAATATATACGTCTGTGACATTTATTGTGTCTATGTGACCAGTATTATACATTTACAGTCTGTGTGGCTAATATTATTCATCGTCTGTGTGACGTTTAGTTTTCTCTGTGTGGGTATAATAGTTTAGACATTACAAACTTTCAGTGAGAGGTGAATTGACTGTGCATATATAGAACTGACTGCTGTAGACATTAGCTGCATATATTGCTAAATAGTGTGTGTTGTTTAGCTGTAGATAACAATAACAATTTAGTTTAGCAATACAGATATTGCGTGATATGCATTAGTGGTGCTTATAGAATATTGTATAGTCATACTTTTAATAAAACTGTATTGTAGTATAACCTGTCTCACTATTTAGTTAGTTACTAATTAAACGAATTCGGAATCACCATTTTCTTAGTTTCCCAGGCTGAGAAAATTGTGACAATATATTTATCTTTTTTTATGCAAAGGCGTTCAGGGACTTTAATGCAGGTCTAACGTAATGCTGAAAGCTCCTGTAGGAGCTTTCAGCATTACTTTCGACCTGCATAAAGCTGTCATATGTTTTTCTAGATACGTGTAGTGATACATTTTAGAACAATTCTGTACGTAAATTTTGGACGGAGCGAACTTTTAGTTCCGAGTTATCCAGAATATGTAGTTAAAATGCAACACATCCAAAGTTGAGCAGATATTTTCATAGCGGTGTTATGGTTAATTATAAACTACGCTCCAGATAAGATGGACCAGAGGTCCAGATAAGTACCTAAATTAAAACATTTTCAAGAATATCTCCCTTTATTTCTCCACGAAAACCTATATTGTGGTTGCTTAATGCAGAGCAAAGGTAAAACAGAAAGCTCCAATAGGAGCTTTCTGCATTACTTTTGACCTGCATTAAGCTATCTCCTGATTTATAGACCCATAATTAGACCTATTTACATGGTCGAATAAGACAGGATATTCTGTAATTCATAAGCTCATTTTCAATTAAATGAATGGGGTGTATTACTCTGGGACATTATAGGAGCTTTCTGTATTACTTTCATCCTGCTGCCTTAAGTCGCTATTTTCTTTACTAGACATTCATGTTAATTTATTTTTGTGGTTGCTTTAATGGGGTTCTACTGTTTTTAAGGATACTGAGACAAAAATAATGCGGTCCTTCCCAACCGAAAATACATCTCATTTGTTATTCGATATTAACCATATCACCGCTTAATGTCGCAAAAATGCACCACGACAAATAGTGCAGTCCCAGATCAGACGCCACCTTTTCAGGCGGCGTCTGATCAGGGACTTCACTTTTTGTCTCAAACTCTACTTCTATATCTGTGTTTTAAAAGCGCAGTCCCAGATTAGAGGCCGCCTTTTCAATCAGCAACTTCACTTTTTGTTTCAATCTCTACTTCTATATCTGTGTTTTATTTTCTCGCTAAAGCTCGTGTTATATTACATGTATTATAGTAAACTCGTTTCATAAACAACATAATTTGTAATGAACATTCATGTAAGATTCTTTTTATTACATAACCCTTAAAAGTGTCATATAAAGTGAAAGCGACTAAATCTGAAAACTGTTCGGCCATTGCTTACAGCGTAGTACAGCCGGAGTCAAAGTGCTCATTTGCATAAAAAAAATGCACCAGTGCATTTCCGCGATTTATGGCACTCTGTTTCGGCACTCCCACACGGCAGATTATGTGATACAGGTATTTTCACAAGTTTCACGGTTTTTAGATTTAAGATCATCAAAACATCATGCACAAGAGAAATGATAAAACTATATTCTGTTCATTACAATGCGCCAGACAGAAACCTGGTCGGAAAAAACAACATAAGGCTTCCATGCGTATTACATAACCTTGTATGAACAGATCCTACTATATATATTAGCAGGTAGTCGTATCATACACTGTCCTTTATTTTGAACCGGTCGAGCTGGTTACCCTCGTGTAAGGTTTTAGTAAACAGCATCCTCGTGTAAAGTAAGGCAATATCGATAATTAGTATGAAGTCCGACCAGACTCAATTAATAAACCTGTAACATGATCTATTGGAGTTTATCACTCAGTAAACAAGACGGTGATTCGATAATGTGTTAATAAACATCTATTGGAGTTTATCACTCAGTAAACAAGACGGTGATTCGATAATGTGTTAATAAACGTGTGCTAGTCTCTGTAATTTTGTACCACACTACTCCCATTTGTATTCGATAAAACAGTCTCGTCTAATGCATAATTGCCTCTTAGGACTAAACTGCTTTTTACCCACCAAAAATACTATTGCATCAAAATGACACCGTCTGATCGCATCTGCAATACAGTGCCATCCACCTGTGAAAATGTGAACCTGCAAGGTGGATGTTTTTTCTTTCTCATATACAGTAGAACCTGTCTTAAGCGGCCATTAAAAAGGCTCTGATTATGTGTTTATTAGGCAGATTGTAGTTAAATACAGGTCAAAAGTAATACAGAAAGGTCCTACAGGAACTTTCTGTATTATTTTTAACTTGCATTAAGCGTCCATCTGCTTATTTAAGACTCCAATGTTCAATAAATGAATGTCCGCTTCAGACAGGTTCTACTGCACGAGTCTCGGAAATAACTACAGTAAAACCTCTCTATAACGACCACTAAATTGTATTAATTAGTTGGTATTTACAGCAGGTGCCTGCTTAAAGCAAGGTGAAAGTAAAACAGAACGCTCCTATAGGAGCGTTCTGTTTTACTTTCACCTTGCTTTAAGCAGCCACCTGCCTTTTACACAAAATACTTGATGTAATTTAGTGGCCGTTATAGAGAGGTTTTACTCTAGCTCTTTCAGCACTGCTATAGTCCCGCCGCAATCTTATCTCTTATCCTGCTGCGAAAGACTACTTCCGATCCAACTACTTCCGGTTCAATAAAGATTTTGATAAATTACTGATCGAGTGCCAAACAGCTTGGATCCTGATGAGACGCCGAGTTACTCGGCGTCTCATCTGGATCCAAGCTGTTTGCAAATGTGAGTCAGGTCGCGGATTGTCGGGATAGATAAAGGTTAAAGCAGGGATCGATCAGGGATTGTTCATTTATAAACCATCTACTCCATGAATATTCATATAAAAATAATGACGTTATGAATAATTATTAGATTATTTTTTACAATGACACATGGACACATAGGTTTATGACATTGACAGAAATTGTAGAATCATATCTATATCATTTCATAAGCAAACAGAGCAGACCTTAATTAGAAGACTCCTATAGGAGCAGTTTGACCTGAGTCTGTTCTGTTAGTAAAGACGTAGAAATGCGTATTTATGCAGTAAAGGGTTAACCACACCGGTAAACATTGGCAGCTGCTTTGAAATGTGTCTGCCGCTCATAGACATGTAAGGCGACAGTTACTGATAAAGTCTGCTCTATTTGATTGAAATGTAACCCATTGCTTAACCCTTTACCTCATAGGCTATTTTTAGATACAACCTCTTTGAATAAATCTACCGAAAAGGAGCATTAATTAGAGAAAAGACATTTTTAGAATTTTGTAGTTTGAAACCATTGTGATAAATAGAGCATTTGCTCTATTCCTATAGGAGCAAATGCTCTATTTTATCACAATGGTTTCACAAAGTGACTGTTACTGAGTCGTCAAAAGTCGTCAATATGAGGGAAAGGGTTAATCATTACCCCGTTCTATGTTTATTACAAATTTCAATACCTACTGAATATTCATAGACAAAACAGAACTAACGAAATATGAATGGTGAAACATTGAGCCATTTAGGAAAGAAAAGAAACAGGTCTTTCAAATTTAATTAGCAAACAGAACAGACCCTGATCAGACGGCTGTACTCTGTTTGCAAATACGTAAAAACACGTTTATATGAGGGAAAGGTTAGTTAATACACGTGCACGAAAGTAAAACAAAATCATGATAAACTATCATATTCACCATCTGCATTACGTACATAGGCCTACTTATGACAACCTCCAAGGTCGTCATGCACATCCGATCTTTGAACTGAACTGATTAACCAGTTACCTAATGAATATTCATGTAAGAAATAAAAAAAAAATCATAAATCTTGATAAGCTGGAGTTTCGTAATGTCAAATGAAACACAGGCTATTTTGATCATAGGAAAACTTTAGAACCAACGTTTATACTATTTCACATGTAAACAGAGCAGACCCTGATCAGACGGCTCCCACAGGAGCCGTCTGATCTGGGTCTACTCTGTTTGCAAATGCTTGAAAAAAGTGTTTCTATCAGATACTGAGTTGATAGGGTTAGTCAGCAGTAACACACACCATATCTATTTCCAGTGAACCACATATCTCCGTTAATCCAGTTCCCGCAACCCAATTCTACGATCTATGTCAGTTGTATTGTCATTGCGGAAAATAACATGAGTATATCACACACGCGTAAATATGTATAATGCGCATTGCATTGTATGCACACCAGTCGAGCTCAGCTTATCACCTATACGTCCCTGCTTCGTGTATACTAGCTGCCCATTACTACTAAGTAAATAATCACACACAAATACACTTAGTTACAGTTTTACCCATTTTAATAACCCTTTCCCTCACATAAACTCCTTTTCACGCATTTGCAACAAGAGTAGACTCGGGTCAGATGGCTCCTATAGGAGCTGTCTTATCAGGGTCTGCTCTTTTTGCTTATGAAATAATATAGGTATGATTCTACAGTTTCTGCCATGACCAAGAGTTCCTGTGTTCATGTGTTATTATAAAATTTAAAATAATTCGTAGTCATGATGTCATTACATGTATTTCTTACATGAATATGCGTGGAATAAGGGGTTACATGTAACCCATGACTACTTATGTTACGAATGATAACAACAGCAATACTAATTAGATTAACTGTTATACTAGTACATTGGCAATGTGGTTTTTTTGCTATGACATAAGCTGTAGAATCGTATATATGTTGTATCATAAGCAAACACAGCAGACCCTGATCAGACGGCTCCTACAGGAGCCGTCTGATCTGGGTCTGCTCTGTTTGCAAAGACATAGAAAGGCGTACTTATGGAGTAAAGGGATAGTATTCATGCAGTAGTAAAGGATCTGGGCCTACTGTCTTTGTATAGGCGTATTTATGGAGTCAATGGTCTAACAACAATATTTCTTGGCAAACAAGCCCAAATTCTTATGTTGAATGTATCTTATTTTTAAAAACAACAACAATTGATCGACTGACTTTTTGTTTAACCCTTATCCAACTATCCGCAGTTTGACTCGTATTTGTAAACAGCTTGAATCCAGATAAAAACATCGCGTAACTCGGTGTCTTATCAAGATATAGGCTGTTTGACACTCGGTCAAAGGTTTCTCAAGGACATGGTCGAATCGCAGGTCAAAATTGCGCCAGGTCCAAATTTGAGCAGTCTTTATTTTTTTCACAGAGAATAAGAGCTAATACAATCCATGATGTATTTGAAGAACGAAAAAACAGGGTGACTGTCGCCTCCTTAGCCCTTTACTCCATAAATACACTTTTCCACATCTACACCTATGCAAACAGAGTAGACCCAGATCAGAGCCATGAGCAAAAACCATGTGTCCTTTTGCTATTATAACAATAAATCTAATTAATATCCATAATATCATTATTTCTTACATGAATATTCGTAACAAGATCGTATTAAATTCATATGCTGGTCACATGTTACAGAAATGCATTTTACTAGGAAATGGGCACATACACACTATTACTTGTGACACAATACTCTTTGTGTGCTATATATGAGCCTACATATATCACGTACTGTCTGTTTGAAATGGATATTAGGTGATTTAAACCTTAACCCATTCCCTTATAGGCTATTTTTTAGATCCAACCACTTTGAATAAATCTACCGAAAAGGAGCATTAACTAGACAAAAGGAATTGTTTTAGAATTTTGTAGTTTGAAACCATTGTGATAAATAGAGCATTTGCTCCTAGAGGAGCAAATGCTGTATTTATCACAATGGTTTCAGAAAGTGACCTTTATAGAGGCGTAGAAAGGCGTATTTATGGAGGAAAGGGTTAATATGCTGAATAATCAAAACTCCTCCTTTTCTGAGTATCAATTAAACTAAAAGTTGTGTCAAAACTTATGATTATGTCAAACAGTGCCCTTTGATCTATGTCTACACTGTTTGATCTGGGTCTACACTGTTTGATCTGGGTCACTGTTTGATCTGGGTCTATACTGTTTGATCTGGGTCTACACTGTTTGATCTGGGTCTACACTGTTTTATCTGGGTCTACACTGTTTGATCTGGGTCTACACTGTTTGATCTGGATCTACACTGTTTGATCTGGGTCTATACTGTTTGCAAATGTCTTATCTACTCGGCTCCTGCACATTAAGGGTTGGATTAAATCTATTTTGTTACATGGGTAATGATTGTAGTGATGGATTGTACACCAGTATCAGAGTTACATATAAAGATACGTACTCAAGTACTAAAATCGTCATTTCTCCACCAAACCCTATGTTGTGACCACTCATCAGAATCGTCTCATCGAAACGATTCTAAAGAATGGTTACAACATAGGGTTTGGTGGAGAAATAAAGAAGTTATTCTTGAAAATGTTTTTATTTATGCATCTTATCTGGAGCTCTGAGTATACATGTACGAGTAGAGTAAAACATCTCTGTAACGGTCACTAAAGTGTGTTAATTAGTTGGAATTTAGGGCAGGTGGCTGCTTAAAGCAAAGTGAAAGTAAAACAGAACGCCCCTATAGGAGCGTTCTGTTTTACTTTCACGTTGCTTTAAGTAGCCACCTGCATTTAACACAAAATATTTTATGTAATTTAGTGGCCGTTATAGAGAGGTTTTACTGTATATGCATGAAATTTACTGAGAATAAGAGTACTTGATGGATGTGAATGAAGCAAATGATTGGTGCAATATCATATAAATTGCAAAGTGGTTCTGTACTCAACTGAAGAAGCGTGTTGGCATACATATAAAATAAATATTTACAAAACTGCAAGGTGCGCATATGTGCAGCCAATAACAGTTAACGGATTAGATTCATATGTGTCTGAGAAAATGCAAGATTCGCGCTGATGTAAGCGTCACATGTTGTACAGATGTACGTACATGTATGCTTCACATGTGACGCTTACGACTAGATATAATGTATGTTTTTACATACTGTTATGACAGAGCTACAGGTAACGATTCTTTACTAAAATCGTTGTTAATCCACCAAACCCTATACTGTCACCAGTCTTTAGAATCGTCTCGAAGAGAAAATTCTAAAGAGTGGTCACAGTATAGGGTATGGTGGAGAAATAAAGGAGATATTTTTTAAAATATTTAATTTTACGCATCTTTTTTGGACATCTGCATACTGTACAACCAAACATTGGAATATTCACATCACAGTAAATGCATTTTCAGTGCGGCGTCTGATCAAGAAATGCACTGTTTATCTCAACCTTTAGTTCTACGTCTGCGGTATATTCCTTTGAAATTTGCATTTATTTTGTCTCAAAAGTTTAAACGAAATTTGTTTGCAGAAGACACTTAGAAATTTGGCACCGAAAGACAATGCCATGAACACTTTTAACCTATTCCCTCATATTGACGTATTTTAACGTCTGTATGTTGAAGTCACTTTTTGAAATCATTGTGATAAATAGAGCATTTACTTCATTGAGCTAATAAATGCTCTATTTATCACAATGGCTTCAAAACTCCCCCCCCCCCCCCTCTCTCTCTAAATCCGCGCCTTGTATTTCCTCAGTAGCTTTGTTTTGATCACCCTTATCTTTAGACTCATCTCTTCGAGAGACATGTGGTATCAGCACTCATCTTAGATATGTGACCTCTTTCGCTGCCACGTATTCTCAACTGCATATTGTGTCACCTGCTTCATTTTACATTGCTGATGGTTTGTTTCCTGCTTGTTTCATAACCATAATTACATCATCAAATAAACTGAACTTATCCAACGGCTCACCTTGGTCCAAACTGTTTACCAAACTGATCACGTCGTATTGGCCAGTGACAGCTAAAGAGTTCAGTGCTATCTTCAAGGTCGCCGTTATCGCCCTGTGTTGTTGTCTCTGTCTCAAGATCATATTATCAAGGACGACATGGGATCATGTCAAAAACGCCCGTTTAACACATTCTCTCCTAATGACGTTTTTACGCCTCTCTAAAACTCATTCATTGAAAGCATTGTGATAGATAGATCATTTGCTCCATAGGAGCAAATGCTCTATTTATCACATTGGTTTCAAAACCACGCAATGGTTTCAAAACTACGGAATTCTAAAATTCTCCTTTTCTATAGTTAGTGCTCCTTTTCGGTAGATTTATCAAAAACGGACGGGTCTTAAAATAGTCCAGTAGAGACTGTGCTAACATAAACAAGGCCAGAACACTTTTTTATCGAGACCTGATTTGAGATCAATTCCGATCTGTAACAATTTCCACGCGCTTCCGATTCGCTAAAACTTTTGAGAAATTATTGACCGAGTGTCAAACAGCTTGGATCCTGATGAGACGACGAGTTACTCGGCGTCTCATCAGGATCCAAGCTGTTTACAAATCCTGTCTGAATCGTGCTTAGTAGCAGGCAAAAGGTTAATAGGTTAATACAATCAATGGAAGATCTTTATTATACATGTATTATAAAAAGAAAATGAACGTACGCCAACATTCTTGTAACTACAGTAGAACATTTTAAATGCGACCACTTAACGAATACACGTGGGCATAATTTAAAGCAGGTGGTTGCTTAATGCAGTGCGAAAGTTATGCAGAAAGCTCCTATAGGAGCTTTCTGTATAATTTTCGTCCTACATTAAGCTACCACATGCCTCTTTGGAGCATAATTAGACATCGTTTTGATGGTCGCATTAGAGAGGTTTTACGGTATGTGTATAAATATGTGATAATATATAGCAAAACTATGTGACATGTTTTAATCTTTTACCGGATAAACGCATTTTTACGCCTTTGCAGAGTAGACCCAGATCAGATGGCTCCTGTAAGAGTCGTTTGATCACGGTCTGCTCTGTTTGCTTATATAGAAATAATATACAGTTGAACTTCGATATCTCGAACTGGGATAACTCGAACTTCGGGATAACTCGAACAAAACGTTCAGTCCTTCCAAAACTTACATTTAACTGAATTGATAACTAAACTTTTTCGCTACATACATGTATATCTAGAAACACATCTAGAAACTACAGGAGCTTTCAGCATTACTTTAGATCTGTATTAAGCTGTGGCCTTGAGAAATTGTTCATTTTTAGAATCTCGAACAAATATGTATGGTCCCTTGAAGTTCGAGTTATCGAAGTTCAACTGTAGATCTGATTCTACAGTTTCTGCCAGGGACAAATATTCGATTGCCCATATACCACAATATAAAGTCAGTTAACGAAGTCGTGGATTCTTTGTATGAGGTAAAAGATAAAACACATGTAGATCTAAAGTTTTACGATCATCTATAAATAACAAAAATATATGTTTCGTTCTTGACCTTTTTCCTTCGTAAGTTATGGCATTAAACCTTTCGCTGCCAATGCCGGATCTGTGATTACCTATGCAAACAGTTTGGATCCAGATGAGACGCCGAGTAACTCGGCGTCTCATCAGGATCCAAACTGTTTGTTACATTTACTATGTTTTTGAAACAAAAATGAAGGAAATCAAAAGAATAAAAATTTGTAGCAGACGACAAAGTTAGCAGACCGACTTGACCCGAGACCGTGTTGACTCAGGGGCTGCGTTGACGCAAGGCCGAGTTGACCCATGACCCCTAACCACAGACGCATGAAGTTTGGACAAAACCCAGTAGTTTGAATACTAAAAGTATCATTATCGTCTTTAACCCTGTTCCTCATATAAACGTCTTTTCATGCATTTGCAAACAGAGTAGACCAACATCGGACGGCTCCTATAGAAGCTGTCTGATCAGGGTCTGCTATGTTTGTTTTTGACATGATAATAAGTATCTAATTCTTCAGTTTTTGTCAAAGCAATAAATTTAATGGAAAAGGTTTCATGATAAAAAATACAAATAAATATTCATGATGTCATTATTTCTTACATGATTATTGAACAGGGAAAGGGTTAAGACAGGTGCATTTAAATGTAGGTAGAAAGTCACGTAGAAAGCTCCTCTAGGAGCTTTTTACATGACTTTGACATTAAAAGTCGCGAGTCATAAGTCAGAGATCATAAGTCATAAGTCATTATTATTTACGGGTAAATACACATGAATATTATCAAAGCAGATTCTACAAAAGGAGCAACGTATACTTACACAATGTGGCTACGTTGAGATGTTGTCCACCATGACATCTATTTTGCGCCAAAATTAAAAAAGTCGCAAGTCATAAGTCGCAAGTCATAAGTCAGAAGTCAGAAATCAACAGTGCCCTCCAGGGCTTCCATAGTTCAATACCAACATAGCAGAATTGTTGTACAAACGGCGCACAACTCTTTAACCCTTTCCCCGTGAATATCCATGTAACTTGTAATGCCATCATGAATATTGTATTGCTTGTTTTTGTCATGATATGAGAACACATGCTGTTTTTACCTTGGAAGAATCTGTACAATCATATCTTACATAGCTTCTTATCTTACATAGTTCCATAAGCAAACAGAGCAGATCCTGATCGGACGGTTCCTTTAAATGCCGTCTGATCTGGATCTACTCTGTTTGCAAAGGTGTGAGAGGCATATAAGGGCTTCTCTATCAGGGAAAGGGTTAAACGTGCAGTAGAATCTCTCCTAAGCGGCCATTCATTTATTGAACATATAGGAGTCTTAAAACAAGTGGTTGCTTAATGCAGGGCAAAAGTAATGCAGAAAGCTCCTATAGGAGCTTTCTGCATTACTTTTGACCTGCATTAAGCTACAATCTACCTTACAGACTCATGTTTAGACGACCTCTTTTGATGGCTTAAGACATATCCTACTGTAGTGTACTAACTTGACAAACAGAATATGATAAGTCAGCAATGGCTCAGTGTGATCAAATTTGTAGAAGAATTTCGCTGGTGTGTGCAGTTTTTTCGCAGATAATATTATGGGCCTCTATTTTTGTACATTTCAAATATTTGACAAAACCAGAACAATTCCTGTGATTGTCACATTTATAACTCGTGGTGTACTTAGCTCTCCATTGAATGAACTTTGAACCAGCCAAATCACGATAAGTCCAATACAGTTTAACCCTACGCCTGATTAGCGCAACTTGGTCATATTTTCAAACAGGTTCGATCCAGATGAGACAACGAGTTACCTGGTGTCTCATCAGGATCCAAGCTGTTTGACATTTTTGACATTTTACAGAAAGAATGACATGGACGTAGCTAGCGATACGCACTTACGCACGTGCGTAACATCAATCTGAATTGTGAAAACATTATTATGGCCGAAATGGAACAAACACCAAGGCTAAGAGGGTAGACTTTGATAAAGTTCTGTCTTGCGGTATAAGCTTTAACATATTCCCTTATATTGGCTACTTTGGGCACCTCTGTAAACGTGACCTTTTGAAATCAAAATCCTCTATTTATCACATTGGCTTCAAGCTACACAATTCTAAATTTTCCCTGGGAAACACGCCTCCGGACCCCCTATACCAAATATGAATACTGAATATTCGTCGACAAATTAGTTGTAATGAAGTATAAACGATGCAACGTTGTAGCCATTTTAGAAACTAAAGAAACAGATCTATCAAATTCGGTTACCAAACAGAGCAAGCCCTAATCAGACGGCTCCTTTAGGAGCAGCCTGATATGGGTCTACTCTGTTTGCAAAGATGTGAAAAAGCGTTTATACAGTAAAACCTCTCTTAACCGGAATTCTAGTCAAGAAGAATTTAGATATTTTAGGCAGGTGACTGCTTAACGCAGGGTGAAAGTCATGCAGAAAGCTCCTCTATGAGCTTTCTGCATGACTTCCACCCTGCATTAAGCTGTCACCTGTCTCCAAGACCGATATTTTTACTGAATTTAATGTCCGGTTAAGAGAGGTTTTACTGTGTAAGGGAAGGGGTAGGTACAGGTACAGACTTAACGCTATGCAGACTTGACATTAGGCAGATCCTGTGGAAGCTTTCTGTATTATTTCCCGCCTGCATTAACTCTTCTGGCGCCAAAATTAAAAGTGTCGTCTGCAATAATAATTTCGTATTAAATACATGTATAATTCTAAACTAAATAATAAAGGTATATTAATAAAACATTTGTTTTTAAAAACCTGTATGCTTGGGCTAAAATAATACAGAAAACAGTGAAGTCCTAGGTCAGATGCCGCCTGGCATCTGACCTGGAACTGCACTGTTTTCAATAGTGTCAACAGGCGACATTGGCACCGAAAGAGTTAAGCAACGAACTGCTTTTAAAGACTTCTGTGTTTGTTCATAAAGTGATTGTTTTTAGGGATAGTATGTAGTTTTAAGAAACGGTGAATGGGATAACCGACCTACTAAAAAAGCAGAATTTCTTATAAAAGGCTCAAAAGCTATTGTTTTTTCATGGCCAAACCAAACCTTTAGTATCATTAGCAATGAATGTAAAGAAACATCGTTCATAATTAATAGCACTATAATTGAACAGATTAGTAAATATGGGAACTTGGGACGACATGTCATCTTAGTCTTTACTCTGATCCGGCTGTGGAAAAAACAGTGACTACTTCGGATTCGATATTAAGGCTTTTTAGTAACTATTGACCAATGCAAACAGAGTAGACCGAGATCGGACGGATCCTAGAGGAACCGTCTGATCAGGATCTGCTCTGTTTGGTGATCAAATAGCTTGGATCCTGACGAGGCGCATGTATTCCCGATATTGCAATTATGTTTTGGTTCTACCGTTAAAACCTCTCTATAACGGCCACTAAATTACAACAAGTATTTTGTGTTAAAGGCTGGTGGTTGCTTAAAGCAAGGTGAAAGAACGCTCCTATAGGAGCGTTCTGTTTTACTTTCGCCTTGCTTTAAGCGGTCACCTGCCCTAAATACCAAATAATTAACACAACTTAGTGTCCGTTATAGAGAGGGTTTACTGTAGAACAAGAATTTACAATTGACGGTGTAAACCATTATCATTGATTTACAAATCCGTTTTACGATATACGTGTACTAATTGCATATTAAACCTTTCCTCCATTAATATGCCTTTATACGCCTCTGTAAAAATCACCTTTTGAGACGATTGTTATAAATAAGAGCATTTGCTCCTATATGAACAAATGCTCTTTTTATCACAATGGTTTCACAATATAAGATTCTAAAATTTTCCTTTTCTCTTGTTAATGCTCATTTTCGGTAGATTTATTGAAAGTGGTTGGATCTAAAAAATAGCCTATGAGGGAATGGGTTTACTTAAGCGGCTATTCATTTATTGGACATAGGAGTCTTAAAAAGCAGGTGGTATCTTAATTTAGTCAAAAAGTAATACAGAAAGCTGCTACAGCTTTCTGCATTACTTTTAACCTGGATTAAGCTACCATCTGCCTTATACAGACCAGTACTTAGACGTGTTTTGATGGCCGCTCAACCCATTGCAAATGTACCTCATAGGCTATTTTAGATAAACTTCTTTGAATAAAGGAGCATTAACTAGAGAAAATGATTTTTTTTAGAATTTTGTAGTTTGAAACCATAGTGATAAATATAACATTTGCTCCTATAGGAGCAAATGCTCTATTTATCACAACGGTTTCACAAAGTGACTTTTACAGAGTCGTCAAAGGTCGTCAAAATGACGGAATGGGTTTAAGACAGATTCTAATGTTACATGTAATTGTTCTGTGATATTTTCATACAGTTTTCACCGAAGATAATCTTACTTATATTTTCCTAGGTCCCTACTGGCTTCCATTCAGGAGACAATATTTTTTTTCCTGCACTGTCCGACTGTCCGTCCATCAATCGGCGCACCTCAGCTATTTTCTAAGAAATATTCCCAGCTCTGACGGAATAAGACGACTAGAAACGAATGCTAGTCCATCTGTTCTTCTTTGTATCAGTCTGGAAAATGTGGATCGTACGATTTTGTTGAAATTTGACATTTACATGTACATAGACAACTAGAATTATCTTACAAAATACGTCGTTGGTACATACGTATGAACTGCTTCATAATGACAGAAATGTATCTATTGAGTTCTACAAGGGCCCGTTTCTACTAAACGATCGTACGATTAAAACATCGTAACATTCTAACAGTCTAGTGCTCACTTTGTACGACTGAAATGATCGTAAGTTCCAACATACATCGATTGCATCTGCATTAAGATATGACCTTTTTATTTTTTTGTTTACAGTAAAACCTCTCTCTAACGGCCACTTATTTACATCAAGTATTTTGTGTTAAAGGCAGATGGCTGCTTAAAGCAAAGTGAAAGAAAAACAGAACGCCCCTGTAGGAGCGTTCTGTTTTACTTTCACCTTGCTTTAAGCTGCCACCTGCCCTAAATACCAAATAATTAACATAACTGTATTTTGTTGGTCACTGTAGAAGGTTTTACTGTATAGACTAAACATAGATTATGAGTTCTACAGTGCCTTTAATATTATTATTTTGTATTCTAGTTATGAATAACGGACTCGCAAATAGTTCGTCGTTCGTGTTCGTGTTTCGAATAATAGTTCGTCGTTCGTGTTTCGAATAATGAACCTGCAAAGTGCAAAATGTCTGAAGACAACACTGTTTTGGACTTATATATATGCTAAATAGAACGGATTCAGAACAGAAACTGTGAAACTAGTATTTGATAAGACTCGTTTCTGTCCATTCAAATGGCTTATTTGCTAATACTTATTGATCTAACCAAAGAAGGAAGTAGAATTGAACAAGGGGAATCATCCTTCAATAAACTAATTCAGCTCTTGTGTTGGTTACTTCCCTTTGAAATCAAGCACAAGAGATGTTGGATTGCAAGATTGCCCTTTCTAAATATTCAAATTTGAAAACTCTTTTTATTATAATTATTAGTTGAATAAGTTATGACACAGAAACAGTGTGCGTGCTTCTTATAGCAAATGATATGGATAGTGAGGAAACGACATACAGTTGAACTTCGATATCTCGAACTTCAAGGGACCATACAAATTAGTTCGAGATAACAGAAGTTCGAGTTATCCGATCTCTGATCGGGATAATTTCTTAAATTTTTAGCTTAATGCAGGTCAAAAGAAATGCTGAAAGCTCCTACAGGAGCTTTCAGCATTACTTTAGACCTGCATTAAGCTGTCACGCGTGTTTCTAAATATATGAAGCAATTCTGTATTGTAAGTGTTGCAAGGATTGAACCTTTAGTTCGAGTTATCACGAATTTAGAGTTATCCGAGTTCGAGATATCGAAGTTCAACTGTATGTAGGAGCTGTTTCATCTAGATTTACATTCTCTCATATTGACGACTTTTGACGACTCTGTAAAAGTCACTTTGTGAAACCATTGTGATAAATAGAACATTCGCTCCTATATGTAGTGCAACCCTTGATCAAAAAGCTCCCTCGCAACCTTTTGATATAGCTCTACATTGTTTGCACATATCTTATATACTCGGTTCCCACACTTAATATTAAAGTCTGAAGCCAAACAGCTAATACACAGACCATGATATTCTTCGCGTCTGTGTATTCACACTGTGAATTACACTAATCAAGTGGAATTTTGTCTGGAATAGTTCGGATGCAGCTGCAAGGTATATTATTTTCTCTAATATTAAGACAAGCGCTCGACTTGAATGTAGAGAAGGTAATAAGTATAATGCTACAAAGGCAAA
This sequence comes from Azorinus chamasolen, assembly GCA_963576725.1. Lineage (NCBI taxonomy): Eukaryota > Metazoa > Mollusca > Bivalvia > Cardiida > Solecurtidae > Azorinus > Azorinus chamasolen. The sequence goes on from OY755244.1 coordinate 46,898,200, forward strand.
GCCGGGTGGTCGAGATATTCAGTCGATAGCTCTAAATATCCGATTCAAATATCGATACAAAATAAAATAAGTCCAAAAGATACCATCGAAGAATAAATATGAAATTTATAAGTGAGTGAGTGAGTTGGGTTTTGTAAGTAATATTTGTTTCTGAAAAACTTGAAAGTGCATGAAGATATTTTAAGTTGTATCACTGCAGGTATTTCTCTTTTTGCTGGCAATCACAAGGATGTGTTGCTGCACTTATTTTGATTTGAAGGGGTTGGTCAGAGCTTTCAATTAGAGAAAGCGGGAAGAAGCAAGGAATACGTGAAGCAAATATAGAACTGGAGTAAACAACTTTTATAGGTTGGTGTGTGTATCACTTTTGACGCCTAAGTATTAACACAGCTAGTATGCTTATTGCATAGTCCCTGACTATGGATTGATAACGTCGGGCGATGATATCGGATACCGGGCGATTTAACCCATTAATAAAGATAAGATAGGCTATTTTTAGACACAACCTCAATGAATAAATCTACCGAAAAGGATCTTTTATAAGAGAAAAGGAACATTTTAGAATTGTGTAGTTTTAAAACCATTGTGATAAATAGAGCATTTGCTCCTATGGAGCAAATGCTCTATTTATCACAATGGTTTCATAAAGTGACTTTTATAGAGGCGTCTAAAGGTATCAGTAGGAGGTAATGGATTAAAAACCGAAACCTTATCGATATGGACGATTTCGATATGGTGTGAATGATTTACCTGGAATTAATCCTTAAGTAAGGCTATGATGTATTAGACTTTTCATTGGGTCTGCCATTTTAATCCTTATCATGGTGATTGTCTCTTGCTGGGCATTCCCGAAAGTGTTGTACTACATCAGATAACGAGTAATTCATTAAAGCTTCTCAAGACTTCCGTCAATTGCTTCTCAAAAAACTCTCGAGAATTGGATACATTTTAAAACACACCATACCCCAGGGTTTAATTGGATATTTTTTAATTTTTCACAGTAGGTTAAAAGGTAATTCACCTCAAACAACACGAGTTCTCCTTGTAGGTCATAGTTGTAATTGTCGCTTAGGGAGTTATATTATTCCATTATCTTAAATCATATATCCTTCTACAACGATGAGGTCTTCTTAAAAATGAGCTCTTGCAATATTCACTTACTTCTGGTTAATCATTTGTTCAAGCTTTTTAGAACCTTTCGACGTAGTGTCATTCATCAGAGAGTAACCAGAAAGTAGCATGGCGTCACGTCAGGATCCAAGCTGCCAGTCACGTTGTGCTTTAGCTAAGGTTTAAAACATTTCATAGTCTCGTTAAAGCATGATGAAGTGAGTACCTGAGGCATTCATTGAGCAGTTTTGATTGGGACTCGATACGCGACTCGTGTTAAGAGTTTTCGATATGAACATCGCGAGTCGTAGCTTTAATTACAGTGAAACATCGATATCTCGAACTCGAATAACTCGAACTACAGGATAACTCGAATTAAAAGTTTGATCTTTCCGAATTTACAATACAGAATTACTCTTAAATGTAAAACAACGAATATCTAGAAACACAGGTGAAACTTAATGCAGGTTTAAAGTAATGCTGAAAGCTCCTGTATGAGCTTTCAACATTACTGTAGACCTGTATTAAAAAATCTCCAAATTAGAAATAGGATACCTCAGCTATCTCGAACAGGTCCGTGTGGTCCTTTGAAGTTCGATATATCGAAGTTCAACTGTACGTCTTTAGATCTTTTGACCTCAATTCCTCAGAACTCCGTGCAGCCTGTGGAACAGTCGAGTTCCAATATTTTGAATGAGGAAAAGACAGTTGCTGTGCCTTCGATACTAGTTTACGTTTCTGCCACATATGATGTTTGTCACAAAAATGTGAGTGCAAATTGACTGTAAGTATGAGAGTATCATCATCAGAAAAGTAGTTCGATAATTGCACGTGCTATGATGTTGACATTTTCAGCAATGTTTGTCTTGACTCGAGTAACGATGATACGTTCTGCTCTTGCGCGTATTGATAAATTAAAAACATAACTTCACAAAACTCTACCCTGGGAGTGTCCATTGATATTTTTTAATTGTGACACTCCGGTGTTTTCGATTCCGAAATCTAAAGTACATGTACACAGAACATGCTAGAATTTACATATATTGCAAAATTAGTGTAACGCATTTATTTCCCATTTCAAAGAATTTGTATAGTTTCAGAATTCTGAGGTGCAAATAGGATGAGTAAATTTAAACATTTTCAACGATCATTATTTCTCCACCAAACTCTATACTCTGACCACTCTTTAGGATCGTCTCGAAGACAATTCTAAAGAATGATTACAGTACAGTAAAACCACCTAAAAGTGGTATAATTCTGGGTTCTATTTACAGGTGGTAGCTTAATGCAGGACAAAAGTAATGCAATGCAGAAAGCAGTTTTTTTGCATTACTTTTATCCTGTATTAAGCAACCACCTGCTTATAAAGACAGCCATGCTTATTCATTAAGTGGTCGAATTACAAGGAGTTTACTGTATAGGGTTTGATGGAGAAATGACGATTTTTGCATTTGGGTATGTACCAAAAGTTATCTGTAGCTCTGAATTATATACATGGATGATTCTTAATTAAAGCAGGGGTGAATAATACGGGACGAACGGTATACAGAAAGCTTCTACGTGAGTTGTCTGCCTAACTTCCATCCTACACTAAGGCACCACCTGGCTTCATAACTCATATTTTATTGATACCTCTTTTTGGTGGTCGCATTAGAGATGATCTACTGTATACACAATACGTGTAATCTATCTATATATCTATCTATCTATCTATCTATCTATCTATCTATCTATCTATCTATCTATATCTATCTATCTATCTATCTCTATCTCTATCTATCTATCTATCTATCTATCTATCTATCTATCATTCTATTCTATTCTTATCTTATCTTATCTTATCTAATCTAATCTAATCTAATCTAATCTAATCTAATCTAATCTAATCTAATCTAATCTAATCTAATCTAATCTAATCTAATCTAATCTTCTATCTATCTATCTATCTATCTATCTATCTATCTATCTATCTATCTATCTATCTATCAGGATCCAAACTATTTGACTGTGGCAAGAAATCACAAAGGACAATGCTTTGAAGCATAAGATTTTTGAAATGTTTATGAACGTTCAGCAGCGTACAGTAAAACCTCTCTAAAACGGCCACTAATTTGTGTTAATTAGTTGGTATTTAAAGCAGGTGGCTGCTTGAAGCAAGGTGAAAGTAAAACAGAACGCTCCTATAGGAGCGTTCTGTTTTACTTTCACTTTGCTTTAAGCAACCACCTGCCTTCAACACAAAATACTTGATGTAATTTAGTGGTCGTTATAGAGAGGTTTTACTGTAATTACAACAGGTTTGCGCTGAACCCAACATTATGTTTTATCAAATTTAGTAATGCAGAAGAACCTCTATAAACCGGAATTTTATTAAAGAACAATTTCGGTGTTTTATTAAGCTACCATCTGTCTGAAAGACCAGCTTTGATGCTAAATTTTAACGTCCGGTTTAGAGAGGGTTTACTGTACATATATGCTTTCTCTTAAATTGTATACGTACGAATACAGCGTTTGTTCTTTGAAACTGTCCAATATTCGTAACTACTCGTCGTATTCCGTCAGGGTTCGGAATATTTCGTAAAAGTAGCTGAGGTGTTCCGAGTGACTTTCCCATTTCCTCAGTCATGACCCGTTAATTGCTTAATACAAAATCCGAAATGCTTTTTGCCAATTGTATAAATTGCAAGGGAATGTTCCAAATGATGGATGTAAATGACAAATGACAAATGCCAAATGCTTATTGCTAAATGCATGTTTGCACTACTAGCATTGAACAATGCTATTTTTAAAGTAACTGTACATTTGCCAAATGCATGTTTATTTACATTAAAGCTTATTACTTATTGCACTATTAAATTAAAAATGGCGCTGTTCAATGCTAGTAGTGCAAACATGCATTTAGCAATAAGCATGTCGCATTTCGCATTTGTCATTTTCATCCATCATTTGGAACATTCCGGTTATTTTCCTAGCAATTTACACAATTGGCAAAAAGCATTTCACATTTTGCATTTAGCATTTCGCATTTAGCATTTAGTAAATAGCATGGCAGAATGGCGTTCCATACCGTTAGGTGTCTAACATAATAAGATGCGACGGTCACACAGTGTCCACACGGACAAACTATTCATACACTTTGTTTGTAGTTCGTTCTAATGAGATGGTAAACCCAGCAAAATAAAAAGAAGCATCCATGAAAATATTTATTCTCTATATCAAATTCATTGTGGATATGTAAAACATTGATATGTTACGATTTGTTTCATACACAAATATGCTGACAAAAGTTTCAATTTTTACATAAACTTGACAACGTAAACTTCACTAAATCATGACATTATGACAGCATATGAAAATAAACAACCATGTGCAGTAGACCTGTCCTAAGCGGCTATTTATTTATTGAACATAGGATTCTTTAAAACAACAACAGGTGGTTGCTTAATGCAGGATAACAGTAATGCAGAAAGCACCTACATGTATATGAGTTTTCAGCATTACTTTTACCTGTATTATGCAACCACCTGCATTACAGTCCATAATTGAAATTCTTTTAATGGTCGCTTAAGACAGATTCTACTGTACAAAGATAGTGAATTAGGTTTTGTTTATTAGTTGTGTCACCTTTACCAGTGAGTGTCAGTATCTACTGACACCCCATTTACATTAACTCTGTACTCCATGCATATTCATGTAGAAATAATGACACCAGGGCAAAAGTAATGCAGAAGGTTCCTCTAGGAGCTTTCTGCATTACTTTTGACCAGCATTAAGCTACCACCTGCATTACAGTCCCGTAATTAGACATTTTTTGACGGCCACTTAAGACAGGCTCTACTGTATGACCAGGATTTAGAACCCCTTTTTCATGGTCGCATTAGAAGGGTTTTACTACACATATGTTCTATTGGTTTGAGATCCGGATTTCTTGTTGGCCTCACTCATCCTGACGGCATTCCGGCGTAAGTGGTTTTGCGTTACGACAGTCAGGACCGTAGCTGAATTCAAATGTAATGTACGCACCATAGATACAGGGGTCTGGGGTGCATTTCCCCGGAGAAAAATTAGAATCGTGTACAGTAAAATACCTCTAAACCGGACGTTAAAATTAGTATAAATATCGGTCTTGGAGACAGGTGGCAGCTTAATGCAGGGTGAAAGTCATGCAGAAAACTCCTCTAGGAGCTTTCCGCATGACTTTCTCCCTGCATTAAGCAGCCACCTGCCTAAAAGTATCTAAATTCTTCTCTACAAGAATTCTGGTTTAGAGGGGGTTTACTGTAGTTTTGAAATCATAGTGATAAATAGAGCATTTGCTCCTAGGAGAAACTATTTTATTACTGACAATGGTTTCAAGGTGATTTTTACCGAGGCGTCAGTAATGATGGAATGGGTAAAAGCTTATATGACAAGACAGAACGTTTATCAAAGTCTGTCCCCTTAGCCTTCGATTTTTGTTCTATTCGGACACAATGATGCTTTCACCTGTCAGATTGATGTTACGTAAATGATGTTGATGTTACATAAATGTCGTTGGTGTTACGCATGTACGTAAATGCGTATCGCTAGCTACGCCCTGAATGTGGTGTGCGGGGTGGTAGTTTTGGAAAATAGTATGTACTCCGTCTTGGCGTATTCCAGAACGTCTCGTATGTATGGCTGTGTATTGAAGATTCGGTTCAAAACAACTTGGGATGTCTTGACGTCACCCACAATCCCCCATACCGACACACATCCTGAACAATTACAACGTCGCCTCTGAATCTATTTCCACAACATACGCATCTGCATTTGCGATGGAAACATGCTTCCGGAGTCTGTCAAAACCGACAAGTTTTTGGGTCTACTGAAAAGGAAAAGGAAGAAAAACGCGCCAATAAAATATATGCCAGAAAAGTATGTACATGTATGCTAAAATATTATGAACGAAATAATAAGCAACAAGAGATGTTAGTATATAAACATAAGATTGTATGACAATTTGAATTGTGCTCTTTGACCAGTGAGCGTAACGAATCTCACATGTGACTTGTATAAAAACATTTGTCCTAGTCCGATTTTAGTGTTATGTAGTGGTATAATTTTGAATTGGCATTAATTGAGTAAGAAATAATGAAATAATGAATATTAATTGCATAATGGATATTTTTGACTATCACAGAAACTATAGAATTGTGTTATTTCATAAAGTTAAGAGACAGGAGCTGTCTGATCTGGGTCTATTCTGTTACTATGGAGTAAATGGTTTAAAACCTATGCTTTCCGCCGACCATGTCAGCAAAAGAGCTAGTTTAATTTCAGTGTATGGAAAAGTTTTCTATGTGAAGCTTTTTTCACACAAATCTTACTAAATGTAGACAGGTGCGCTCCATTATACATTGTATGCCATTTCGTTTATTCTTATCAACCTGATAATTGGATACACAAATCTCAATTTAGCAGAAGTGTTAACTCTTTCACTGCCAAAGCGAGTCTCATAGCTTGCTGCAATGGCAATATGTTACAGAAAAACCTCTCTTAACCGGACATTAAATTTAGTATAAATATCGGTATTGGGGACAGGTGACAGCTTAATGCAGGGTGGAAGTCATGCAGAAAGCTCATAGAGAAGCTTTCTGCACGACTTTCACCCTGCATTAAGCAGTCACCTGCCTAAAATATCTAAATTCTTCTCTACTAGAATTCCGGTAAAGAGAGGTTTTACTGTATTACCTATGCAAACAGTTAAGATCCAGATGAGACACCGAGTAACTCGGCGCTTCATCAGTTTCCAGACTGTTTGACACATCACTTATATTTTCAAAAGAAAATCCACTCTGAAATTTAAAGCAGACGACAATGTGTGCAAACGGAAAATATTTGGCGCCAAAAGAGTTAAAATATATTTTTATAACGTCTAGCACTATCGTCCAATCTCCTAGATGTTATAGACTGGTCCTCTGTTTATTGTTTCGTCAAACAACTCGTTTAAATTGATGGTGAGATTAGTGTGTTTATGTGATGAATTGGTGTCATATTATTGGGAACTTTCGCAGTACAGTGAAACCCCTCTAAACCAGACATTCAATTTAGTCAGGTGAGACAGGTGACAGCTTAATGCATCTGCTTAATTCTAGGAGCTTTCTGCATGACTTTCACCCTGCATTAAGCAGCCACCTGTCTAAAAGTACCTAAATTATTCTCTACTACTATAATTCTGTTTTAGAGGGGGTTTACTGTTATCCAGCTTTTGGCTAACACCTGTTAGACGGTTAGTCGGAGAGATTGATCTGCAAAATACAACATATATTTCATCCATTAACTCTTCGCTTGCTATTCACGTCAATATACCTACCTGTAAATAGTGAAGACCCAGATGAGACAGCTCCTGCAGGAGCTATCTCATCAGGGTCTGCACTATTTACAAGTTGATTGTGCAACCTTGCACTCCACAGCAGTGATTGCACAGCGAAATATTTGTACACAGTGGAGATATACGTAATTATACAACAGGGCATGGGTAAAGAAGGAGAAATATATTTTAAAATTCAGCAAGAGAAGGGTTAATTGTACACAGAGTAGCGTAGACTTATGTGAAGTATTTTGTATCATTTAAACTATTGTTTACAGTAGAACTCCTTTAAACCGAAATTCTATTAAAGAACAATTTATGTATTTTTTTATGCAGGTGACTGCTTAATGTAGAGTAAAAGTGATGCAGAAAGGTCCTCTTCCCTGGGAGCTTTCTGCATCACTTTAAACCTGCATTAAGCTGCTACCTGTCGGAAAGACATGCTTTGATACTAATAATGAACAACGTTTTTATGTAAGATAAGGCATACTTCATGTAGAATTTCAAAATATTTTCAGGGATTTTATAGTTATTCTGTTGTCATTTTGTAGTCCAGTCAAGTAGAGAGAGACATAATGAATACTCGGGAAACATTCAAATGAATCTTCAGTGACCCAGTTTGGCTAGAAATTAATCCAAGTATCGTTTATAGTTCTAAAGCTTAATAGCGATAAGATCCATATATTGGCTCATACCATGTTACCTATTGGCATTTACAATCAGCTGGATCTAGATGACACGTTGAGTAACCTGGCGTTTAACTCATTCCCTCGCATTTTGGCACCTCTTGTTTTGAAACCATTGTTATAAATAGAGCAATTGCTCCATGGGAGCAATTGCTCTATTTATCACAATGGTTTCAATACTTCACAATTCTAAAATTCTCTATAGTTATAGTCTAGGAGGGAATGCTTTAAATCTGGCCCCATGCTTATAAAGCTTTTAGCTGAGTCTGAGTTTGTTCTCAAGCTTTTGATTGGTCAGATTTGAGTTCTCAAGCTTTTGATTGGTCAGATTTGAGCCAAAGGCTCAAATCTGACCAATCAAAAATTTGAGAACGAACTCAGACTCAACTAAAAGTTTTATAAGCATGGACCCAGAATCCTAGTAGTTTGTCACCTGGTCTATAGTGTACGAATCAGAAGTCAGTGAGATTGTCCAAGAGAAATTAATAGAGCTGAACACAAAGGAATATTTTTTATAATAATTTTATACGGCATTTTATGAAAGTAATGAATGTATTAATAGATGAATAATAAATGGGTGAGTGAGTGAGTGAGTGAGTGAGTGAGTGAGTGAGTGAGTGAGTGAGTGAGTGAGTGAGTGAGTGAGTGAGTGAGTGAGTGAGTGAGTGAGTGAGTGAGTGAGTGAGTGAGTGAGTGAGTGAGTGAGTGAGTGAGTGAGTGAGTGAGTGAGTGAGTGAGTGAGTGAGTGAGTGAGTGAGTGAGTGAGTGAGTGAGTGAGTGAGTGAGTGAGTGAGTGAGTGAGTGAGTGAGTGAGTGACTGACTGACTGACTGACTGACTGACTGACTGACTGACTGACTGACTGACTGACTGACTGACTGACTGACTGACTGACTGACTGACTGACTGACTGACTGACTGACTGACTGAACGAATAAAATAAATGGATAGATGGATGAATGAATGAATGGGTGGTTTGATGTATGGGTGAATAAATAAATGAATGAATGGTTGGGACAAATGCTCTATTTATAACAATGGTTTCAATACTACACAATTCTAAAATTCTCCTTTTCTGTAGTTGAGTCTCCTTTTCAGTAGATGTATTCAAAGAGATTGTGTCTAAAATAGTCTAGGAGGGAATGAGTTAAATCAGAATCCTAATAGTTTGTCACCTGGTCCATAGTGTACGAATGAGAATTCAGTGAGATTGCCCAAGAGAAGAATTGATGGAACTTTTATCAACTTGACAAGTGATAAAATAAATTAAAAGAGCTGAACACAAATGAATAACTTTTATAACAATTTTATATACATGTAGTATCTTATGAAAGTATTGAATGTATTAATGAATGAATAATAAATGAGTGATCGAGTGACTGACTGACTGACTGACTGACTTATTTCGAACGAACGAATGGATGACTGAATAAATGAATGAATGGGCGGTTGGATGGATGGATAAATGATTACCGTAAATGAATGAATGGGTGGATGGATAGATAGATGGATGGATGGATGGATGGATGGAGGGGTGGAGGGGTAGATGGATGGATGGATGGATGGATGGATGGATGGATGGATTGCTAAGCGTGATCTTACTTTCATTTGAAAACATCTTGGATCTGTATGAGATGCATAGTAACATGTCGTCTCATCCGGATCCAGATTGCTGGACACTAAGAAGCTTCTCGTCACTTTGAACAACAGTCAACAGTCTGTAAAAATATAGCAGGTCAGATGTTTAACCCATTCCTCCATAGGCCTTTTTAGACCCAACCTCTTTGAATGACTCTACCCAAAAGGAGCTTTAACTAGAGAAAAGTAAAATTTAGAATTTTGTAGTTTGAAACCATTGTGATAAATAGAGCATTTGCTCCTATAGGAGTAAATGCTCTATTTATCACAATGGTTTCATTAAGTGATTTTACAGAGGCGTAGAAAGGCGAACTTATGGAGGAAAGGGTTAAGAGACCTGGGCTTTTTACAGTACGATATGGTTTAAATCTATGTATGCGATGTATTAATTCATTCCGAGATTTTAGTACTTACATGTACATAGACGCTGATGTCTTCATTTCTTTCATAGTAACGCATTAAAACGCCTGTGCAAACAGGATACCCAGATTAAACATTGACGTCTATGGGTTCAGCATCATGAACCCTCTATTCTGGTATACTCTGTTTGACTATGTCAATTTGAAGGGCCACAGGGCACCAATGAGTTAAAGCACTAGTATCATCTATTACAGTTAAAAGTGAAAAGTGTACATCTGTATTTTTGTTTAATACATAATAGTACACATAGTGCTTACCATTTACATGTAGCATTAACCTTGACTTCGACTTACCATATTGCCGTCCAAAGAACTTGTTTAGATTTTGTAGATATGAGGTGACAGGTACGCACATCGTATTCTTGTTTTACCTTTACCCCACCGATTTCCAGCTGAAGTCCAGCTGAAGTAGAACATCAATTTTTATTTGCGTTGTCTGAATCTCGATCTGTGACATGTGATATTTTTTCAATGCTCCAAAGGTTTTCAATGCGATGGTCGTTCACATATGTTCGTTTAGATATCAGCACTCTGAATGTCCTGTTCAAAGGTTTCTATTGTAAGATTGTTTATGTTCGTTAAGATGTCAGTCCATATTATCTGGTCTTTAAATGCTTGCTGGTTTTGAAATTGTGATTACTTATTGTAATGGGTATATTTATTTAACGATCCCCTGGTTATACTACCGATGTGGCTGTTAGTGTATTTACATTGTCCTTGCTTTGGTGCGTTTTGATTTGCAATGCTGCATTGGGGTGAAGCAAATTGTCAGCTATTGTAGATATCATTGTACCACCGTTTGTTATCCCGGTTTTTGTAAGGCCATCTTCATTTCTGTTTGACGTTGATACAGCTGACTTGACCTCTGTTTGAGTCTTTTCCATTGTCTGTGGCACGGCATGTGGTTCAAACTTTGTACGAGTGTAATTCGATGGATTCATTTGCATGGCATTACCGCCTCCACTGGGACAAAACATTCTTACCACCTCCCGTCTGAATTTAGTTCCGCTGAGGCAGTATAAGAGGAAATTTAGCGAGTTGTTTGTATACATAAACATGTTAACAATAGCCCACCAGAGGTCGAGGACAGCGTGTTTATGATTGTCGTTGGTTTCATCTGCGTCCTCTGCCCAGTGGGCATACCCAATGTTATATATACTCACAGGGGATGTGCTGAGAAGGAACACAACATTAAGTGTAAATAACATGGCTGTCATTGACGATTGCTTGCCATGTGCAGTTCCATGCCGTTGTCCGTTCCCAGTGTTTAAAACAGGCACAATTCTTGATCTAGTCTTTTTCTGGCTTTTTATAACTTTATACAGAATCAGAGAATTACCAACTACTATAACTGTACATGGCACTAGACAGAAGGCACACAAATCAATCCAAGGCCATGTTTTGTTGAAAAAATTGACATAGTTATTATCAATTTCAGTGCACTTCGAATCCTCAATGATTATCCCATTGCTGTCATACTTAAATCCCATTCCATAAAGCATGTGTGAGTTTAGCAGTAATAAAAATGCTAGTATTGAAGTCATGAAGGCAACTGCAGATTTCTTTGTACAGGTAGTCCTAGCGTGGTGTGGAAACCAGGCTGATATAACTCGCTCTAAAGTTACAGCTATTAGAATCCATGCCGAAAAGTCAAGTGACGTGTACACGAGCCAGATGTTGATTTTGCAGCCAGCATTGCTGACATGGCGCACGTCAGTTTTGAAGAGAACCCTGAGCCACTGCCGGAGAAGCCCAGAGTATAACACAACCAGATCAGACACGGCCAGCACGGTGAGATAGACAGCTGTCGTTGATGATCTGATCGACTTACGTGTCAGCACGATGATTGACAAAATATTTCCAACTGTGCCAAGAACAATCAGAATAGGTGGTACTACTTTCCAAATAATCACTCCAATTTTGTACTCACTGTAAGAAGTGTAATCGGCTGTTGCATTAGACATGGTTTGATTCACTGTAACATGGGCACTACTTACATATAGTATATGTACAGAAAACACTAAAGTTGTATTTGCAAATTTGTAATACTTGCAGATGTATCTACCACAATCACATCGGTAAGTCTATTTGTTTATAACATGTAGAGTACCACAGTGTTGCTTGTTTTCATCGTTTTGGGGGAATGCTTCTACGCAAACCCTTGAAATATAATCTTACACGTTCCAGACTTGTTTTGATCAAAGGTTATACTGTTTATTGATCAACCCGACAACAGTTTGGCAAGGTAGTAGAATGGTTTATACTCCAATCTGATTCGTTTCTCGCTCGAATCCTGCAACGAAAAGAAGGCACTAGATGAAATCACATTCGGTGTCTATTAAGACAAATGTTATTGCAGAAGCGGTTAGCATCACGCAGGTTTGTAAATGTTAAGCTTCGACTGTTTATTGATTCACCAAACAACCTTTAACCCTTTTCCTGTCCAATATCCATGTAAGAAACATTGACATGATAAATATTTATTAGTTGATTTTTTTTATAGAAACGTTTTTACTTTGGCAAAACTGTAGAATCAGATCTATATCATGTTAAAAGCAAACAGGGCAGACCCTGGTTAGACGGTTCCTACAGGAGCAGTCTGGTCTGAGTCTACTCTGTTTGCAAATATGTGAAAATGTATTTATATGAGGGAACGGATTAACTCTTGGATGCCGGATACGAGTCTACTATTACTTGCAAACAGTGTAGACCCAGATCAGAGGACTTCCGGAGGAGACATCTGACAAGCGGGTGCACTGTTTGTTATACAGTTCTCGAAAAGTAGTCCCTTTCAAACTACATGGACTCTACTGTTTAGCAATGATGGACCTTTCCATTATGAATATCCAGCATTCAATGGTTAACATGTGAATGGAAAGTTGTGTATATTTGTTCATGAACTCTTCCAATATCAATCCTACCAATTCATTCCAATATGCGTATCTTAAATACGTCTTTACAAGCTTTTGTAAACACAGTAGACCCAGATACATGTAAGACGGCTCCTATAGGAGCCGTCTGATCAAGGTCTGCTCTGTTTGCTTATGGGATTTTATAGATCTATTTTTACAGTTTCGATCATGTTGAAAAAAATCTATATCCCATGTTCCATTTTATAGGTTTGTGTGATGTATCAGTGCTGTACACTGGACATCTAAAAGAACCAGAGAAACTCTGTCGATAATAAGAGTAGAGAAATAGAAAAAAACCATGTACCTTTCCTTCGCAAACAGTTCATCAATATTTGAAATACAGAACAAAACGTCAACGTCTGTCAGTAAATGGCAGATTATCAGAAACTAGAAAGTGTCCAACAGATTTTGATTATCGATTACAATATTTCAGAATTGAATAGTGGTTACTCAGTTTATCTTCCTTTTAACCCTTCTCTTGCTGAATTTTAAAATACATTTCTCCTTCTTTACCCATGCCCTGTTGTATAATTACATATATCTTCACGGTGTACAAGTATTTCGCTGTGCAATCACTGCTGTGGAGTGCACTGGTTGCACAATCTACTTGTAAATAGTGCAGACCCTGATGAGACGGCTCCTGCAGGAGCTGTCTCATCTGGGTCTTCACTATTTACCGGTAGGTATATTGACGTGAATAGCAAGCGAAGGGTTAAAAGTCCCCAACGGGACTCCGAAGAGGGCTATATGATTGCACTTGGTCCACAAGTATGTTCATCCTTAGGTCCGTCAGTCCCTTCTCATTAAAATGTAAGTTGAATGGTACTCATTTCTTATGAAATGCTACTTATTGCCGACAATTAAGGCATGGTACATCCGAGCAATAGATAAAGGTGCGTACTCAAATACTAAAATCAGTATTTCTCCACCTAGCCCTATGTTGTTTGTCCTGTCATTTGCCCATGGGTATATATATACTGCTCGTCTTATAATTAAGGCTTTCTTGGATCTTTCAAGTAGATAAAGTAGAATCGTGCTAGAAACTATTTCTATACCCATTTTACATGTAAAAGATACTAAACTAAATGTCTTAACTGCCACTAAGTATCCATGGAAATTATCTATTTCACTTTAAACCGATTCAAGTCACAATTTGCTTACATTGTACCATTTCATTCCACGAGCGCGATTTCCCAATAATTCGCAAGATAGGAGTTGCCAGCAATCGATAAGTGACGAAAAACAATACATGTGTACCAATGTCACTACTGTTACTTGTATATTAACCCTTTCCCTGTTGAATATTCATGTAAGAAATGATGACATCATGAATATTTATTAGCTGATTTTTTATAATAGCATATGTACACAGGAGCTGTGGATCATATCTATATTTACTTCATAAGCTCCAATAGGAGCCGTCTGATCTGGGTATACTCTGTTTGCAAATGTGCGTTTCTGTGAATGAAAGGCTTTACAAATATAGATCAATATAAAAGTGGCGGTTTAACAATTTGTTGAAGTATATAAACAGACACAACTTGTTACTGAACGTCTCATTTGGTACAATTCGGTTAAAATATATCATCATACGTTTTGCCGTGTGTATATATATATCATTTTAATCATGCACTTTATATATTTGCAATATATGCATTTGCTGAGAATAATCGGAGCTCCTGTAAGAGCTGTCTGGTCACAGTCTGTTGAATTTGGTGATAGAATAGTATTTGGTCTGATTTAACAGTGTGTCCAAAGGCAAAGCCATCCTTTGTTCATATGCTCCGATATATATTCAGTGAATTAATATGCATCAATTAATCATTGTCTTACATGCATATTGATGAAGTAACAGTTCATATTATGTTTAACACGACCTGTCTGCTTCCGTCCTGAAGCCTCTCCCTGTAGAATATTGATGTAAGAAAAAATACATTATGAATATTTATTAGCTGAATTTTTATAATGGCATATGTATTTATACAAGATATTTCGGTATATTTCAGTATTAGTAGTTCAGTTTAAACATATTTTATTTGAAAAAGTATACATTAATCATGATATCAACAGAGTATCACTATAGGATTAGAACGAAAGCTAAAAGCTTATTGAGTTCTTCTCCTCATATAGTATGGTACATTTAATTGATGCAGTCGTTAACAAAATACACAATAATCTACACATATACATACAGTACCGTAAGACTAATATACAGTCTAAAGTGTCAAGAGACTAGAATCAGGAGAACAGTTAGGAAGGAGGGAAATGGGGTAGTCGGGAGAAGGGGTGGACGAGGGTTGCAAATCAAGTACTTTGGTTATTTTTATTGAGCAGACTGAATAGATCGACACGCTGTTTGTTGTGCATGTATGTTAAGACTTAAACCTTTTTGTGCTAACAATGTACTTCTGTACAGCTGAAAATATCAATACATTTGTGTCATATGACATAGTTTCATTGCCGTAGAGAAATAACTTGGTTGTAGCTGTTTGAATAGGGTTTATATCATTCATTAAAGTTGCACGGGATTGTCGATATGAGGGACATGTAAAGAAATAGTGTTCTGTGCTTTCAATTTCGCCACAATGACAAAGAGGTGAGTCAACAATGTTTTTTTGAAAAAGTGTGAGGTTCAAAGAGCTACAGTTAGTTCGCAGCCGCGTATGGTATATTTGTGCTTCTCTGTTACCAATATAATAATACGCCGGTGGTTTCGGTGTATTTTTTCCGTTAAGACTATTCTTAAAGGAAACGATGGATTCGGAATCTCGTGTACTTGGGGAAAGTGCATTCCAGGCGACAACAGTTGAAGGAAGAAAGGATCTGGCATAAAGCTGAGTGCGACAGAAAGGCACCTGAATGTCTCTAGAATTTCTTAGATTGTATACAGATGAATCAGCAACGGTAGGTGGGATTAAAGATGAGAGATACGCAGGTGATAATCCGTTTACCATTTTGTAAAAGAGTATTAACCTATGTTTCTCCCTTCTTGATGCTAAAGATTCCCATCCAGTTTCTTTATACAGGTTTATTAACGAAACAAGTTTTGTTGACCCAGTGACAATTCTTGCTGCTTCATTTTGAATTTTATCGAGTTCTTCTTTTTCATATCGAGAGCAGTTTCCCCAAATAACATCGGCATACTCAAGTAAAGGTCTGATAAAACTAAAATAGATAGTCTCCAGTGTTTTTCGATCTAACAAAAACTTTAATTTGCGCATTGCATTTAGTCTGTTCCAGGCCTTCGCCGTTATTTGTTCGATTTGTTTGTGCCAGTTACCATCGTTAGATAGAAATATTCCTAGATGTTTATGGAAATCAACCTCTTTTATATGCCCTTGCATCATTACTAATGGAGGGTGATTTGCTTTATGCCTTTTCCGTGACATAACGAAAGATTCAGTCTTTGTTGGGTTAAATGTAACCAGCCAAGCTTTAGACCATTCTGTAATTTTTTTCAATATCAGAATTTAGAGTAACTGCGGCGGCGTGTGGATGCTCAACGATAAGGTAAAGACTAGTGTCATCAGCAAATAGTCTAATGTTTGATTGGATATCTTTGGTTATGTCATTTATGTAAATTAGAAATAATAATGGACCCAAAATGGAGCCTTGTGGGACACCAGCTTGGATGGGTAACCAGTCTGATTTGACACCAGGAATAATGACACGCTGTCTTCTATTTGAAAGATATTTCGAAAACCACTTTAGCAGTGACCCAGTTATTCCAGATGCATTTAATTTAGTTAGGAGTCCCTTGTGCCAAACGTGATCGAAGGCTTTGCTTATGTCGAAGAAAACAGTTCTTATCTCTTTCCCTTCATCCAAAGCCTTACAGAATGTGTTGTACATAAATGTCATCTGATTAACCGTTGAGTCTCCAGGGACAAAACCAGATTGTAAAGGTGTAAAGAAATGTTTGTCAAGAAGAAAGTTATAAACACGCTTGAAGACTAGCCTCTCAAGGACTTTATCTAAATTACTTAAAAGAGAGATAGGGCGATAATTATTTACTAGAGAGGGTGGCCTTTCTTAAGCACTGCACAAACATTTGCTTCCTTCCAAGAAGAAGGGAATACCCCTTCTGATAGAGATTTATTATAAAGATCACACAATGGACCACTAAGTTCGTGGGAGAGTTCTCGTAGGATACGATTATCTATCTCATCTGGCCCAGAGGATTTACCTATTTGTAGACATCCAAGTATTGAACAAACTTCGTCCGGAGTAAACGAAATTTCAGGCAATGAGGGATAACTAAACGGAACATGAGGGGCAGTTACAGTTATATCATTTAGAATACTTTGACTAGCGAAGAAAATATTGAGAAGGTTAGCTTTATCACAGTCTTCTGATGCAGATATATTATTGAAATAAATAACTGGTAAGTTATGTTTTTCTTTGGGAGATATGTAGGCCTTTAAGACATTCCACCATGAACGAGGTGAAGTGCTTTTTGAAACCAATTTATTCGCCATATTCTTATTATAGTTATGTTTCGCTTCACGGATAAGATTAACTATGTCATTACGTAGCTTCTTGAATTTATTCCAGTCGTGTTCTGTGTTAGTTCTCTTAGCTTTTCGGTACAATCTTTTACGAGCCCTGATCTTACGTTTTATGTGTGATGTTATCCAACGAGGTTCTAATGGTCTGACTGTAATCATTTTATTCGGTATATTTTCCTTTGAAAGTTGGAGAATTGTTTGTGTTACATTATTTGTGTATATATCAATGTCGACGTCTTGCAGGTTGGTCCAGTCAATTTCACTTATTTTTTGTCGTAGAAGATCGAAGTTTCCTCTATTGTAGTCCCAAATATGCCTAGTATATGTTTTGATCTTTGGCTTTGTATATTTAAAAATACCATAAATTGGACAGTGGTATCTGTGTTCTTGATTTAAAAAGGGGTCCCCCACTCCACTTGCAATTAAACTAGATTTGTTGTTGATTAACATTAAATCGATTTAGGGATGACGAGTTATGATGATAGTTAGTAGGTTCGTCTATAACCTGATAGAGACCAAGTTGTTGGCTTACGTCTTTGCAGAGCTGTGTTGGAGCATATTTATATTAAAATCACCCGTTATTATGATTTCTTTTATTTTCGAATTTCGAATTCATAGAGTCCTCAATCATTTTAAGATAACTGACGCGGGAGTTAGGTGGCCTATAAAACACACCTAAAACAACGGAGTTTCTATTTAACATTATTTCGATCCATACACATTCGACACCGATGATTTCTAAATCATTCCTTCTCTTATATGCAAGAGTGTCCTTAACATATACTATCACTCCTCCATGTCCATCTAGCCTGTCTTTTCTTTCAGGTTTATGATATGAAGAAATAAGCAAAGCATCTGAATTGACAGTGTTATTTAACCATGTTTCAGAAAATGTAAGGATATCAAATTCCTTTAGTTCTACACTAAGTATGTCGAGCTTAGGGAGAATGCTTTGGACATTATAGTGGACAACAGAAAAGTAACGTGAAATATCTATAGTGGTGGAGAGTGAAATATCGCTGGAAAAAGAGCTACTGACTCGATCTGAGGGTCCTGGATTTGGATGAACATCGCCTGCTAATACTAATCTTGATAATAAGAAAACAAGTATTAGTAGATGTTGTAGAGTCAGATCTATTATAATTTCATAATCAAACAGAGCAGACAAAGTACATACATTAAGTAAAACGGTAATAACATTCGCAATAACCATATCTTTTTTGTTGGTTTTGGCTGTTATATGATCTCCCTGTTTATTTCATTAAAAGAGATCACTTAGCAACATTTTCTCCCATAGGCATTGGCTTGCTATATAAACAAAATCATATACCATGATGAATTAATGATTTACCCTTTACTCCATAAATACGCCTATTCACGCATTTGCAAACAGAGTAGACCAAGATCAGACGGCTCCTACAGACGGCATCAGGATCTGCTCTGTTTGCTTATGGAATGATATAAATATGATTCTACAGTTTCCGCCACCCCCAAACATTCCTGTGTCCATGTTCCATAATAAAATTGAATCTAATTATATTTTATGATGGCATTCTTTCTTTCATTAAAATGTATTGTTATTTTTACACCCTTACCTTTTTATTCGACAATATAAAATCTACGAGAGGTGCCAAGCTTATTTTTGGACAAAAGAAAATCGTGGGCTGTCAAGTACATGCACGGGATGGTCGAGTCTTGTGTATGTTATCAGCTGTGTTATAGCTTATTTCTGAGTTTACATGCAGGTTTTACCTGGGTATCAAAATGGCACATAAGGATATTTGTGACAAATTGGAGGAGGTCGTGTTAGGGCTTTCGAGGACTAATCATATTAATAGAAACATTCAAAGAGGTTTAATGCATGGAGTATACCATTTCCTTAGATTCCATAAGGACCATTCATTATCAAACTGGGTTACAACGTAATTCGGCCTCTGACGGGGCTACAAGGGCAACGTACATGAACCGGCCTACGGAGGCCACGCCGTACATTATACGCAAGGTTGGCCGTTTGATCGCGAAAGTGAACCCTCCAACTCAAACAGGGAAGGCAGTGAAATCGGGGCTGTCCAGTGGAACTATATACAACATTATCAAGGAAATTGTAGAAGTAGAAGCAAAACTACGTAAACAGTGCAAAGCTCACTAACTCAACATGACACAAATTCAGAAGCACAGAGCCAGATCCTGGATGCTTTATCTGAGATTGAAAGGTAATCAGTGAAAACATTGTGTCACTTCTGATATAGCTGTGTTTTACTTGAGTATTACATTAACAAAGTTCTGGTCTTTTTAGAGACAGATGTTCTTAGAGACTGTTTCCAGTGGGGGCGAAATCTATGACATTTCATCAGGACAGTGCATCCAGCCACACATCTAAACATACGCTGAATTTCCTCAAGAGCCGAAACTTTCACATCATAACGTCTAAAGAATGGATGCCGAAGTCTCCCGGTGCTGTACCGATGGAATTTGGTATCTGGGTGTGCTTAAACGTCGTTTGCAGAAACGACACATAAACACGCGTGATGGCCTCAAAAGAGCTCTTAAAGACGAGTAGCGTTACACTAAAATGAATACAGGTAAGATTTTACTGTTATTTTAGTTTTGTTAAAAAAATAAGCCGGACACCCATAGTATGACTTTGACACCGACCAATTGTGTGACTTTGTTTTGTGAGTAACGATGATTTTGCCTGCTCAGATGGAAGAGCTATCGCATGTTTATCATATCATAAAAAAAGCAATTCGAAGAAATGGTACTATTTCGTGATAAAACTACTCCCGTTGCCTTCTGTCACCGTCTAACCTTTTACCTCAAAGATAAGTATTCATGCAAGAAATGATAACATCGTGTTTGTTTTGTTTGTTTAACCCTTTCATCGCCAATGTCGCAAAACTGCACCACGACAAATAGTGCAGTCCCAGATCAGACGGCGCCTATTCAATGCGGTGTCAAAAAGGCGGCGTCTAATCTGGGACTTCACTTTTTGTCTCAAACTCTATGTCTATATATGTGCTTTATTCCTTTGAAATGTGCATTTATTTCCTTGTTTTACGGCATGATTTACGAAAATTGGATTGCAGACGACAATCAGAAATTCGGCGCCGAAAGGGTTAATTAATGGCATATGAGCACAGGAAATGTTTGGCCATGGCCGAAACCGTAGAAATCGGGTCTATATTATTCTATAAGCAAGCAGAATTGACCCTGATAAGATGTCTCCAACAGGATATGGGTCAACTCTGTTTGCGAAACCGTGAAAATGCGTCTCCATCAGGGTGTTTCTACAAACCATCAGACCGGAAGTCGACTCCGTAACTATTCTTCGCACGTGCTGAAACAAAACATCAACACTTGTTTGCACGCTACCTGTGAATTAGCGATAGTTTGCGCAAACAATTAACCCATTATATCTTAGGCTAATTTTAGATCCAATCTCTTTGAATAAATCTACCGAAAAGGAGCATTTACTTGAGAAAAGGAAAGCATTAGAATTTTGTAGGTTTGAAACCATTGTGATAAATAGAACATCTGATTCATAGGAGTGACTTTAACAGGAGCACAAAAAGGCGTCAGTATGCGGGAATGGGTTAATCCTTTTCTCCATGAATATACCTTTTTGCGCTTTTTGTACGCATTTGCAGCAAACAGAGTAAACCCATAACAGAGGTTCCTGTACAGTAAGTGCCGTCTGCTTATGATCAGCTCTGTTTATGTAATTAAATAGTTCTGATTATACAGATTATGTAATGATCAAAATCCCTATGTTCAAATCCTGTTGAAACATTCATTAATCACTATTCATGATGCCACTTGTTCTTCCATGAATAATCATGGAGTAAAGGGTTAAGGCCTAAATGAACTATGCTGTGTAACTCTTTATCTAATCAGAATCTAAACTAAAGGACACGTCGTCCAATGTGTATATTGAAAATACTGGAGAGAAAAAAAAACAAGTTTAAGAACCTGCAGCAGACGAAAGCTTATATCGATGAAAAATCAGCGTTAGTGACAGTGACTTGTTTTTAGCTTCACCGTTTAATCATAACTTCGTCATTGGCACTATATGACCTATTTAGTGAGACAGTGTCGTAAAACCTAACCCACTCACTTGTTATGCCCCCCACCCCCGATCGGGGGGGGGATATTGTTTTTGCCCTGTCTGTTGTCTGTCTGTCTATTTGTCGGTTTGAGGACACCTTTAACATTGGTCATAACTTTTCAGCCAGTACAGATAGAGACTTGATATTAGACAAGAATATGTATCTAATAAAGCGGCACATTTTGAGGGGTGACATGTCAAGGTCATCCTTCAAGGTCAAATATATAGGTCAAATCATCAACTTTAACATTGGCCATAACTTTTGAACCAGTAGAGATAGAGACTTGATATTTGGCATGCATGTGTATCTCATGAAACTGCACATTTTGAGGGTGGCATGGCAAGGTCCTCCTTAAGGGTCAAAGGTCAAATTGACCGGGGGCATAGTGCTTCACAAACACTTTCTTGTTTTTAACTATATTTTTTCGGGATTTTTGTATACGGTTTGGATACACACGACATTTCATTATGTTCTCGACTGTATGACATATTTATCGTTTTATTTTTATTGATTGTTGGGGATGTTGTTAATTCATTTTTATTTTCATTCATGTCAAATTAAAGAAATATCTATCGGAAGTCGTCAACACAGTTAGCGAACAACAAGCGTTTGATAGCGCTATGCATGTTTACTCTATACAACAGAGCCCGTCTGGATCGGTGATCACAAATAGGTCTAATTATGGGAACTGAAAGGAATGATGTAGCTTAATGCAAGTCAAACGTAATACAGAAACTCCTATAGGAGCCCTGCAATAAGCAACCGTCTGATTTTTAAGACTCGCGTGTTCAATAAATCAAAGACCGCTTAACCTTTTCCTCAATGAATATTCATGTAAGAAATAATGACGTCATGAATATCAATTAGATTAATTTCTCATAATTGTAATGATCACATGCATTTGTTGCCATTTCAGGAACGGTAGAACCATATCTGTAGTATATCATAAGCAAACAGATCAGACCCTGATTAGACGGCTCCATTAGGAGCCGTCTAATCTGGGTTTACTCTGTTTGCAAATGCACAGAAAGGCGTATTTATGTAGTAAAGGATTAACACAGGTTCTGCTGTAATTCCTAACGATTGGTAGTTGGCCATGCATCTGGCATCATATCATTCAAAGGATTCCGACTGATAAAGGTTAGACTGCTTTTTTGCCAGACTGTGTTTATTCAGTACAATGAGTTAATGGGAGATATATGTATTAGTGTTTTGACGACACAACATGTTATGTGTTACAATAAAAAAAACGCCTCTAAGCCACTACTTCACGAATAAGCATAGGTTTACAGTAAAATTCCTCTAACCAAGACGTTATAGTTAGTATAAATATCGGTCTTGGAGACATGTTAACAGCTCAATGCAGGCTGAAAGTCATGCAGAAAGCTCCTTTCAGTCAGCATTAAGCAGCCACCTGCCTAGGGCCTACAAGCATCTAAGCAGTCATCTGTCTAGTGCTTACAAGTATATAAATATTTTTCTACTAGAATTCTCGTTAGAGGGGTTTTACTGTATGTAAAAGCAGACCGTAGCTTGTTTTCACCCTTTACCTGATGAATATTCACGCGAGAAATAATATCATAATTAGCAGAATTTTAACAGCATTATTTACAACACAAAGTCTTATCGTGGCAGAAACTGTAGAATCAGATCCATATTCTTTTACAAGCAAACAGATCAGACCCTGATCAGACGATTCCTACAGTAGCCATCTTAGCTGGGTGTACTTTGTTTGCAAAGGCGTGAAAATAGCATATATATGATGGAAAAGGTTGATGCATGGCGAAAGTAATGCAGAAGGCTCTTTCAGGAGCTTTCTTCATAACTTTCATCCAGCATTAAGCTACCATCTGCCGCTAAGACTCCACATTATACCTCATTTGGTGGTCACTTAACAGAAGGTTTAACCGTATATGATACTGTACCAGACAGTGATTGACTCCGAAACATTGCATCAAAGTCAAATGAAAGCGTTAGGTTTAGAAACTACAGTAAACCCCGATAGCTTGAAAACTAAAACAAGTAGAAGTATCGGTTTTTAAGACAGGTGGCAGCTTAATGCAAGGTGAAATTCATGCCGAAAGCTCCTAGAGGAGCTTTATGTACGACTTTCACCCTACATTAAGCTTCATTGCTGAAATTTCGAAGTATCGAGTTTTTATTGTTACATCCTGTCGGTGATTCAGATATTAAGAAACTATACTCTTTAAACCTTTACTCTATAAAAACGCCTTTTCACGCCTTTGCAAACAGCGTAGATTCAGACAAAAATCAGACTTCTGCCATAGGAGCCGTCTGTTCAGGGTCTGCTAATGAAATTATAACATACTTGTCTCTTCAGTTTCTATAATTGTGTGTTCAAATGCAATTATAAAAAAAGTTAAATAAAAATGCATGCGCCGTTATTTCTTAAATGAATATTTAACAGGGAAAAGGTTAATGGGAGTCTTAGAAGTAGTAAACTACACGCTTCTGTTGTTAATGATGTTTAGAATCACTGAACGACTAATCGAAGATTCGCATGGTTCGCATATATATGGTGATGGTCATCTTGTAACAAAATCAATGTTGCATTATCGTGACAAACGTTTTATTCCCAGTAGCTGACATCTATTACAATTTCTCGTGTCCTTCTGAAATAGAGACCAAACAGTCCTTAATTCTTCTCAGAGTGGAATAGAGCTGTAGAGTTCACTCAGTATTTACTTGCTATAGAATTTAGAAAGACAAACACAGCATACTCTGATCATATGGCACCTCTGGGAGTCACCTGATCTGGGTTTACACTGGTTGAAAATGCGTGTCTTGCAATCGATAGGTTAATTGTTCTTGGCACAAGCTCCCATACAAATGCTGATACATGCTTTGTCGACTGAATATTTTTAGAACTTCAAATGAAAAGAGAGGAAGAAAAGCTACTTTGGAAACCAACACAAAACCTGTGTTTAACCCTTACAATGCACGGTAGTATTGTCAACAGAGTGAAATATGTTTGAAACAGTCTAGTGTCTCAAGATCAAACAGGATTTGTTAAAGACAGATACATTGGGGGAAATCACTAGACTTGTGTATGATATTATGAAATATTGTGAAGATAATAATACGCCAGGTTTGTTACTGTTGATATTGATTTTGAGAAGGCGTTTGACTCATTGTTATTTCAATTAATTGAGAAAACACTGACCTTTTTCGGTTTTGGTGATTTTATGTTTAAATGACACAAATGCACAAAAAGAGGCTGTAGACAAGATGATCCTATTTCGCCGTACATATTTATCCTATGTGCTGAAATTTTATCAATAGAAATAAAACATTTCAAACATACTAACGGAATTAAGATCAATGATGGGGAATATTTAATATCTCAATTCGCAGATGACACTACATTAATACGAGGTGGATCTGAACAATTATTAGAAACGCTCAATAAGTTTGCAATAATATCAGGGTTAAAAGTAAATTTCGACAAAACAAAGGTACAGTTGAACTTCGATAACTCGAACTTGAAGGGACCATACAAATTAGTTCGAGATAAAAGAAGTTCGAGACATCCAATTTCTAATATGAACAATTTCTCAATGCCACAGCTTAATACAGGTCTAAAGTAATGCTGAAAGCTCCTGTATGAGCTTTCAGCATTACTTTAGACATGTATTAAGCTGTGACATGTGTTTCCAGATATATGTAGCGACACAGTTTAGAGCAATTATGTATTGTAAGTTTTGGAAGGACTGAACTTTTTGTTCCAGTTATCCCGAAGTTCGAGTTATCCGAGTTCGAGATATCGAAGTTCAACTGTATTAAGGTTAGATTAAACTAGATTAACATTACTTAGAATATTTTTATATGTGAACTTGAAAGAAATTAGCAGTTTGAACTTTCAAAATATGTTATTAAAGGTACAAAATGCTTTTCATATAGGAAGCGAAGCCAATTTACACCATTAGGAAGAATAACTGTTGTTAAAGCATTGCTATTACCAATGTTCACTCATTTATTTACGAGTTTGCCAACGCAAATATCGGGTTTTATCGAAATGCTTGAAAAGGCATTTCTTCATTTCACCTGGGTTGGCAAAGCAAAAATTAAAAGAAGTCTTTCAATCAAAGAATACCCAGAAGGGGGGTTAAAGATATAGAGGATCTTACATGAGTGTTCTTGATTATTGGATTTATTAAATGAGTCTTTTTAAAACGATAAAAAACGAGCTTTAGCGAGTTTTTTTTATCGTTTTAAAAAGACTCATTTAATAAATCCAATAATCATGAACACGAATGCAAGATCCTATTTATAACATAACACACACACACATGTTATTTGCAGCCAATAGTTCAGCAGTAACGTGGATTGTTATAAATTCTCCTTACATATAGAAATGATGAATGAAAGGTGTTATTAGGTTCGCTAGGTAACTGGGACAAAGTAGGTCCAAATTTTCCAAAAAAATTTTTTACTTGCTGTCATATCAACCAGGATCTAATTCAGACCTCTCTGGTATTCAATTTAACTGTGATAGTTTATGATACAAAAACATACAGAAACACGTCAAAATAAATTTTGAGTTACAGTTTTGACATACATAGTTACAAACACGTCACATTATGACGTCATTGTACACAACATGTGTCTATGTAAAGCGCGCCATTTACATGAAGACCCACATACAGTCGCCAACACGTCCGACACTCACTGTCAATGGGATTCGAAATGCGCCTTCGTTTTGGTATATTAAGCCCTTCATTAGTGTTGTATGTATACACATGGACATGGACATTTCCACCGAGAAAAAAATCTCGATTCAAATTCAGTGAAAATGTTTGAAATGGACAAAAGATTCAGTACGAACTGCTGCATAAAATGTGTTGGAACAGGAGGAAGATTTTCGCGATCAGCTGAGTATAGCATATTTGAAATATGTTTGTGCTGTGCTGGATTCAGATGACTATAGTTGTTGATTGATGAGATATTTTTATGAGTAGAAATCTGCATAAACAAAAGGACATGCGGTGAAGAAAATGCAAAGTTGTGGAGGCATTTTCTATGTAGAATGGATTGTATGGGTCAGAGTAGCTGGTAGGTCTTTTTTGGCATACATTTTGTATATAATTACTGACAGCGATTACAATTTGTATTATCTTATCGAAATTAAGGCGCAAGTGCCAACAGTCCTTTGCCATCTATCGTGACTCAATCGTTGACAGGTAGGTCACCGTCCGTCAGT
This sequence comes from Azorinus chamasolen, assembly GCA_963576725.1. NCBI lineage: Eukaryota > Metazoa > Mollusca > Bivalvia > Cardiida > Solecurtidae > Azorinus > Azorinus chamasolen. Next base: position 46,925,130 of record OY755244.1, read on the forward strand.
TTGTTTGTTTTGACAGCGCGTATGAATACCATTCGGTCGTTCGAATGTTATTCACTAGTGAATATATGCCCGTGAATATCAAAAAATAAATGATACTAGTGTTACGTCACGCTGAAGCCACGAGTTATGTTATAAAACTACATATGTAATATAAATAATTATATAGATAGTCTGGAGATTAAATGGTTATGAAACTTCATTATACGTAATAACGGTAAATGTTACACATTTTTAGGGAGACTGATTGGTGTGAATTAGCTTTTAACACATGGAAAATGTTCTGTGAATTAATTTTAAAAACGGAACAAAATGAATTTTGGATTGATGTATTAAATTCATATTTCCTGTATACAAAAAAAGTTTCGTTTTGATGATCCTTCTGATGTTTATAACATGCCAATATTTTACAATGAACATCTTCTTATTTTACAATGAACATTTTCTTATAGGTGAAAAAAGTATTCTTTCCAGCATTGTATGATAAAGGTATTAGATATATAAATATATTATAGACAATGAAGGAAATTGTGTAAGTTTAGCATACTTAGAAAACATTACTGGAAGAAAAATTAATTCTCTTCACTATAATAGCCTGATAAATGCTATAAAATTATTTAGTGATATATACGATTTCACTCTAAAAGAGTACGGCACTACCGTCAATTTTCCAACTGTAAGATGTTTTATGTATCAAATATTAACCCATTTGCGCCCAGAGGATTCTTCCATGTTAATATATTGGATTAGTCCATTTTTATCTAAGGGGTGCATGGCCTAAATGTTCAATTTCGTTTTGTTTTATATTGGAATACCTATCAGCAAACAGTGTATACTCAGATCAGACGCCGCATCATGCGGCGTCTGATCAGAGTCTACACTGTTTGCCTACGTCCCATATATGGGACCGTGTGCACAAATGGTTTAACTAGAAAGGATGTAAACAAATTTTCATATAACACTCTAGCTAAAATGATGAGCCTCCTACTAGTAGATTAAAGTGGATATCTATATTCGAAAACAGGAATATAAAATGGAAATTTGTGTACAGCTATGTATTTAAATGTACAATGGACACATCTATTCAATGGTTACAACAAGAATATTGCACAGCATATTACCGACAAATTCATTGGGGTTTTTTTAATGACAAAACAATTTGTGTACTTTTTGTGGACAAAACAATTTGTGTACTTTTTGTGGAAGTCAAAAAGAAACTCTAGTTCACTTATTTTGAGAATGCTGTGAAGTAAAATATTTGTTAAATTTCATTTCAAACAAACTTTTGGAATGCCATCCAGATCTAAACATCAACATCATGTGTTTGTTGTTGGGATCATGTCAAAGGGATCTTAAAGTAGATGTTTTGTTCTTAGAAGTAAAACTGTATATATTTTCCTATGCAAACTAAAAAAAAGTTAAACCTACTATCGAAGGAATTAACCCTTTCGCTGCCAATGCCGGATCTGTGATTACCTATGCAAACAGTTTGGATCCAGATGAGACGCCGAGTAACTCGGCGTCTCATCAGGATCCAAACTGTTTTTACTGTTACTATGTTTTTGAAACAAAAATGAAGAAAATCAAAAGAATGAAAATTTGTAGCAGACGACAACGTTAGCAGACGACAGAGTTTGGCAGCGAAATGGTTAAAAATGATTTATGTTTGGCATGGGAAATATATACATCGTCCAGTATTAACCCTTTCCCTGTTCTATGTTGTTTTTTCTCGGATTTCAGTACCTACTGAATATTCATTTACAAAATAATTATAAAGAAATATGGAAGGTGGAACATATTGTAAACATTTTAGAAAGCAAAGAAACAGATTTATCACTTTCTATTAGCAAACAGAGTAGATCCTGATTAGACGGCTCCTTTAGGAGCCGTCTGATCTGGGTCTAAAAGAAGAAGAAAAATCTTTGGACATATGTAAGATATTTTATTCCGGACTGCATTTCAACATAATGTGTTAAGGTGGAACAGTTTTGAGCCCTCTCATCAGGACCTGCACTGTTTTTCATGTTACACTTTTCTTTAGGAAACATACCCTACTTATTCACCGTAAGCTTGACCTGTTTGAGTTTTGGAATAGTCCATTCAAAACTTCAGCGTTGTAAGGGTTAAAAGTCCAACCTTTGGATGATGTTATGCTGCATATTCAGACTGGAAAGGTCTATCGATGCGTAATCAGTTCATTCAGTGTGGGAAGATATTTTGCAATAACAAAGGGTGCCATACAGTAAAACCCTTCTAATGCGACCACTTAATGAATAAACATAGGTGTCTTTATAAGCAGTGTGTTGCTTAATGCAGAGCAAAAGTAATGCAGAAGCATTATTTTTGTCCTGCATTAAGCAACAAATTAGAGCAAAAGTAATGCAGAACGCTTTCTGCATTATTTTTGTCCTGCATTAAGCTACCACCTGCATATAGCACCCAGAATTATAACTATTTTAGATGGTCGCATTAGCGGGATTTAACTGTATTATGGTACGATGGCTAGCCTAAGAGGCCTCTGACTCTTAAGCGGCTATTCACTTCTTGAAAATAGGAGCTTTCCGTTTTATTTTTGCCCTGCATTTAGCTACCACATGCCTTACAGTTTCATAGTTAGACCTCTTTTTGTTGGTTAAGACAGGTTCTGCTGTACTGGCGAACGCCACTACACTCGCTTCCCGCTTTGAAAGGGTTAACCCCTTTGAATGCGGGACACACGTCTACCATCATTTGCAGACAGTATAGACGCAGATCAGAGAGTTCCTGCACTGTTTACACAAGAAAGCTTCGCAAACGCAGAAACTGTAGACTCAAATCTATATTATTCAATAAACAAACAGAGCAGACTCTGGTCAGACGGCTGCCATAGGCCCGTCTGATCTGGGTCTACTCTTTTTACAAAAGCGAAGGCAAATGTATGGGGTAAAGGGTTAAGCGCAGTACGCAAATGGAATGTGATAAAACACATCAATTCAAACACTACAATTTCCGTATTGAGTTTATAGGCATTCTTGTTTTCGCTGAAATCAATGCCAAAGATGACTTTTTTTAAAATGCATATTAAACACATGAAAGGTTTGCCAAAGCAGGTACTGTAGAATTATACCTATAATATTCAATAAGCAAACAAAGCAGACCCTGATCAGAGGGCTCCAATAGGAGCCGCAAGATCTAGGTCTACTCTTTTTGCAAAGGCGTAGAAAGGCGTATTTATGGAGTAAAGGTTTAAGCGCAGCACGCAAATCGAATGTGATAAAACACGTCAATTCAAACACTGCAATTTCCGTATTGAGTTTATAGGCATTACTGGTGTCGCTGAAATAAAGGACAAATCCTTGCGTGCAGACCAAACCAACCTCTGTAACTCAATACTAGCCCTGTACTTGGTGATTAAAAGTTATAAATAATAACCATGAATAATTAATTTTTAAAATACATATTAACATATGAAATATTTGCCAAAGCAGAAAATGTAGACTCATATCTGTTTTATTCTATAAAGAAACAGACCATACCCTGATCTGGGTCTACTCTGTTTGTCATTAGCTGTGTTTTATAATGGCATTATGACCAAGGGGAAATACAGTAAAACCTCTCTATAACGACCACTAGATCGTGTTAATTAGTTGGTATTTTGGGCAGGTGGTTGTTTAAAGCAAGGTGAAAGTAAAACAGAACGCTCCTACAGGAGCGTTCTGTTTTACTTTCATCTTGCTTTAAGCATCCACCTGCCTTTAATACAAAATATTTGATGTAATTTAGTGGTCGTTATAGAGAGGTTTTACTGTATGTACCATGACAGACACTATATAATCAGGTCTTCGTTATTTCATAAGCAAACACCCCCATTCTGATCAGACGAACTACAGGAGCCTTCTGAGCTAGGTCTTCCTTGTTTGCGAGGGCGTTAGAATGTGTTTCTATGAGGTCAAGAGTTACAACGCCCGGAAATACAGTAAAAACCCCGCTAATGCGACCACCTAAAAGAGGTATAATTCTTGGTAGAGGAGCTTTTTGCATTACTTTTGTTCTGCATTAAGCAACCACCTGCTTATAAAGACAGGTATGATTATTCATTAAGTGGTCGCTTTAGAGGGGATCTACTGTAATCCAATTGCAAGTGTGCATATGTTGTCATTATCAAATATAGAGTTCTTGCAAGAAATCAACAAGATATATACTTTTTGCTTTGACCTCATACTTAAGTAAATTCTGCAGACCCTGATCATGGGTCTGCTATAAGAACCGTCTTTGTTTATGTCTGTCTGTCTGTGTCTCTTTTTCTCTCTTTCTGTCTGCATGTCTCTGTTTTTGTCTCTGTCTGTCTGTCTGTGCCTATGTTTTATCTTTCGGTCTGTATGTCTGTATGTCTGTCTGTCTCTGTCTGTCTTCTCTCTCTCTCTTCCTTCTATGTATGTATGTCTGTCTGTCTCTCTCTCTCTCTCTCTCTGTATCTCTCTCTCTGTCTGTCTCTTTCCGTCTCTCTCTGTCTCTCTCTGTCTGTCTCTGTCTCTATCTCTCTCTCTGTGTCTCTGTCTGTCTGTCTGTCTGTCTGTCTGTCTGTCTGTCTGTCTCTCTCTCTCTCTCTCTCTCTCTCTCTCTCTGTAATCAAAAATATGTTTTACTCAAATAGCATGCGCGTTTAAAAGAGATTAAAAAGCTATTCTTACCTTAGCATTTCCACTGATGCCAACAAAGTCCTTAAATAATAAGCCGCGTATTCCAGTTTATTTAACCCTCTCTCTCTGTAGTTCCTACCCCTGTAAAACCTTATCCGCGACCTAAGTTATTATTGCAAAAAGCTTGGATCCAGATGAGGCGCCGAGTCTCATCAGGATCAAAGCTGTTTGACACTCGGTCAATAGTTTCTCAAAAGCTTACTCGAATCGGGCGTGGTCAAAACTACAATAGATGCATACTTTTGGCAGACCTTTTCTTTACAATGGGGGTGGATGTCTGCGATAAAACGCAACGGTTGTCAGTTTCATTAGTTAATGTATTTATCTAGCAAAATCCAACGTTGTAGTAAATTCATTTTTTATCACAATGAGCAAAGTTCAGAGAATTTCATAACACAGACTGGCGTGATAAATTGTTCCGTAGGGAATTCAATATGATGCCATAACTCTTTCACTCTTTGAAACCTTTCAGGTACCAACAGCATTTGCCTATTTTTGTGTCACCTGCCGAGAGACAGTGTGTCACTTAGAGATCACTTTTCCGTCCGTCCGTCCGTCTGTCTGTCCGTCTGTATATCTGTCCGTCACACTTTTTTGGCTCTCATGTCTAAACTAATCATTATAGAGCTTTCAAATTTCACATGTGTCTTCCTCTCATTGAGGACCATTGATGTAACTAAGGTTCATCACTCTGCATGCAAAAGTTTTTTAGTTATTTCCCTTTGTTCTGATTTTCGCACTCCGGCATATTAACAATTTTTGTGTCATCTGCGAACATGTGTTCCTCCAAACACTCTTGTTAATTCTAAGCAAGGGCATACTTTCTTTACGTTCTTCACAAAAACTCTACCAGAGTGTCAAACAGTTTGGATCCTGATGAGACGCCGAGTTACTCGGCATCTTATCTGGATCCGAACTGATTGCAATTGTAATCACCAATACGTTATCGTGGCTGAATGTGTTAACCCATTCCCACTTAGGCTATTTTTAGGTCCTACTTCTTTGATTAAATCTACTGAAAAGGAGCATTTACTAGAGAAAAGGAACATTTTAAAAAAAATAAAGTTTTGAAACCATTGTGATTAATAGAGCATTTGCTCCTGTGAAGCAAATGCTCTATTTATCACAATGGTTTCAGAAAGTGACTTTTACAGAGGCGTCAAAAGGCGACAATATGCAGGAACTCTCGAATCTGTGATGACCTATGTCCATAATGGATCCAGATGATACCTCGATTACACATGTAATTAATTCGCCGTCTCATCAAAATCGAAACAGTTACTATCATTTATGTATGTTAACCCTTTCCCTCATATTAACGCATTTTCATTCATTTGCAAACAGAGTAGACCCGGGTCAGACGGATCCTATCAAGGAGCCGTCTGATCAGGGTCTGTTCTGTTTGCTTATGAATTTATAATAGACCTGACTCTACAGTTTCGACCAATACCAACAATATCCTGTGAGCATATGCCATTACAAAAAATACGATAATAAATATGCATATGCTATTATTTCTTAATGAAAACTGAACAAGTAAAGGGTTAAATAAATTGGATAAAAAAAGTAAAAACTCACAAACAACAAACAAAACGAGACCGCGAACGAACTGATAACCTCTTACTTCATGAATATTCAGAAATGTCAGAAATCATGTCTGTATGATTATATCAAGTGATTATTTTTTATAATGGCGTCATGAATAACAGATCTTTACTATGACGGAAGCTGTAGAAGTAGATCTACATACGTGTGTTGTTTCATGATAGCAAAGAGATAAGATTCTGATCAGACGGCTCCCACAGGAACCATCTGATCTGGATCTACTCTGGTTGCAAATACATCAAAATGCGTGTCTATAGAGAAAAGTGTTAATGATAATTCCATCATTGTGGCTGCAATATGATATGGCGACAGTCATAAGCGTGGACACCCAGGACTCGTTAACGTAATATGAAATGCACAGTAAAAGTCCAATCACTTAATGCAGTGAATAAGTGAGAAAAACAGGGTGGGGTCGTCCAAATGCAGTTCTATGCTTCTAACATTTTCTGATGATTTGGCAGAAACTGCACAAGCAGTACATGTATACATTATTCCATGAGCAAACAATTAAAGCAGACCCTGATTTTGGTTTACTCTGTTTGCCAAAGCATTAATTAACGTCTTTATTAACCCTTTCTTTCAAATAAACGTGTTTTCGCGTATTTGCAAACAGAGTATACCCAGATCAGACGGCTCCTATAGGTGCCGTCTAATCAGGGTCTGCTATGTTTGTTAATCGAATTTGAAATATCTATTTCTTTCCTTTCTAAAATGGCTACAATTTTCCACTTTTTATATTACATTATAACTATTTTGTCCATGAATATTCAGTAGGTATTGAAATTTGAAATAAAGATAGAAGAGGGAGAGAATTAAGCAAATATTTAATGCAGAAAGAATATAAAAAGGCTTACTGCATTATATTCTACCTATATTAAACTACCGCGTGTCGTTTTGGCCACAGCAGAAACTGTTAAAATCATATCTATATTTGTTCCATAAGCAAAAAGAGCAGACCCTGATCTGAGCCGTCTGATCTGGGTCTACTCTGTTCGCAAAGGCGTAGAAAGGCGTATATATGGAGTAATTAAGCGGTTAAGAAAATGATTTTTTTAAATGCCTTATTAACACATGAACTTTTTGCATGTAGAAACATATCTATATTTGTTATAATAAGCAAAAAGAGCAGACCCTGATCAGACGGCCCCTACAGGAGCCGTGTGATCTGGGTCTACTCTATTGCAAAGGCATAGAAAGGTGTACATGTATATATGGAGTAAACGGTTAAGAAAATGAATTTATAAAATGCCATATTAACACACGAAATTTGTGCATGTAGAAATATATCTATATTTGCTATAATAAGCAAACAGAGCAGACCCTGATCAGACGGCTCCTGGGTCTACTCTGTTTGCAAAGGCGTAGAAATGCGTAATTCTGGAGTAACTAGTTAATATATGCCTTACTATACGTGTACTTACATATCAAGCGCCATTCACAAACTGTATTTCCCATTTTGCAGCAGAATGTGATAATTAATCTCAGATAAATCAACAAGCGCAGATTTTTCTCGTATTAAGAACATGTTGCCTAGCTACTTGGCGATAGCAAAATGTTAATATACCACAATATACTGGGGTGCTGTGAAGACTTTTCACAGTGGGCTCGTATGGATGTTAGTAATCTGTGAATTATACCTTTGCCCGATAGAGATGTGCCTTTTCACGCTTTGGCAAACGACATACAGTAGAACCCCGCTAATGCGACCACTTAATGCGACCACTTAAACAAACATGGCTGTTTTCATAAGCAGGTGGTTGCTTAATGCAGGACGAAAGTTATGCAGAAAGCTCCTATAGGAGCTTTCTGCATAACTTTCGTCCTGCATTAAGCAACCACCTGCCATTGCCACTGTGAATTATGCCCCTTTTTGGTGGTCGCATTAGTGGGGTTTTACTGTATATTCAACTCAGACGGTTTCAAGGACGAGTGTTTATGGAATTATATAGCTAAGATTCTGAAGTTGGTGACATAGCCAAAAATAAACTTGAGTTCATATGCACTTATAAAACTGAATCTAATAAATAAGCATGGTGTTATTATTTACTATGTAAATATTTTTCACGTAAAGGGTTGTACATGTATTGATCAACTATCCCCAGCCTGCTAATGAACTGAAGTTATACTATGCGACTAACTTTGATTTATATCAGCAGATCCAATCAGTCCAACCTAATGTCATCTAAACGGATCTGTTCTCCATCTTCGGTCGATTCGCGAATAGGAGGCATTGCTTAATATTTGTCAATAGACGATGCATGTTTCAAACGGATTCTTTATCGGTGCATCATAGGGCGAAAGCTCTCCAGGCGAAAATGTATTCGATTTGTAATTAATATATACATGTACGTCGTATGTCTATCTGAAGCTAGTTAGTGTACGAGTATACAGATAGTTTGTAAACACCGTTGATTGCCCCACTTACCAACACCAGTCAATCACTGTGTGATCTGGGTTAATTACGGCCTTCAAACAGGGTGCATCATAATGTGTATTAACTATATCAGTCTATATGTATGTACAGTTGAAGTTCGATATCTCGAACTCGGATAACTCGAACTTCGGGATAACTCGAACAAAAAGTCCGGTCCTTCCAAAACGAACACTACAGAATTGCTCTAAAACGTATCGCTACAAATATCTAGAAACACATGTGGCAGCTTAATGCAGGTCCAAAGTAATGCATTACTTTAGACCAGTATTAAGCTGTGATCTTGGAAAGTCGTTCAGATTAGAAATCGGATGAGTCGAACATTGTTATCTCGAACTAATTTGTACGGTCCCTTGAAGTTCGACTTATCGAAGTTCAACTGTATATGTATTTAACCCTTTCCCTGTTATATGTATATTCCAATTTTTAATAGCTACTGAATATTCATGGACAAAATAGTTATAATGAAATATGGAAGGTAGACCATTGTAGCTAGTTTAGAAGGTAAAGAAACAAATCGTTCAAACTCCATTAGCAAACAGAGCAGACCCTGATCAGACGGCTCCTATGGGTCTACTCTGTTTGTAAATGCATGAAAACACTTTTATATGAAGGAAAGGGTTAACCCTTTCCCTGTTAAATATTCATGCAAGATATTATGACATCATGAGTATTTATTAGCTGATGTTTAATAATGTTAACTTTTCAAGGAAATATTTTGCTTTGATAAAAGCTGTATAGTCAGGTCTATATCACGTCAAATGCAAACAGAGAATACCCTGATTATACGCCCTGTATAGGAGCCTTCTGCTCCATGTCTATCATGTTTGCAAGGGCGTAGCAAAGCGTATTTATGGAGTAAAGCACGATGCAAGCAGATACTATCACTTTAACCCATTCCCTCATAGGCTATTTTTAGACCCAACCTCTTTGAATAAATCTACCGAAAAGGGGCATTAACTAGAGAAAAGGAAAATTTTAGAATTTTGTAGCTTGAAACCATTGTGATAAATAGAGCATTTGCTTCTATAGGAGCAAATGCTCTATTTATCACAATGGATTCGCAAAGTGACTTTTACAGAGTCGTCAAAAGCCGTCAATATGATGGAATGGGTTAAACTGTTATTTCTTATCGTTCTGTGAAGGTGTTTGCCAGGACACATTCTCTTATTCAGCATTTTAAACACCACTATGAATCGTGAAGCTTCCCGGGACCAATGTATAAAAGTAATATTATTCTGTTACGGTCCATTAAACATTGACCCTTTCTGTATTATCCGTTTTCTTCTTTTTTTTAGTCCAACTTTCCCTCTCTATCTTTTCTATCACCATTCGCCGTTTTCATATCAGCTATTTCTTTCATGCTGTTGCATTCTCAAACCTCCCCTTGGCAGTTGCATTAAACTATAAACTAAAAATGCACACCATCCTAAAATGATTGGATGAAGGAAATGTAGGAAATAGGGAGAAAAAGGATATTTGATAAAATTGGAAGAAAAAATGAAATAGAAAGACAGAGAAAGGGAGAGACATATGCTGAAAGACAGATAGACAGACAGACATACGGACAGACAAGCATACACACAGACAGACACACATACACTTACACACAGAGAATGCGAACGCGACAGAGAGAGAGGGGGAAAGAGAGAAAGAGAGAGATTAGAGACTTGTCAGGGAAAATATAGAAAGAGAAACAGAGACATGCAGAAAGAGAGATGTGGAGAAAGAGAAACACAGAGAGAGGAGAGAGAGAGAGAGAGAGAGTGAGAGAGAAAGAAGTGAGTAAAGACAGAGCAATAGAGAGAGAGAGAGTAAAAAATGAAATAGAAAATAACATAGAAAGAATACAAAGCTGATCTACGAGGGGTGTTCCAAAAATAATGTCACTTGCATCGGTGCTCATATAGCGGAAGTGCTTTTGTTCATTTTAATTTGCTCTGCCCTTCAAAATACTCTCCGCCAGCCAGAATACACCTTTTTAGCCGGTCAATCCAATTTTGGAAGCATTTTTCATACTCTTCAATGGGGACACCCATCAGACACTGATAAACAGCAGATCCAAGGGCATTTCTCGAATTGTATCTCCTTCCAGATAAATGATATTTAAGTTTTGGAAAGAGAAAATAGTCGCAGGGGGCCAAGTCTGGCGAATACGGAGGGTGCGGAAGGACGGTAACCTTCTCTGACTCCAAAAAGTCAGTCACAATACGTGCCTTGTGAGCGGGTGCATTATCATGCAAAAGTCGGACATACTTAAGTCCTGTTTTGGGGCGGCTACTTTTGTAGTAGTTCTTCAATTTTCTCAGAACAACGTTTTTATAGAACTTGCCTGTGACCGTTCTGCCTTTTGGCACCGGGATTTGAATAGCTGGACCCTTATTAGTGAAACAAATAGCATACAAAACCTTCTTTACCGTTCGTATTCGTTTGGCAATACTTGGGCGTCTGGCATTTTTAGTGGCCCATATTCGGTTGGAAACCTTCCGCTTTGGTTCAAAATAATACACCCAGGTCTCATCACCAGTGACTATAGTATCAAAAGCCTTTTTACTATATTTTGGGTACATTTTGAGAAGTTGTTTTGCCATTGTTACACGCGTCTTCTTTTGCTCATCCGTTAACAAATGGGGTATCCATCTTGCATTTATCTTTCTAACTTTTAGGTGTTTCTTCAAAATTGCATGAACTCTTGCTAACGACAAGTTTGTCATTCGAGCCAATTGTCTTACGGTGAATCGAGCATCAGTTTTGAGGATATTTCGGATTTTTTCTATGTTACCTTTGGTCGTAGTTGTTGCATGACGACCTGGGCGAGCAGCATCTTTCAGTTGCTGCTGCCCAGCACTAAATTTAGCTACCCACCTACAAACAGTCCTGTGGGACATTTGGCCCTCCCCATAAATGTCACACACCTCGCGGTGAATATCTACAGCCTTTATGCCGAGTAATGACCTACCTTTTATATAGGCCCTAATTTCAAGAACATTTTCAGCTCGTTTTCCTGTCATTTTGTGTATAGTCTAACGAATAGGCTATGAAACGATGTACACTGTACCGAGGCAAGTGAACGTGTGGACGAGATATTTACCTGTGTCACGAGCCAGTGATCACTCAATCGACACGAGGTGGTTTTGTGCATGAATTGCACGATTTCCGCGAAATAAAGCACAGATGACATTATTTATGGAACTCCCCTCGTATGTTATTATATACACAGTCTAACGACAAGTAATGTTCATATCACCGATAAACCTGCAATTCAGAGCCATTAGAGTGATGATTTGCGTCTTTTCAGCATTATTAGAATGTCTCTGATTTACAGTAAAACCATTGAAAGCAACTACTTTATAAATCAACACAGGAGTCTTTAAAAGCAGGTGGTTGCTTAATGCAAGACGAAAGTAATGCAGAAAGCTCCTGTAGGAGCTTTCTGCATAACTTTCGTCCTGCATTAAGCTACCACCTGCCTTTAAGACCCAGAGTTAGATTTTTGGGGTGATCGCTTTAGATGGAGTTTACTACGTTGTACTCTATAACATGAAGCACATATCTGCGAATATCCGACAATAGACTCTAATCTAGAATCATTTAGAATTAATTATCCATTGAACTATCCGTGATGTTGCCATGTGAACAACTAATCATGATATTTTTCAGGAATTAGCAACTTGGTCGAAAACAAAACTGATTGATCCATACATGATATCAAACGGGAAAAACATGCTTATCAAGTATTATATCAACCGTTTTAACTGTCCTCACTTCGTTGATTGTCTGATTTCAGTTGTTTTATCATTCTCTATAAGTGGCATATTACCATTCATACAAGACTCCATCCATTGTGAATATCAATTAGCTCTTTATTAACCATGTTTTTGTATTAAAACTATTAAAAAGTGAACCATATCATAGGAAAATATAATATTAATCCGATATGTAACATACATATGCATCACATGTACATTGCTTGTACGCGTATAAGAAAACAGAGAAAGACCGTAGTAAGATTGATCATACTTTTATGAGCCAACAGAGCAGACCCAGATCAGACGGCTCCTACAGGAGCCGTCTGATCTGGGTTTACTCTGTTTACAAATGCATCTTAAGGCGTATTAATTGAGTTAAGGGTTAATTAAAACTCCACAAGCCATGTTTATTTCCATTTGGTTGTTTTCCACATGTCCTAATCAACACAATGTTTATGTAAACAAAACACGAATATAAGACTTTATAGAGTACGTTTGTCATAGTAATTGGTATCCACAGTCTGGTCTCTAATTAACCCTATAGACTGGTCTATAATTAACCCTTATTTTGCTTAGCGCGACCCGTCTTGCATTTTCAAACAGTTTGGATCCAGGTTAGATTATGGGTATAACTCAGCATCTCAACAGGATCCAAACTGTTCGACACCCGACCAGTGGTTACCCGAACATTTGAACAAATTAAACCATTTACTCCAAACGTATGCCTTTATACGCCTTTGCAAACAGAGTAAATCCAGATAAGACGGCTTCTATAGGATCCGTCTGATAAGGGTCTGACCATTTTGCTTATGATATAATATAGACAAGTTGGCCGCAATGGCTAAAACTTCCTATGTTCATGTGTCATTATAAAACTTAAACTAAACTTGATACCCATGATGCCACTATTTCCTTCATGAATATTCATGGAGTAAAAGGGTTAATCCATTACCTCATAAGCTATTTTTAGATCTAACAACTTTGAACAATTCAGCTGAAAAGGAGCATTAGCCAGAAAAAAGGAAGGTCATGGAATAGTGTAGTTAAGAAACCATTGTGATAAACAGAGCATTTGCTCCTGCGGAGCAAATGCTCTATTTATAACAATGGTTTCAAAACGTGGCATTTTACAGAGGCATTAAAAAGGCATTAATATGGGGGAAATGAATTAAAGTAAGTAAAATGCTATAGATCAGGCTTCAGATTGTTTTCTGCATTACCTCGCTGTGAAAACACACGGTCAGCTCAAAGTTGCAGCTGGTGAAATATTGACTACATGTACTTCTAATTCGACGAAACTTTGGAAAAAAAACTGTTGACCGAGTGTCAGACAGCTTGGATCCTGATAAGACACCGAGTTTCTCTGCGTCTGATCTGGATGCAAGCTGTTTGCAAATGCGATTCAGATCGCTAATAGCGAGATAAGGGACTAATACTCGAATTACCATAGTACCATAACAGATCATTATCCACCGTGAATATCGGTTAATACCGTTATATCATTATAATAATCGATACATCGCGGGAACTAGTGATTCTCTGCTAGATTAGAACTACGTGTATCTCCTTAAAATATCCTCTCATAATGACGCCTTTGTGACGCCTCTGTAAAAGTCATTTTTTGAAACCATTGTGATAAATAGAGCATTTGCTCCAAAAGAGCAACTGCTCTATTCACCAGTCTGTTTTGTTGGAGTGCCATAACTGAGTACATGCACTGTAACTAGTGCATTTCTTATGCAAATTACCAATCGTTAGCCAATCGTAGCGCTCATTTAAGCATTAACCAGTCGTTGCGCTCCATGTGCGTCGTCCGTTGTATTACTACGCTGTTTGTAAGGAGTGGCCGAAACAGCCGTCAGCTATAGCCTGTTTCATTTTGTTAAAGTATGTTAAGGCTTCTGTAATAATTAAAATATTACATTCGTGTTCATTACAAATTGTTTCATGAAACTCGTTTACTATTATGAATATGACACTCGCTAAAGCTTGTGTCATATTATTATAATGAAGAAAATATTCCAAAATAGGGAATTAATATAATACATAAATACTTGAATTGCTCTGATCTAATAGTTCGACCACTAAGGGTCTTTTTCAAAGATTATACTACCAGCATCGTCATGAGATACTTTGTAAGCTGTATTGAAACCACTGTAAAACAAGACATACATGCATCAAGTGTTTGATCATGGTCTACGTGTGTTGACCCTTACACATTACTTGTCCAAGACTGATACCAATACTAAACGCCCGGTTTAGAGGGTGTTACTGTTTACAAAAAGCAACTTGGACTTAGTTTGGATTACGAGTATCTGTTGCTGTTGGTCTGGGTCTCGTGTTTGTGTCATACATAAGAGCCATGGACTCGTATTACTAAAGACCATACGACCAAAACAATCGTAAGTCCAAATTCTATAACCACCAATACTTCTCAGATAGCCGAAGTTATCGCCCATTCTAGTGTTCTTCGAACGACAGAAAGTATAGTAAGGAATTTGCGGTCGTCGTATGTTAAGACTTACGATAATTCCAGTCGTACGATTTGGAATAAAACGTGCCCCTGACTCAAGCATATTTTCTCATGTTAAAGATAAGGAATAATGATCGGTCAACAGTTATTTTGTTGTTTTTTTCACCAGGTGACGGCTACATGTATTTTTGCATATTGTGGTCATAATTAAGTATTAACTTCTGGTTCGTTACCAAGGTAACGAGTAAAGGGATAATGAATTGGTAATAACAATAATATCAAATATTAAACAGATACAATAAAACCTCTGTAGTGCGACTACTAAAAAGAAATCTAATGCTAGATATTTCAGATAGTTGGTAGCTGAACAAACGTTCTGCCGAAACCTCTCTTGGGAGCTTCCTGCATTAATCGCGGTCTGTTCTAAGAAGCCACCTGCTTTTCAAGACAGCCATGGTAATTAAACATTTGCTCCATAAATACGCATTTCTACGCCTCTGTAAAAGTCACTTCATGAAACCATTATGATAAATAGATTATTTGCTCCATAGGAGCATATGCTCTATTTATCACAATGGTTTCTCTAACATTTCCCTTTTCTCTAGTAAATGCTCCTTTTCGGTAGATTTATTCAAAACGATTGGGTCTAAAATAGACTATGGATGAATGGCTTAAGTATTAAGAGATTTGCGGTTGTTAAATTACTATGTCACGAATGATCTCAAAGCCTTTGATCTGAGTGACAAGCTGGAGGTCTAGTGAGATCGTTTTTGATCATTCCTGGTCTATCCATCATGCAAATAACGTTTATAAATTGCAGCACAACCTCAATAAAGCCAACACATTATGAATAAACACTTTACCATATATAAATAGGTTTTTCATACTTTTACAATTGGAAATTCTAAGGAACGAGTTGGAAAATATGTTGTTATGGTGCAAGATCTGAATACTAGCAGAGACATATATACATGTATATACATATATGTTTCTGATACTAGTGGATAGGTTCAATATCGAATTCAGTCACAGTTCGATCACGGTTCTCACACAGTTTCAGATTGTTTGATATTGTGACTGTTCTTTACATGTAACTCATTCCCTCCTAGATTATTGTTAGACCCAATCTATTTAACCCATTACCTCATAGGCTATTTTTAGATACAACCTCTTTTAATAAGTCTACCCAAAAGGAGCATCAACTAGAGAAAAGGAAATTTTAGAATTTTGTAGTTTGAAACCATTGTGATAAATAGAGCATTTGCTCATATAGGAGCAAATGTTCTATTTATCACAATGGTTTCACAAAGTGACTTTTACAGAGTCGTCAAAAGTCGTCAATATGAGGGAAAGGTTAAATAAATATTCCGAAAAGGAGCATTTACTAGAGCTAAGAAAAAAAAATAATATATATATATATATATATATGTGTGTGTGTGTTGGTTCACCGTTTGAAACCATTGTGATACCTATGGAGCAAATGCATTATTTATCACAATGGTTTCAAAAGATGATTTTTACATAGGCGTGAAAAGACATCAACAGGAAGGAATGACCTGAACAAAATTAAAGAAACGAAAAGATGAAAAGACAAAATGCAGACGACTGTATGTGGTGCCAAAAGAGAAACCATTTACCTGCTGAAAAAATGATGACTGCTCAAAATTTAATCTGTTACAAATGTTACTTGCTTGCGATTCGTTAAACATTTCGTTCATATACATGTACATGTAAATGCATTTCCACGCATTTGCAAGCAGAGGAGATCCTGTTCAGACGGCTCCTAAAAACAAAAGTACATGTAAATATGAATCTACAGATGTCCATATAAGATGCGTAAATTAAAACATTTTCAAGAAGAACTTCTTTATTTCTCCACCAAACCCTATACTGCGACCACTCTTTAGAATCGTCTCGAAGAGAGGATTCTATAGAGTGGCCACAACATAGGGTTTGGTGGAGAAATGACGATTTTAGTACTCGAGTACGCACGTTTATCTGTTGCTCTAAAAAGTTATATACTTACAAAATGAACTCACATCCGCACGATATATTGTTAGTATGTCTGTTGATTATGTCACCAGGATACTGTTCTAAACACGCCGTCGTAACAAGTTCACTCTGAAAGTCTACCAAGCCTTATCCAGCTAGCCGCGACCTGACCTGCATTTACAAACAGTTTGGACCCCGATAAGCTGTTCGAGACTCGGTCAATCGTCTCTAAAACGTTCCATCGAAGCGGAAGTCGTCAAAATTGCACCTGATCCAAATTTGAAGAGACATTATGTAATCACAGCAGGGTCAGCTGTAGCCTAAATAGTTTGTGAGACTGTAAAACGAGCGTTCGCAATGAAGTGCAAATGATGCCAATACTGTGTTTTAAGCATAATATGACCAGCCAATCGTTAAGAGGCAGTACTTCTTTGAGCAAATATGGTTACATAGTCGTTTAAGCAAATGCCAAGCCAATCACTGGGCGGCAGCATTTTCTTCAGCAAATATGGTCACATAGTATTTTAAGTAAATAGCCAACCAATCAGTTGGCGGCAGCATTTCTTTGAAAAAAACATATGTTTAGTTTTTTGTTACACTGCAGACATTTCAATACAGTACATCCCCTCCAAACCGAAATTTTAGTAAGGAATAAATTAGATGTTTTTAGGAAGGTGGCAGCTTAATGCACGGTGAAAGTCGTGCAGAAGGCTCCTGGCATTAAGCTGCCAACTGTCTCCAAGACTGATATTTATACTAATTTTAACGTCCGGTTTAGAGTTTTTTTTACTGTACTTCTGATGTCCATCACGTGGTAATCGTTTGAAGGGGAGTCTTTGCATTATGTCTTGTGCTGGTGTGACCTTTTTGAAAATGTAATGGGAAGCAAAGAGTGCATCTCCTGATCAGAGGGCGTCTTTAGCATAAATTAGTGCCGATGTTAAACATTTGCCACATGAATATTTATAGGGGAGAAATAATGACTCCAAGAATTATACTAATTAAATTAATATTCTTATAATTGGATATGAGCACAAAACAGTTTAGCCTTGTCAGACACTATCGAATCAGGGCTATATTACATGTACATATGTATATCATAAGCACACAGAGCAGACCCGATCAGACGAGGAGAAACCGTCTGATCTGGATCTACCCTGTTTGTAAAGGCATTACTATATGGAGTAAGGGGTTAATGTGTGTCAAAGTATACAGTTTAGGGACTTAAATGTAAGCAATGACGGGCCTCATTAATGCTCTTTTCTTACAAGTTAACCCTTGATAGCGTGTTCAATATATAGTTTTACTCAAATATACATTGTAATATGTAACCATGGAAACAAATCATCCAGACTACAGTAAAGTCTTACTAACGCGACAACATAATTTACATGTAATAACCCTTCGCTTGCTGAGTTTTAAAATATATTTCTCCTTCTTTAACCATGCCCTGTTGTATAATTACATATATCTTCACTGTGTACAAGTATTTCGCTGTGCAATCACTGATGCTGAGTGCACTGGTTGCACAATCAATTTGTAAATAGTGCAGACCCTGATGAGACAGCTCCTGCAGGAGCTGTCTCATCTGGGTCCTCACTATTTACAGGTAGGTATATTGACGTGAATAGCAAGCGAATGGTTAATATACATGTAAGAGTCTTTAAAACCAGTTGGCGGCTTAATGCAGGGCACAAATAACGTAGAAAGCTCTTATAAGGGTTTTCTGCATACTTTTTGTCCTGCATTAAGTAATCGCCTGTTTTGTAACATCCAGATTTATATTTCTTTTGAGTAGTCGTATTGCAGAGATAGTACTGTAGTAATATGAGTCCACTAAATACAGTAAACTTATCTAAACCTAAGGTTTAGTAGAGAAGAATTTAGACACTCATATGCAGGTGACTGTTTAATTCAGGGTGAAAGTCAAGCAGAAAGCTCCTAAAGGAGCTTTCTGCTTGACTTTCACCCTGCATTAAGCTGCCATCTGTCTTAAAGACACATTGATTCTAATTTTAACGTCCAATTTAGATAGGTTTTAGTGTACCGATATATAAGAGCTTGTTTCCTAGATGATACTTACAGGCATATAGGATTTGCAGGCTAATCAGTGGTTAACTATATATGTTTTTATAGACATACTATTCTTCTAAGACCTAAACAAATATACATGTACGAAGAGTGTAAACCCGCTTTAACTATTCCCTCCATATATACGCCTTTTTACACCATTGCAGACAGAGTAGACTCCGACAAGACGGCTCCTGCAGGAGCTATATTCATTATGTTATTTCTTAATGAAAGTAATCTCCTGCGAATAAGTCTTCTTATCAAGGTGTCTGCTTTATTTGCCACTTAGATGTTTTCCACGTGCCACGCCCAACATAAATCATTATTGATCAACGCTTGATCAGACGAATTCATCTATACACAAATGGACATAGAGTTACCACGTGACCAAACACCGCATTTCAAACGCGACGGCTGATCTGGGCCTACACTGTTTGCAAAATTTGAACGGATTTTATAAAATGATTCAAATAATGTATCCGCAAGTGTTCACTGTACAATGGATGCAACTTTACCAATGGTCGACCTTTTGCTTCCAGTAACTTCAAAATTAAATGGCTCGTTTGTAGATTGATTCTGTCTCACGAATTTCTTTGAAGACTCGTTTACAATATATTTCATTATAACGAGACTAATAAAAATACTTACGGAGATCACCAAGGCAACTGGTAAAAGCGTGATAATATCACATATACATGTATAACCCCTTTTGTATGGAGACAAGTGATATTGGTTCATTGTGCGAAGATTGCCAGCATAAAAACAAAACACGTTAATAACCCATTACTCCGTGAATCTTCATATAAGGAAAAATGACATTATGCATATTAACCCTTCGCTTGCTATTCACGTCAATATACATACCTGTAAATAGTGAAGTCCCATATGAGACAGCTCCTGCAGGAGCTGTCTCATCAGGGTCTGCACTATTTACAAGTTGATTGTGCATTCAGTGCACTCCACAGCAGTGATTGCACAGCGAAATACTTGTACACAGTGAAGATATATGTAATTATACAACAGGGCATGGGTAAAGAAGGAGAAATGTATTTTAAAATTCAGCAAGCGAAGGGTTAATTTGATGATTTTCTAATGGCATGAGAACATAGAATAGTTCACTATGGCACAGATTGCAGAATTAGATCTATATTATTCAATAATCAAACAGAGCAGATCTTGATCAAACGACTCCTGTATGAATCATCTGCTCTGACCTGGGTCTATTCTGTTTACAAAGGCATTAAATGTCGTCTCTCTGGGGTAAAGGGTTAATTATTTGTCTGCACTGCAGCTGGTAGCTTTATGCAGAAAGCTCCCTTTGGCCATAATAATAGTTTCACATTTCATATTGATATTTCGCACGTGCGTAAGTGCGTATCGCCAGCTACGCCCCTGCCAACGTCTCATATGAATCCAATCCGTTTGCACATTGGTCATCACAGAATAGCCACTATAATACAAGAAGGTATATCTTTATACACGCGTATACATTTTTTTCAAAGTTTAATTTGAATGAATCATTAATTCCATGAATATTAATGTAAGAATTATTGGCATCATGACTATTAATAAGCAGACTTTTTATTATGGCAAAATAACAATGGAGTGCTTGGCCAGGACAAAAAACTGTAGAACCAGATCTATATTATTTCATAAACAAACACAGCAGACCCTGGTCAGAAAGCTCCAACACGTCCATTCTGGTCCGTCTGATCTGAGTCTACTCAATTTGCAAAGCGTATATATGGAGTAAAAGGTTAATAATAAACAATAATACGTGAACTGATGGCTTCATGAATATGCATTAGGGAATTCTAAGGTAAGATTTGGCTTAGACAAAAACCGTAGGATCAGATTAGACAACAGATCAGATATTAGCTGACTGATCTGTTTCTACTACGTTTTGCAAATGCGTTAAAAGTAGTTAACATGAGGGGCGTGGCTCAGAGTTACATAATTATACATGTACATGTATTGCACGTGTTTAACCCATTCCCACCTAGACTATTTTTAGACCTAACCTCTTTGAAAATAAAATCCACCAAAAACAGCATTTACTAGAGAAAAGGAACCTTTTTAGAATTGTATACTAGTTTTTAAACCATTCTGATAAATAGAGCATTTGCTCCATAGGAGCAAATGCTCTATTTATCAGAATGGTGTCCAAAAATGACTTTTACAGAGGCGTCAATTGGCGTCAATATGTTTGAACGGGTTAATAAAGTGGAATATATCTAAATCGACAACTTAATAAAGATTGGTGTATTTTAAAGCAGAAAGTTCCTTAGTGCAGGGCGACACAGGTTCATCTTGATCAAAACTGTTTGCTAATATTATTATGGATCGGTGACAAATGATGCTGGCAGAACCCTTGATATAATGCTGTATTTGTTTTGAAACAATACTGCATTTTTAAATACAGTACTGCAATTGCTTTTGAACAATATCACATTCGTTTTGGTATAATGCTGCATTCGTTTTGATAAAATACTGCATTGTTTTTTATTTTGATACACTACTGCATTTGTAATGCAAGGCGACTGTGTTTTTGTTTTTGATACACTACTGCATTTGCTTTGATACAAAACTACATTTGTTTTTCTTCATTCTTGATCAAAATTTACTGAACAAATAAATAATTACCAGAAAAAAATGGACATTACTGTACTGTGAACAATAAAGTCACAGATTAGATGTTATGTCAATGATGAGGAGTAAAATCAAGTTTTACACTTGATAAACAATATATAGAACATATTGCTAGCATACTGAGCTACAGATAACGATGCGTACACAAATGCTAAAATCGCCATTTCTCCTCCAAACCCAATACTGTGACCACTCTTTAGAATCGTCCCGAAGTACATGTATAGGGTTTGGTGGAGAAATAAAGAAGCTATTGATGAAAATGTTTACATGTACATTTACGCATTTTATCTGGAGCCCTGCAGTACCAATTATAATGAGCGACAGACAGTACAGAAATTGCGCGTCGGTGACACAGTCGCTAGTCTGTTTCTACATGTATATACTTTATTATACCCCCACAAACGAAGTTGGGGGGTTGGAGAGTATACTGGAGTCATCATGTTCGTCCGTCTGTTCGTCCGTTCGTCTGTCCGTCCGTCCGGCTTGTCCGGATCATAACTTCCAAAGTATAAAAGCTATTGACTTCAAACAGATCACATTGACCGCAAGTGCAAGTTCGTAAGTATTTTTGGAGTTTTTGCCCTTTGTTATTTTTTGTCAAAATCTGGCTTGTCCGAATCATAACTTTCAAAGTATAAAAGCGATTGACTTAAAACTTCATGTACAGATAGAACACATTGACCACAAGTGCAATGCATACGGTCCATAACTCTGTCTTTAGTATTTTTGGAGTTATTGCCCTTTGTTATTTTGTCAAAATTTGGTTTGTCCGGATCATAACATCAAACGTATGAAAGCTATTGACTTCAAACTTCATATACAGATAGATCACATTGACCATTAGTGCGGTGCACACCCACCGTAACTCAGTCTTCAGTATTTTTGGAGTTAGTGTCCTTTGTTATTTTTCTCAAAATCCGGCTTGTCCGGATCATAACTTTCATAGTATAAAAACTATTTACTTCAAACTTTATGTACAGATACATGTAGTTAGCTCCCTACCGCTATTTTTTCATTTGTTCAATTACGAAAAGGGAGATCACTAATTCATGCATAAAGCAACAAACCAAAACCTTTATCGCAGGTGCAGAACTTCCGATGGTGTTCAACAAAACTGCAAAATTTAAAACGTTCTATTGAGGTATGACAGAGAAAAGCTCCGAAAAAATATCATTTATTAAAACAAGCCACATTTTGACTAAAACAGCAAAGGGCAATAACTCAAAAATACTGAAGATAGAGTTATGGACCTTGTGCACGGCACTTGTGGTCAATATGGTCTATCGGTATATAAAGTTTGAAGTAAATAGCTTTTATACTTTGAAAGTTATGATACGGACAAGCCGGATTTTGAGAAAAATAACAAAGGACAATAACCCAAAGAATACTTAAGACAGAGTTACGAACCGTGTGCACCGTGTGATCTATCTGTATATGAAGTTTGAAGTCAATATCGTTTATACGTTTGAAGTAATGATCCGGATACATCAAATTTCGACAAAAATAACAAAGGGCTATAACTCCAAAATACTAAAGACAGAGTTATGGACTTTGTGCATTGCACTTGTGGTCAATGTGTTCTATCTGTACATGAAGTTTGAAGTAAATAGCTTTTATACTATGAAAGTTATGAATCAATAACAACCCAATGTCACCATGACGCTGGATCAACATTATTCTCTTTGATTTTATGACTGAATGTATGTAACAAAAATGTGACGTGTATTTTGACATGATAATGTTTGAAAAAGGCCCTTAGTGGTCGAAATATTAGATCAGAGCAAATCAAGTATTTATGTAAAATAATATCGTTATTTCTTACATGGATATTGAACAGGTAAAAGGTAAACCTTACAGTTTTAATCAGAAGGCTATCAGGGTTGGCATTGTAACAAACATCTACATGAGGAAAACTTCTACGTACACACAATTATCCAGCTATTCGCAGCCTGACTTACAATTGCAAGCAGCCTGGAAAACTTGAATAAATTGGCATCTCATTGGGATCCAAGCTGTTTGCCACTTGACCAATAATTTACCAAGAACTTGGTCGAATAAAAAAATGTCAAAATTTAACCGGATCCAGATTTGGTCCGACATGAGGTTGCACAGCGAGGTAACGGTTAGTATTAAATTCTCTTCCCACCTGAACGTATTGTTAAGTGTACTTCAAAAGGTTATTTGCACAAAAGTAGATTTCCATTGAAAATGTACATCTTTACCTACTTCACCTCATGAACACAAATATAACATGTCTTAAGCGGTCATTCATGTTTTGAACACAGGAGTCTTAAAACGCTGGTTCGTTGCTTAATGCAGGGCAAATGCAATGCAAAAAGCTCCTATAGGAGCTTTTTGCATTTCTTTTGCCCTGCATTATGCTATCAGCTGCTTTACAGGCATATAATTAGACCTCTTTCAGATGCCTCTTAACCCATTCCCTCATATTGACGACTTTTGACGACTCTGTAAAAGTCACTTTGTGAAACCATTGTGATAAATAGAGCATTTGCTCCTATAGGAGCAAATGCTCTGTTTATCACAATGGTTTCAAACTACAAAATTCTAAAAGTTTTCTTTTCTCTAGTTAATGCTCCTTTTCGGTATATTTATTCAAAGAGGCTGTATCTAAAAATAGCCTATGAAGGAATGGGTTAAGACAAGTTCTAATGTATTCATATAAGAACTAATGACACAGTGATTGATTATTAGATAAAGCTTCATAATGGTATATCGAGGGCTGTGGTGCAAAACAATCGTAACTCCTTCACTTTGAGAAGGAGTTACAATAGTTTTGCACCAAACCCTCGATATGAACTTCGGCTTTGGCAGAATCTGCTGACACAGATCTGTAGAATTTCATAAAGAACTGTCTGAACTGGGTTTACTCTATTTTCAAAGGCTTGTAAAGGCGTCTCAATCAGGGAGCATGGACTTTAAATGATTTTGTTGCAAGCTTAAAGCAAATTCATATACAGGATTCCATTGACTCAAAGAAACGTATTAAATAAATCAAATACTCACAGGTTTGACAGGAATCACAGAATATGGCTGCTGAAGCCATTGTCGTTACCTTTAATTTCCGAGCAAAACAAAACACGCCAGGAAGTTCGGATAGAATTTCACAACTAATCAGTGTGCGAGTATGCTTACAAAACAAGCAGTGAGATGTGTCGCACTATAGGCCTACACATAAACACGCCATCAGCCAATCATCGGAGAGTATTTCGTTTTCTCAATGTGACGCCAAGTTAGGTTCCATCAACACAATGCATTTGTCTCGCACTGAGTCTTACGGTCTGATTTGACCATTTATTCTATGAATATTCATGTATGCAATAATGACATCATGAATAGTAATTAGATTGATTGTTGTAATAGCACGTGGACATGAAATTTTGGCCATGACAGAAACTATAGAATCATACTTATATTATATCATAAGCAAACAGAGCAGACCCTGATTAGACGGCTGCTACGGGGGCCATCTATTCTGGGTCTACACTGTTTACAAATACGTAGGGGTTAACCCTTTATTACGTTTAAATGAAATTTAATGCCTTTGCAAACAGGGTAGACCCATATCAGATGGCTACTGTAGGAGCCGCCTGATCAAAGTCTGCTTTGTTTGCTGATAGAATAATATCTATAGATCTGATAAGTACATTGTACTACAGTTTTTTGACATGACCAAAACTATTTCGTTTACATACCATTGTGATAAATCAACTACATGTACATGAAATTAATATTAAGGATGCCCTTATTTACTGTATCACTAAGCATATACACGGCATGTAACACGGGGACGGAAATAAGTGTCGGGTTCTTTTTTATCACGTGACTGATTCGCCCAACTTACATATTTAGACAAAGGGATATACTTCAGTAGACAACACATTATCTTATACGTGCTAGATATTAAATATACGTGATAGTTATACTAACTGGGTGACATGATAAAATATGATACTGAAAACGTGCCCGACCAGAATATAATGTTCCAGCTAATGGATATTTAAACGCTTTCCATCATATGATTGCCTTTGCACATATTAGCAAACAGAGTAGACCCCGATCAGACGGCCCTTATAGGAGCCGTATGATCAGGGTCTGGTCTGTTTGCACATGAAAATATATCTAATTACAGTTTCTACAAATACCAAAACATCCTGTGCGAGTATGACATTATAAAATTCAGCTAATGATATTTATGACATAAATATTAAACAGGGAAATGGTTGACAGAGTATGTCCTGGGTAAAAAAGTCTTCCTGATATAGAAAAATATTCTTCATATATTGGTGTGTTGATATATATTATCAAATGGTTCAGTTGGATTCAACAGGAAAACATATATTGTATGCATACTACCATCACAAGCAAAGCAGTCTTATCATTTCAGTGTTTCGTGTTCGGTATGTTTTCAGTTCGGGTGCTTTACAATTTATTTACGTGTTTTATAAACGTACTTTAGTACAAAAACATGAAAGTAATATTGTCTTTGTAAGTCACGACCGTTTTTATTCAGACCATCGATAGATAGATTAGGTATGACTAACACTAACATATTTATATAAACAAAGTGTGGGTGTTTTCATTCTTTACAATAAATGGTTGTGTCACACTTTGTCCTCATTACTGGTATAGCTCAAGCCTGTTTACTCTAAAACCGTTTAAACCCTTCTGCAATCCGCTAACTCACTCGCATTTGCAAACAGCTTGGATCCTGATGAGATGTCGAGTAACTCGGCGTCTCTTCTGGATCCAAGCGGTTTGATTCCCGGTCAACAGTTTCCCAAAAGCTTGAAAGAATCGGAAGTAGTCAAAATTATATCGGATCCAGATTTGAGCAGACATTATTTTTTACAGCGAGTTAAGAGTTGCTGCATGTATGATAAATGTGCCCATTTTTGTCCTCACTTTATTTGATGTAACACGATACCTGATGTATTGTAGATCACAACAATGATACACTACCGAAGTAATTAATGCGTTATAGCTCTAATGGCATTCGCCTATTTTTCGCTAATATACCGACAACCATGATGGAATGATCGCAGAAAATAAAACAGTAAAACGTCGTAAATTATCGCTACAAAAGAAACCAAATCACATCGTCAGTAAATGTACGATACAGCCTCTGTAGAGTGTCCATTTGATTGATTAACACGGGTGTCTACAATAAAAGGTGATTGGTTCGTACAAGACGAACGCCCATAAGAGTTATCTTCCACTCTACATACAGTGGTCCGGGTAATATGCCTAAATTAAAACAATTTCAAGAATAACTTCTTTGTTTTTCCACCAAACCCTATGCTGTGACCACTCTTTAGAATCGTCTCGATGAGACGATTCTAAAGAATGGTCACAGCATATGGATTGGTGGAGAAATTACTATTTTAGTATTTGAGTAGGCACATTTATCTATATCTCTGATACATATTCGTCTTTTTACGCCTTTTGAAACGAGTAGACCCAGATGAGATGACTCACACAGAAGCTGTCTTATCAGGGTCTGTTCTGTTCCCTTATTAAATAATATAGATCTTCTTATACAGTTAATGCAATGACCAACATTTCCTGTCTGCCTATGACGTTTAAAAATATCATGATATCAGTATATTAATATATTTCTGAAATGAATGTTCATGGAGAATAGGATTAAGCTACTGCAGTTGAACTTCGATATCTCGAACAACAAGGGACAATACAAATTACTTCGAGAAAACAGAGGTTCGAGTCATCTGGTTTCTAATCTGGTCCCCGTTTCACGAACATTCTTAAGTAATGACTTAGTACCAGGCTTAACTTGTTGTGGGTATTACACTTACATATACAGGGTGTCCCAGAAAAAATGCAACCCAATTTCAATTCCTTAATTCTCTAAAGCTATCCAACCTATAGAAAGTTTTTTTTATATACCAGTTTTTAGGTACAACGGTAGTTACAGCTTAAATGCTGTTCAATTTTCCCAGAAATAGGATTATGGATATAACACGTACATTTGAAAAGAACTTGGCATTTTATCTCATTTATTCATCACAAAATGTGTCACCAATATTTATTAAAACAAATTAACTTGTAACAAATGTAAACTTCTGCAATATACTTGTAAAATATTACATTTAAAGGGAAATATAACAGCTAAATAAGTCCATCAAATGTGATCTCATTTAAATAACTGAAGTTTAAATAAATTTGTATCACACATGTAGTAACACGGTAACAACTGTTAAAGAAAATTAATCAATCATTTACGATTTAAGTGATATAATTTTAACAAGTATCATAATACTGCTCTGTTCAAAAGATAATCTGTTTTGAGAGCCATGTCCATTAAAACGACTCCATATTTTCATTGGCTGCTGAACATTTTGAGAATTGTTTGTTATCTCTGAACATATGCAATAAAATAAAATATTTATCTGTCTGTCTATGCCCAAATTGTACGAGCCTAAATTATTCGTTAACAGCTAAAAGTACCGTAAAAGTGGAAGATTTAATACGGGGATATGACAAATGCCACTAACACACGTGTAAGTATTATTCTAGGTACAGAAAGGGTTATATTGGTTATCCGCTAAACAATATATTATCAACAGGGTAAATGTGTGACAAAAATCCAATTTCTGGGAAAAGTGAAAACAGCTTGCCTATTTTCTCAAACTCTATAAAACACTCCCTATCGACTGTGTTACAATGAGGGGTGCGCCTGCGAGAAGACACGTTACGGTATCGGTTCGATACTGTTACGGCGCCTGCCTATTTGTTTGCAAATATGCGAGAGAGAAGATTCATATAACGTTCAGTAAGTTGTTTATTTTCCTAAGTTTTGATTCCTTTATTCAATACTTAGACAATATCGTATATCGTGTCGAATTATACATCATACGTACGCAGGAAATCGAGTTAAGAGCAATTAGTGCGCGAAAAAGGGGATTTTAAAAGTAATAACTTGTTCAAAACATGAAGATTTTGCTCTGTTTTACATGTCGTTTCACTAAATGTGAAAAATCTTTAAACTATATGTACCGGTAATCATAATGCCTTATTTAGCATATAGCATCCGCATGTACACTTAATTTGCAGGTTTTACATTGCTTTTGACGAGTTTATCCATACTATCACATCCGTGTACATGTCACGGTTTCTTCCCAATCAACCGACGCATGTTACGGTCTCTTATCTACAGCGTTACAGACTCTGCCAGAATGCCTTACGGCATTACATTTTGACTTTATTCTAACATAAGCGACGTGTTTGGCATGCAGTAAAAACCCCTCTAAACTACACGTTAAATGTAGCATAAATATCGGTCTTGGAGACAGGTGGCAGCTTAATGCAGGGTGAAAGTCATGCAGAAAGCTCCTCTAGGAGCTTTCTGCATGACTTTCACCCTGCATTAAGCAGTCACCTGCCTAAAATTATCTAAATTCTTAGATAGATTCTTAAATTCTGTCATTACTCAGGGAGACAATAGGGTCTACCGTGATAGCCCCCCCCCCCTTTCCGACTATGGGGGGGGGTGCACGGTAGACCCCACTGGCTCCCTGAGTACATATCTTTGGATCTATGCAAGACGTCGATTACATGGTAATAACAATTACTAACTGATGTTTCTACTGACGGTGTTTTTCTAAAACAAATTGTAGGGGAAATAACTATGAAAAACAATCGAACCAGATCACCCTGGCGACATGCACAACTACATGTACATGTACACCCATGCTGTGGCATTTTATTTAAATCTGCCCAGCCGTTTCTGAGAAGAAGCGCAGACAAACTTTGCGACAGGCAGACAGGGAATACGATTATACCATAAGCAAATAGAGCAGACCCTGATCAGACGTCTTCTACAGAAGTCTTCAGATCTGGGTCTGGCGTTTATATACTTTACATGTATATCAGGAAAAAAGATTAGCTGACGAAAATATCAATTTTGCAATGGAGAATTGGCCAGTCGTGCTTATTGTTAAGAAAATTATATTTTATTTTAGTACCATGTTGTAACTGTTAATAACCTTTTACCGGATGAATATTCATGTATGACTTATTTTAGTTATTGTATTAAAAGTACAAATATTTGCTATTGCAAACAAATACGAATCTATAACATTTCAGCAGACATAACAGACTCTGATACATCCACGGCGATCCTCTGATATGGATCCACTATGTATACCAAAGCACCAAATGTGCCACTATCAGGAAAAGGGCTAACATGTTCAACGCTGATGTTTTGGAATGGAATAGCCAATCATTGTTTAACCCTTTCCGTCGTATAAACATCTTTTTCACGCATTTGCAAACTGAGTAGACCCAGCTCAGGGTCTGCTCTGTTTGCTATTTGAATTTGATAAATATATTTCTTTATTTTCTAAAATGGCTACAAGGTTACACCTTCTATATTTCAAAATAACTATTTTGTCCATGAATATTCAGTAGGTATTGAAAATTAGACTGAATATAAAACAGGGGACGGGTTAATTAATATAATCTATTCAGTTTGAAAGGTTTGCTAGGAGATTTTAAATGACAAACAATGCAGATCCTGGTCAGAGAGCTCCTAGAGGAACCTTCTCATCTGCTTCTGCACTGCTAGGGGATTTTGAAGAACAAACAATACAGACCCTGTTCAGAGAGCCCCTAGAGGAGCCTTCTCATATGGGTCCACAGTGCTAGGGGATTCTGAATGACAAACAATACAGACCTTGGTCAAAGAACTCCTAATGGAACCTTCTCATCTGGGTCTGCATTGCTAGTGGATTTTGAATGACAAACATTGCAGACTCTGATAAGAGGGTGCCTCTAGGACCACTCTGATTTGTCTATACATTGAGTTCATCAAAGGTTTAGTTAGATTTAATTTCTACAATAGCTGTTAAAATCTGGCATATCAAGTGTTGGTATTAAGAATGGAATACGTGTTCCATACTTACGTTTAATACAACTTTCAGTTTATTTTTTAACCTCACTCAATATCTACGACATAAATCAGTGTAGTTGAAGTCTTCTATCAGGCCTAAAACATCGATTTCATACTCTCGAAAACACTTATTGTTTTCGATTAGAAACCGTAACTGTAAGTTTGGATGTAGATCATGAACCGTAACACCCTCTGGCACACGCCTTAACAATGCAGTTTTGAAAAATGCATCCGATTTGCCTTATAATCAGTCAAAAGAGAGAAATTTGTTTTGAAATTGGTCTATAATTAGTTTTGGATTATGCTTGTACATAACATTGGTGTTTGAAACTGATATTCAAAAGACTATGCCATTTATTTTGCAATAGTCCTAACGATTCACATTATCCTCTATAAAAGCATGGCACATCTAATTCAACCCAAAATGAATTTTATAAAATTCTTACGTCTGTTACAAATTCTTAAATATTGCTTTTGGTTTAGATCACTTTCAGTTACTTTCAAGTGCAAAATGTGTTCTTAGACTATATAACTGAGCAAACGTCTTTCTTCTTTGTGTCAATATAAACACTAATTTATGAAAAGTTAAGGTCTTCTGATTGTTTTAAATAACAGACTTAGTTAAGTAATTACTTAAGAATGTTCGTGAAACTGGGACCTGAACAATTTCTCTCAAATTCCCAGCTAATTACAGGTCTAAAGTAATGCTGAAAGCTCATGTAGTAGCTTTCAGCATTAGTTTCGACCTGCATTAAGCTGTCTCATGTGGTTTCTATATATGCGCAGTGATACACTTTAGAACCATTCTGTATTATAAATTTTGGAAGGACCGAACGTTTACTTCGAGTAATCCTGAAGTTCTAGTTAACCGAGTTCGAGATATCGAAGTTCAAGTGTACAGTAGAACCCCTTTAATGCGATCACTTAAAGATGTATGCTGCACCAATTTCCACAAATTTTACGTTTCAAACTGACTTCAGAATCGGAATCTATGTACCTTAACACTTATTTAACACTAATCAGTACAGTTAGTAAATGGTTGTTTGTGTCTAAAAAAATAGAAAAATGGATTGCTACGGAAACCAACGGAACAGCGTTCGCCATTGAACGGAATCTGTCGTAAGATTCAAATTTGCATACCGAAAATAATAATTCGATGTATATGTAGGTCAACAACCAGCGTCAGCCATTGTACACATGTGATAACAACCGAACTAATACTCAAAGCGTTTTTCTGAAATAGAATCGGAGTCATTCAGAACTTGGTCGAAGATGTCCGCCGATTTTCGTACAAATCCTCGTTTCTAAAAAGGAGGCTCCTTTTTAATAATTTAGCAGTATTCGGATAGCGATAATATTTAGCTGAACTAATATATCCTGTCGGAAAATGGATTGTAAGCATTATTTTCATTGTATGTATGCGTGTACAGTCTCTGGTGTTTATTGATTAATACGAAAAATGCGCATAATACATCTTTCATTCTCAGTGTTGTTTTACCTTCTGATCCTTCGAGATCATGAATTTCAGTACTTCTTGTTCTGAAAATTGAATACCGCTTAAGCCGGTGCTAGGGGGCGTGAGCAGTGTTGCACTTTCAATTACTGCTCATAAACAGACTCAATAAAACGTTTTCTTTGCTCTAGAGAGATTGTACGGTACATGTGAGAGAGGTGCAGTCTTAACCCATTTGTGTCTTATGTCCATTAATAGAACAATGACCAGCCGTACCAGATGGATCCCGTAGGACCAATGTGTGCTTAATAGAAACATCGGCAAACAGTACGAATAGAAACATCGACAAACAATATATACCCTGACCAGACGGATTTCGTAGAACCACAGAGTGTTTCATACGTTCTTTGTATTGAAGCATGTACCCTACTAATGAACATAATCATTAAACGCCAGTCTGCTGTGGGCGGATCGATCCGTGATTATCTAAAGATGCAAATACGAGTAACTGTCATACTTGCAAAATTAACGATTGAGATGGAGCCAATATGCAGAGAAGGAGCCAATGCATGCAAAGCCATTGTGTATTTCATGCAGTAGGAAAATGTGTAGATTACTGTCTTCTTCGAAAAAGGCAGGAATATCTATCCATTGACATTATTTTTCGTGTTCAAATATTTTAACACGGTAACATATCAGTGAAATAACGAATTCAATGAATAAAACTTAGTGACTTGATTTAATACTAAATTAACAGGAAATATATCGCCTAAAAGCTAGCGCCTGTAAATTTACAAAACAAACCTTGCAAAATTCTTCACATCTAGGATTTAATTAAATATCGACATTACGTTTATTCTTTTCATGCAGTGAATATCTCATAGTTAAATAAGTAAATTATCGCAAGTTATCTAAAGCACGTATATGTATATTTCCAAATAAGTGTATTTAAATAGAAACGCAAGACTGTCTTCAAAACAAAGAAGCATTTCACGTCATGAGCATGGGTGAAAGGAAGAAGACCCACATTTACAATCACAGTAATCAAAACAAAAAATTAAATATCTCAATGTTCTTCACTGCTTGTGCATACGTTGGCTCCATCTCTGCATCTTCTCTATAACACAGGCTCCTTCTCAATCGACAGGAATATAATAATTGATAACGAAATATGATTCAAAATCAAACAAGGATCTATCAAGCAATAACGCTCCACGCTTAAAGTACTGGAATTTGGCATAAAGCATGGAATATACGTGTTTTTGGTCTACTTTCGGTTTTGATCGGGTCATTGTCCAAACTTTGGGTCATTTTAACGGCTGCAAACAATTGTTTTGCAAATAGATCAACACGGACTTAAGGTATGATCAATTATATGTGGTATGACGTTGTCCGATTTTTCTAAAAAAAAACTTGATGGCTTTTATAGAGGAAGAACTATGTGCACTATGCATTGTTTATCTTACCTTTCGTGGCCATTTCCTGTCCTTAGCTGCTTCTCGGAAGTTTCTTTGGTTCTTTTTTCAATACATGGCGAAAATGTGATTGAGCCAGAGATTACAAGGCGTGGAGACGTAATGATGTTGTGATTGTGTTTATGAAAGAAAATTAAAATTGAAACTTCTAACAGAAGTGGCAGCGAAAGAGAAATACCTTTTATCGGCATTAGTCGAAAAGATTTACTTTTTAATCCACGTATTAACAATTTCTCTGTCAAGACTTGCAAGACTGAAAACAATCAAGAATAAAAATAATCATAGAATCAAACAGTTCTGGGGTGTGTTTTATTATCGCAAATCTGAATAATCAGGATTACAGATCATGATTGTGATTCGGTCGGTTTTTTATCAAATCACGAACATGTTCTCTAATCAGACTAATCAAGCTCTGACCACGATTAAAATCTAATCATAATCAAAATAGCGGAAATTACACTAACAGCAGAGGAGACACAATTTGAAACCATTCTAGAAATGCAGTAAAACCTCGATTATTCGAATTTTCGTTATAAACGAATTTAGACCCTTTTAGGCAGGTGGCTGCTTAATGCATGATGAAAGTCATGCAGAAAGCTCCTAGAGGAGCTTTCTGCATGACTTTCACCGTGCATTAAGCTGTCACCTGTCTTAAAGATCGATAATAATACGTATTTTAGTTTTCGGATAATCGAGGTTTTACTGTGGTTATGGAAGGTAACAGTTGAAGGAACAGTTACATTTCAATTTGCTCTCGAAGTAAAATATGTTCTCAACATATTTATGTTTTATTTTATTAGATCTATTTTTTTATAATTTTTTATTTTTCTATTTTATTTTTATTTTTTATATTTTGAGTTTTAGTTGTTTTTTTTTATTGTCGCTGTCTAATTATTCGACAAAAATATTAGCTGAACGACTCTGGAACTCGAAGAATTGCCAGACACAGCCAATGAGTATTTTCTTTTGTGAGATGAGAGTTTTAGCGGCCATGTTTAATACAACATGTCATATCAAATTGTTTTAATACCATAGCAATCGTGATTAAGATTGTGTGCATAATCAAAATCATGATTAAGAAAATAAAACACACCCCGGATGTAGGCGCCGCGTTGCTGGGTGTCTCGAGGACGAAAGCTATGTTTGTGTGCCGCTTTGACATTTGCGCCGCAGTACTTGGTCTCTCGTGGACGGATCATATATTTAGGTGGTATTGCGACATTGTACCGTGATAGAACTGTACAAAGTAAGCGCATTCCATATATCGCCGAAAACAGTATATGATGCTTAACCCTTTAAACCTGGAAGAGGCATGCCCTGTTATTTGCAAACAGTTTTTTCATGCAAAATGCTCTAACAAGTTTACACCTTTCATATTGTGTGGACTCTACAGTTAAACACAGATTGGGCTCTCCCGCTCTGATACTCCAGGGTTGAAAGAGTTACAGTAAAACCTCTCTTAACCGGTCGTTAAATTTAGTATGAATATCGGTCTTGGAGACAGGTGGCAGCTTAATGCAGGGTGAAAGTCATGCAGAAAGCTCCTAGAGGAGCTTTCTGCATGACTTTTACCCTGCATTAAGCAGCCACCTACCTAAAAGTGTCTAAATTCTTATCTACTAGAATTCCGGTTAAGAGAGGTTTTACTGTATTAGAAGCTAATGTAGATATCCACGGTTGTGATGTTATCAGATTTCATACTGTATATTATGTAAATAACAACAGTGTTTGTATTTTTGTTTGGAGGCAACACGTTGACTGTGATGCAGCAAGTCGTAAAAATGTATTAAAGCGTTTATGTATGGCTTTCGAAAGAAACGTCATTAGGCATTGCAACAAATTATATTGAACATCAAAGCAATCTGCCATCATATAGAAGACTTAGTACTGACAAAAACACAATAAAATGTAATATTATTTCAGAGCAACAGATAAACGTGCGTACTCAAGTACTAAATTCGTCATTTCTCCACCAAATCCTATGTTGTGACCACTCTTTAGAATCGTCTCGAAGAGTGTGGAGAAATGAAGAGGTTGATCTTGAGAATGTTTTAATTTACGCATCTTATCTGGACCTCTGGAGTTTGAATACATATTGTCACTCGAGGCTAAGTCAAACCATGGCATTCTGCTTCAAGGCTTTACAATATGGATGTCTCACACACTGGACTATTTATTTTATCTAAACGAAACGACACAAGACAATACCATCGGGCGTGATTTGGTCCGAAGTTACGTTATGCCCTCCTTTGTTAAGAATTCAATGACCCTGGCATAGAGGTTGCAGACATGATGTAAATGGTATAGTTGTTCGCTTCAATGTGAAAGGTGAAGCATTTTTGACTTGGAATTGTTGATTTTCTGTTGCGATTTGGCCCTTTACTGATACAACGTCATGGGTTAAAGTCGTGTAGTGTAAATGTAACAGCAAACATAGCGTAACCATTGACAACGCTTCCGGTTTTGCTGTATTCTCTAAAGGCCTCGTGATCTAACTCCTAAATGATCCTAATGTGCGATAATGCACAGCTACATATTTGTTTTTCTTAATTAAAGAATTCTGTTTGTGTTATGGCTATGTTTTGCTAGTAACAGTTTGACGAGAGAAAGCGCATAGTTCATAAACACTCGCACGCAGTCAATTATCAGAATAAAATGAAGTGCTCTATAACGCACAGTTAGTGTTGTGTCAGACGTTAATTTAGCGGTAGCGAACAAATCCAACAGTTTTGTACTTTAGCGGCAACAAACAAATCCAACAGTTTGTTCTTTAGCGGCATTGGATAAATCCAACATGTTTGTACTTTAGCGGCAGGCTAGCGAACAAATCCAGCTATTGAGTGTATCAATGCGGTAGTCCTCACGATAGCACAATGAAATCGCTAATTGTAAAAGTTCTTTAGGACTTTAATCATCATTCCGTATGCAGAATATTAATTTTTACGTGCCGGTAAAGTGCAATCGACCCTACTTGTGTTATACGAAGTTTTCTTCAATATTAGATGATGCATTTTCACTTTGTTATTGTGACGAATAAAATGTAAGCTAACACCAACATTACAATGCCGATTTGTCAAATAATCTTCATCAATGGATGCGTTGGCTCAATTGAATACAGTAAAACCCCTCTAAATCTGACGTTCAAATAAGTCTAAATATCGGTGTTGAAGAGAGGTTGCAGCTTAATGCAGGGTAAAAGTCATGCAGAAAGTTCCTATAGGAACTTTCTGCATGACTTTCTCCCTTCATTAAGCACCCATCTGCCTAATGTATCTAAATTCTTCTCTACTAGAATTCCGGTTTAGAGGGTGTTTCTGTACACATAAACAGCGCCATGGAATGGCGTTGTTACCTAATTATTGCACCGGGACCAAAACATAAATCTACAACGTATATTTGTCACGTGTATCACTTGAGCGTCCACGTGACCAAAGAGACATAGGTGTATCTTGGTCACGGAGAAAGATATGACCGCTTGCTAAGGCTAGTTTCCAACTACCGATCAGATCAACTCGATCAAGCCCAGCCAAATGATCGGGTACTGGTCTGGCTCGCTCGGCAGGAGTGATCGGGAGTGATCGGGGAGGTCGACCTTGGTTGGCATCGCTCGGATTCCCTACCCGATAGTTTTGGACATGTTAAAACAATTCAGATAGAGATCGAGTAGCCCCGCGCTCGAGAAACGATCGGGAGGCGGTCGGGTATTGATCGAGTAGAGGGTCAAGTTGATCCGGACACAATCATGTAGAGATCTAGTGCGTCGGGATGAAGTCATTTACCCGATCTGTACCCGATCATTTCGACCTCTACTCGAGTAATACCCGATCGACCCAAGTACGACCATGACGATCTGGTCGGGTAGAAATTGAGCCGAGGTCCATTTGGTCGGGTAGATATCGTGTAGGGATCGTATATGGGTCGAGATAATCGAGCAGAGATATCGGAGTGGTTGTTGAGTCGTGAATGATCGTGAGGGGGCCGTGTATGATCGAGTAGAGGTCGAGAAGAACTCGTGTACATGCCTTCGGTCGATCTTGGTCGGTGAATTTTGGTGATCAGGATGATCGAGTTGATCTGAACGGCAGTGGGAACCTAGCTTGAATTACTACTCTGTCCAATTCAGCCCAAGCTTTCAGATGTCTGTACAATGAGCTAAAATCGTATACAATAAACCCCTATACACCGGAATTCTAGTAGAGAAGATTGGAGATACTTTTATGCAGGTGGTTGCTTAATGCAGGATGAACGTAATGTAGAAAGCTACTACAGGAGCTTTCTGCATGACTTTCACCCTGCATTAAGCTGCTACCTGTCTCCAAGACGGATATTTATAGTAGATTGAGCACCCGGTTTAAAGGGGTTTTACTGTAAAAAAAAATCCATTAATTAGTACGTGAGATTTTGCACTCATTCCAAATAGCATTTGGAACACATGAAACGAACGTTTAGAATAGGTTTGTATTATTAGGCTATATATTAATTTATTTGAGATGCCTTTTACCAAATCAACTCAGAGTGCATATCCTACTTAATGTCACTCAAAACATTAAACCTGTGACGATACCTACTGCAGTAAAAAAAACTCTAAACAAGACGTTCAAATTAGCACCAATGCCTGTCTGTTAGACAGGTCACGGAGTCGCTATTTAATGCTTCAGGTTGAAAGTCATGCAGAAAGCTCCCAGAGAGGAGCTTTCTGCATGACTTTCATCCTGAATTAAGCACACACCTGTATGAAAAGATGTCGATTCTTCTTTCTGATTTAGAGGGGGTTTTACTGTATCAGTGTCACACCACTCACTAATGCATTTCATTCAAGCTAAGCCGTATGTGATCTCAAACCGCTATTTAGCCAATTGCTACACAAATACGCCTTTCTACATTTTTGCAAACACAGTAGACGCAGATCAGACGGAAGTTGTAGGAGCCGTTTGACCAGAATCTACTGTTTGCTTCTGAAACAATATAGCTCTTATTCTACGGTTTCTCTCCCGAAAAATAAAAAGAAACTCGTTCATAGTGGTCTCATTATAACAAGAGTGTGTTTGTGAAACACTTATGCCCCACGACCTTTGACTCTGAGTGATGACCTTGACCTTTGACCCATGGGCCAGGAGTTGAACGCGACATAACGTGTTTTTGTGGTGAACATTAATTTTGTGCCAGGTTATTTTGAAATCCATTCACAGATAAAAAAAAAAGTTACAAAAGGGACGGACGTGCGGATGGAAGGACAGACGGAAGGACGGACAGTGCGATTACTATATGCCCGCCGTTGGGGAGTATAAAAAATCAGTTAATAGATAATCCAGAAGTCCATTTTCCCAACATGAATATTCATGGAGTAAATGGATAAATGTACAAACATAATAACATGACCCATTGTCGGGGAAAGGGGAATTTTACTGTTGTAAACAATGTAGTTTCTTATCAGACATCACGTCTTTGGAACAACATGGAAATACTATTAGCAGAAGTCCATGCGTGCGAGATTAACGCTTGTTAAGCCTGTCCCTGTTCTATATTTATCCTAGAGGAGCTTTCTGCATCACTTTCACCCTGTATTAAGCAGTCACCTGCATAAAAATATCTAAATTCATCTCTACTAGAATTCCGGTTTAGAGGGTTTTACTGCACTTACCATGAAGCGTTTGTGTCACGGTATTGATTTTTTAGACTTTATTTTTCTTGTGGCCTTTTATTGAAAATTCAACTTCTTAATCGGGAAGATTTTTTGTAGCTCACTGACACGTATTGTACACACATTGTGTAATATTTTGTGGCTAAAAAACGCCACGCTATTGACAATGGGGCGATAATATTTCTTGGAGTAAGTAACCTTGTCCATTGTATACATGTGGAATAACGGTCCTTTCTGCAAGCGTCAATTGCCTTTGATTCTGATCAGACGGCGATCTTGCGTTTAGTCTGGGTCCTATGTGTCTGCACGTTATGTTATATTCGGTCGAGATTGGTTGAGTATATGCCATAAAAGAGAGACAACCATTTATGCTATCACGTAAATTAGGTTGCCAATTATCTCCCTTATTGTGTGTCTCCGTAGTATTGACTGAGTACACGCTATCAAAGAAAGACAACCATTCATGTAATAACGGCAGTTAGTTTGTCAATTATCTCCCTTATCATGTTCCCAACCATTGAAATTGGTAGTAACTATTCTTGTCACATACAGTAAAACCCCTCTAATTCGACCAGCAAAAGGGGCATATTTCACAGTGGCAGAGGCAGGTGGTAGCTTAATGCAGGACTAAAGTTATGCAGAAAGCTCCTATAGGAGCTTTCTGCATAACTTTCGTCCTGCATTAAACAACCACCTGCTTGTAAAGGCAGGTATGTTTATTCATTAAGTGGTCGCATTAGAGGGGTTCTACTGTATTGTCACAATTATGCTATAATGTTCATCGTTTTAACTTCTTCGCCTCTCTTTCAGAAAATATAATCACAGTATCAAAGCGTTAGAATCCTGATGAG
This sequence comes from Azorinus chamasolen, assembly GCA_963576725.1. Classification (NCBI taxonomy): domain Eukaryota; kingdom Metazoa; phylum Mollusca; class Bivalvia; order Cardiida; family Solecurtidae; genus Azorinus; species Azorinus chamasolen. Next base: position 46,965,124 of record OY755244.1, read on the forward strand.
ACGCCGAATCTCAGGGATCTGGGTCGGTCAAAACAGCTTGTTTATTTGTTTGTTTGTTTATTTGTTTGTTTGTGTCGGATCTTACGTCAATTTAACCCTTGACTTCATATAGACGCATTTTCAAGCCTTCACAAACTGAGTAGACCCTGATCAGGGTCTGTTCTGTTTACTTATTTTGGTAGTATATATCTAACTCTACAGTTTGACCAATACTAAATAATCATGCGTACATATGAAATTTCGGCTGATAAAGATTCATGATGTCATTATTTCTTTTATGAATATATTATATACGTATTTATTCTTTATTAGAGTCTCTTGGTGGCAACAATCATACAAAGTCCTCATTATGCCTATAAAACAACCATGTCATTCATATTTGAATTACAAGAGACTATACGTGAGACAATGGGAAGCTTTAACAGTATTTCAGTCATATCACGACGTCCGGCTAATCACAGGTGGAGAAAGGCCCCCTTAAAACTATAAGGAGGGGTCTTCACTAATTCGCCAGTACAACGCTGAAATCTAAGACGCAGTTTGTATATTGAAACGTGTAGTGCCATGAAACCGATTGAGCTTTACATGTCTATTAACCCTAACAACGCTGAATTTTCAAAAGGACTATTTCAAATTCAAACTGGCCAAGCTTACGTTGAATATTTAGGGATTTTGCTAAATAAAAGTGTATCATGACAAATAGTGCAGACCCTGATGAGAGGGCTCCTAGAGAGGGCTCCTCTAGGAGCCCTCTCATCTGGGTCTACACTGTTTGCAAAGGACATTAGTGACTTGTGTCCCGCACTGTACGGGTTCAACATGTTAATAATTTATTTTGTCAACTAGCTAACATACTCGAACGCGTTTTAAGCCTTTATCTGATATAAACGTTTTATTAGCCATTTGCAAACAAAACATATCTAGACCAAACATGTAGGGGTCGTCTGATCCAGTTCTACTCTGTTTACTTATGACATAACATAGACTCTTCATCTACCTATTTCTCATCTTAGAGCTTTCTACACGATTTTCGCCCATCATTAATGAGTCACCTGCCAAACCAGTTCCCAATAATTCTTCCTTAATATAAATTCGGGCTAACATGGATATGCAGTATATAAAAACTAGGAACCGAGCAAGAACTGCATAATGACATCATGTTTAGCTTTTGGTGGGAACCTTTTAATTTTAAAGTAGAAGGATTCTTAATATTGGCTGTTATATTGAAAATATACAATAACACCTCACTCATTTGAGCAGACAAACATCGGTAATTAGAGAGTGCAAACCTCGCCAATAAGAGAATGCAAACCTCGCTAATAAGAGACTGTAAAACCTCGATATTTTGAGCATGCGTACCTGACTAATTAGAGCATGCAAATCTCGCTAATTAGAACATACAAACCTCGCTGATTAGAGCATACACACCTGGCATAATAGAGAATGCGTAGCGTATCTCACTATTTAGAACATGCATACCTCGCTAATTGGATAATTCAAACCTGCTTGTTTTAGAACATGCAGACCTCATTAAATAGAGAATACAAACCTCACTATTTAGAGCATGGAAACCTCGCTAATTAGAGAATCCTAACATCACTATTCAGAGAATGAAAATCTTGCTACATGTATTTAGAACATGCAAACTTCGCTAATTAGAAAATGCGAACCACGATATTTAGAGAAAGCAAACTTCATTAATTAGAGAATACAACCTCGCGGTTTAAAGTATGCAAAGCTCTGCTGAAAACTTTCTGCATGATTTTCACACAATATTTAGCAGCCGCCTGCCTCAAATGTTATGAATTACTCTTTACTCAAAGAATGTTTAATCAATATTGTCAGTACTTTGATCGGTCCTTTATAGTTTTAACGCGTTCATAAGAAACAGCATTACAAATTAGTTGGGAGATCCTTCGAAAGCAAAAGCAGCTGCGCGAAAAGAGAGAGAAAAAAAATGATTATAAATTATATATCATATTGTTGTTTCGGGCAGTATCCAAAACAGAAATAAATAAAACTATATTACAGATAAGCAGGTAAGACTGAGTACTCAAGTACTAAAATCTCCATATCTCCACCAAACCGTATGTTGTAACCATTAGAGACGAGTCTAAAGAGTGGTCACAACATGTGGTTTGGTGGAGAAGTAAAGGAGTTATTATTGAAAAATGTTTTAATTTACGCATCTTATCTGGGTTTCTGATAATGTCACATATAGTTTCTTATTAAATGTTTGTTTTTGTACAGTGGAATCCATCTATGGCCCCCACTTAACCATTTTCCTGTTCTACGTTTATTCCAAATGTCACTACCTACTGAATAAATAACGGAAAACATATTGAAGTTAGAACATTGTAGCCATTTTAGAAAGTAAAGAAACAGAACTATCAAAGTCCATTAGCAAACAGAGCAGACCCTGATCAGATGGCTGTTATACAGATGTAGGAGCAATCTGATCTGGGGTTTCTCTCTTTGCAAAATGCATGGAAACTCGTTTATCCCTTTCCCTTATGTAAGCGCATTTTGACGCATCTGCAAACAGAGTAGACTCAGATCAGACGGCTCCTATAGGAGCCGTCTGATCAGGGTCTGCTAAGTTTGCTAATGGTGTAATATAAAGCTGATTATACAGATTCTGCCTGAGTCAAAATGCCATGTGTTCATATGCCATTATAAAAAATAATCTAATTAATACTCATGACGTCATTATTTCCAACATGAATATTCATCAGGGAAAGGGTTATATGACGGTAAGGGTTAACTAGTAGACATTTTAAATTAAAAAAAAAATCAAAACAAATTAGGTTGTGATTGGGGATAAATAGCGAAAAGTTCCGAGTGCCAAAAAGTGTGGATCATGATTGAGAGTCTGACCTTGATCAAAACTGTTTGCAAACTTTATACCACACACCCACGCTAACGGCAGATTCAACCACCATTTATGACTTATGCAAACAACTTGGGTCTGGTCCTATAAAATGTGGGGCATGGTCTAAGAATCCTAACTGTTTGGCAATTAGGATCAACTTCTGCAAAACATCAGAAAGCCATTCCATAATATTGACGCCTTTTGACGCTTCTGGAAAAATCACTCCGTAGAAGTGTAAATGCTCTATTTATCACAACGGTTTCAAAACTGCATAATTCTAAATTTGATCTTTTTGCAAGTAAATGCTTTATTCAAAGAGGCTGAATCTAAGGCTGGATATAAAACTAACCTATGACTGAGGCAATTGGTTAATAGCTGTGAAAATGTTGTACATAGACGACACAATTACATGCAAAGAGTTAAAAGATTGTGCATAAGACATTTAGTTTGTTTTCGTCTATTACTCAGCTTCGTCACATGTTTGTGTCCAAAATCATTACTTTAGCAGGAACTAGATATATTTCCACTTGCCTGTCTAACAAATCTGGCTGAGGTACTGAAATATTTATCTTAGGTCGCACTAATATGTCACTGTTGACATGAAATATGCAAATGAGAATGGTGCTGTCGTTACATTTGCAAACCGTCTAGTGATACTCGTCAACGATACATGTATAATAATGGCTTCCATATAGTTATAAAAAATAGTTCGATTTTGACCCGTGAGCTGTGACCTTTAGGACCAGTCCACCCGTAGAGGTAAAACGCGTCACAAACCATGTATTTGTTCCGGAGTTACCTGTGGACATATAATACAGACACGTAATAAGCATAAACAGTAAAACCTTTCTATAACGGCCACTAAATTGTGTTAATTAGTTGGTATTTAGGGCAGGTGGTTGCTTAAAGCAAGGTGAAAGTAAAACAGAACGCTCCTACAGGAGCGTTCTGTTTTACTTTCACCTTGCTTTAAGCAGCCACCTGCCTTTAACACAAAATACTTGATGTAATTTAGTGGCCGTTATAGAGATGTTTCACTGTATATACTAATACTGCACGATTACTACGAGCTTCTTGTGACAACCACTTACCCATAAAATAGAATGGTTGCAACTTCTATAAATAGAAAAGTGCAGTCACGGCTCAGCACTCGAAATCGAACTATAGAACCCAAGTTGGTTTACATAAGAACATGTAAGCGGCCATTCATTTATTGAATAGCAGGTGGTTGCTTAATGAAGGGAATGTGGTTGCTTAATGAAGGGCAAAATTAATGCAGAAAGCTCCTATATGAATTACTTTTGACCTACATTAAGCTACCACATGCCTTGCACACTCATTATTGGGATCTTTAGTTTGATGGCCGCTTAAAGCAGGTTCCAGGTGCGGATCCAGGAGTTCAGATTAGGGTAGGGGACGTAGATTTTTTATGACATCACTAGAGTCTTTGCAATGCATGTTGAGAAAGAGCGTAATTGACTGTTAGGCAGTTGCATATCTTGCAAAGTTTGCAAAATTCAGATTAAATCATTGTTTTATTGATTTAACCAAGTTTGTTTGGAACTTCGATATCTCGAACTCGGATAACTCGAACTTCGGGAAAACTTGAACTAAAAGTTCAGTCCTTCCAAACCGTACAATACAGAATTACTCTAAAATGTATTACTACGCATATATAGAAACACGTGTGTCAGCTTAATTCAGGTCTAAAGTAATGCTGAAAGCTCCTACACGAGATTTCAGCATTACTTTAGATCTGAATTAAGCTGTGAACGTAAGAAATTATCCAGATCAGAAATAGGATAATTCGAATTTTTGTTATCTCGAACTAATGTGTATGGTCCCTTGAAGTTCGAGATATCGAAGTTCAACTGTATTATATTTCAATTTAGAGGGGTGTTTACTGTACGTGTAACTCTCTAGTTTCGAACTAACCAACATGTGTGGGTGGTATCCTTTATTGAACACATGGCATATCTCGAATGTATCTGGTGTAAGGACATGACAGCAAGTTTTGATTTTGTTAACATCATTATGTAGAAAGAATATCAAACAGTGTTTATTAACCGTTAGTGTGCGGGACACGAGTCACTAATGTCCTTTACAAACAGTGTAGACCAAGATGAGAGGGCTCCTAGAGGAGCCCTCTCATCAGGGTCTGCATTGTTTGTCATGTTACACGTTTCTTTAGAAAAATCCCTAAATATTCACCATAAACTTGACTTGTTTGAATTCTGGAAGAGTCCATTTGAAAACTCAGCGTTGTAAGTGTCAACCTTTTACACCAATATCATATATGGCACACTCGTTCAAAAGTGTTATTTGCCCCTTTCCATTTTTCATGTGAGGGGTTCCCGCAAATGGCATATATAACGGGAGCCCTTTGTATATACACGGTTTGCTTATGTCCCACGTATGGAATCAAGGGAGTTTATTGGTTAAAGTAGTACGGTCTTAAATAAATGCGTCGGTGAACATTTGCACTGGACATATCTAATACATCCCTCAACGAGGTTTGAAAATAATTTACCAGATACTTACATCATCACATCAACTAAGAGGGATGGGGCATATTTTGTTCAATGGCGGCCGGGGTAGGAGTGGGTTAGCCCGTGGGTTACTAATTGGGCTATAGGCATTACCGGCATTAGACGAGGATATCCGATACGTGGGGAGGGGGTACACTTACATGTAACCCTTTACTCAATAAATACTCCTTTCTACGCATTGGCAAAGAGAGTAGACCCAGATCAGACGGCTCCTTTATGTTTACAGTGTTTCAATAGGAGACATAGAGGATCTGTTGCGAGTTGTCTTTTAAGATCACATGCTCCTAAGAAAATGTTATTAAGCTCGCCTTCAAGAAAATGTTATTAAGCTCGCCTTGGCGAGCTTAATAACATTTTTCTTGGTGAGTTTAGGAACATGTGATCTTAAAAGACAACGATCATCAGATTCTTTTTCTCACATAACCAAAGCAGTGAAGATCTAGATCTATTTCTGCCTTTTTAATGACATGTGAACATCGTTTTCCCCACGTTTGACGTCATATATGACGTATGATGTCATATACGTCATATTCTAAAGTGATCTTACACGTGTTACAGATAAGGAAATCTTAACCCGTTGTTCTAACTCGGAGATAATGGAAGTTATGTGAGACAAGTGTATTTATTGAAATGGTTAGTGCGGGCACATCAATAGCATGCTCACTCATATTCTAAGCATTTTTATTCACGGTAAATTAACAAAACCAGTATGGTTGTTCTTTTAATGGCGCCTTTTGATGTTTACATCAATACTTTACTTGTCCTCGCACTTGGCAGATTCTACTGCACTCGACCAAAGTTCAAAACAGTTAACCCTTTCCACATCTGCAAACAGAGTAGACCCAGATCAGACGGCTCCTAGAGGAGCCGTCTGATCAGGGTCTGCTCTGTTTGCTCTGTTTGCTAATGGAATTTGATAGATCTGTTTCTTTAGTTTCTAAAACGGCTTAAATGTCCCACCTTCCACATTTCCTTATTACTATTTTCTCCATGAATATTCAATAGGTATTGAAATTTGTAATGAACATATACATGTAACAGGGAAACGGTTAAGAGAATGATCCGGCCTCTCATCTGATCGCAAAGGTTATAATAAATTCATGCCATATATTTCTGATGTAAGCCTGTAACGTAAGTTATATATGATCAGAGTACCCGAGCGACCGTGAATTGCAAAAGTAGCAAAGGAATAACTCTTTTGCTGCTAATATTGTCGTCTGAAAATATTGTCGTCTGCAAAATGTGTCGTCTACAATATTCGATTGTTTATTTTCTCCCATTTTCTTTCAAAAACACATAACCATAGTAACACATATTTTGGATTTTGAAAAGACGCCGAGTTATTCGGTGTCTAATCTGGATCCAAACTGTTTGCATACGTAATTACAATGTAGGCCTACTTATTACCGTTGGCAGCAAAGGTTAACCCATTCTCAATTAAATATTCATGTAAGAACTAATTACATCATGAATATTGATTAGTTGAATGGCACATTTACACAGGAAATTTTTGTATTGGTAGAAACTGTAGAATCAGATCAATTATTATTATTCTCTCATGAGCAAAAAGAGCAGACCCTGATCAGACAGATCCTACATGAGCCGTCTGATCAGGGTCTGCTCTGTTTGCAAAGGCGGACAGAAGAATTTGCACGAAGGAAATGGTTGAAGAACTAGGCAGTACTGATCCGTATCAAATGACTTTCAGTAAATTCAGAATAATTTCTATACGATTTTCAGAGCAACAGATAATGGCGCGTGCTCAAATACTAAAATCGTTTTTTCTCCACCAAACCCTATGTTGTGACCACTCTTTAGAATCGTCTCTTCGAGACGATTCTAAAGAATGGTCACAACATAAAGTTTGGTGGAGAAGTAAAGAAGTTTCTTTCGAAAATGATTTTATGTACACATCTTATCTGTAGCTCTGAGTTGTATCAATACTCATTCAGCTGTTAATTATTACGCAGCCATTGACGTATCTGGGATCACCTTTACAAACAGTGTAGATCCAGACGAGACAACGAGTAGCTCACGATCTCAACAAAATCCAAACTGTTTGATAATGTGGGGTTTTATAACCCTTTACTCAATATATACGCCTTTCTACGCATTTGCAAGCATAGAAGACCCAGCTCAGACGGCTTCTGTATGCTGTATTTTTTGTTTGTGGTAGCTTAATGCAGGGGTGTTCTGCATTGAGCAACTACCGGCGTTTAAGACAAATATGTTAAACCATTAACCCTTTACATCATATAAACGTGTTTTCACGCATCTGCAAACAGAGTAGACCCAGATCAGACGGCTCCTATAGGAGCCGTCTGATCAGGGTCTGCTCTGTTTGCCTATGGAATTATATAGATATGATTCTACAGTTTCTGCCATGGCCAAAAATCCTATGTGCTTTTGTAACAATTTGTATTAATGACGTCATTATTTCTCACATGCCTATTCATATAGAGTAAAAAGATAAACAATAAGGGAAGAACTTTAAACATTGGAAATTGAAACAGGCGACATTTTTTTCAGATGACAATACCTGGCAGTGGAAATTAACGCTTTAAAACGAAAACAATGGATACCAAAACCGTCCAACCGTCACATATTGACAGATTCATTTCAATACTTGAAATCTATTATACCTGACACATGTTTGTAAATGAAGCTTATTGTTCTGAATTTATTAATTCTTTATCTGCTTAGCGCAATCTAACACCCATTTCAAAACAGCTTGGATCCAGATGAGACGCCGAGTAACTCGGCGTCTCATCTGGATCCAAGGTGTTTTACACTCGGTCAAAAGTTTCTCAAAAGCTTGAACGAATCGGAAGCGCGTGGAAATTGTAACGAATGTCGACAATGAAGCAAACATCATTTTTGATAGCAGACTAATGGTTAATATTGGTTCGCATGTCATATTCGTCATCGATTTATTTCTACTATTGTATCCGGTTCATGTATAGATGTACGTTTTCAGCTATAGGACAATAGTACACGCAGATATTAACACTTTCCTTCATGAAGGAACTTTCCCATTCATGAATATTAAAACAAGGGAAGGGTAAAACTCGCCTAACTGTAAAAGAAAATATATGCTCAGATTTGGATCTAGAGCATTTTTTCCTACTTCAGATTCCTACAGTTTTCATGATGAGACACCGAGTTACTGGGCATCTGATCTGGATCCAGACTGCTTGCAAATGCAAATCTGGTCGTGTTCGGCGGGACAAAAGTTAACCCTTTCCCTCATATAAACGTGTTTTCACGCATCTGCAAACAGAGTAGACCCATATCAGACGGCTCCTATAGGAGCCGTCTGATCAGAGTCTGCTCTGATTGCTTATAGAATTTGAAATCTCTGTTTCTTAACTTTCTAAAAATGGCTACAATGTTCCGCCTTCTATATTTCATTACAACTAGTTTGTCCATGAATATTCAGTAAGTATTGAAATTTGGAGAGGAAAAAAAAGAACAGCGAAAGGGTTAAACAATAACAGTATGAAGCTATTAATTGACATCTGACTGTCAGAGAGGGGGTCGAACTTGTTTCAATCCTTACTTCATACATAATATATTAACCTTTTACTCCATGAATATTCATGTAAGACATATGTAAGACACCATGGAACTTAACCCTTCGCTTATTATTCACGTAAATATACCTACCTGTAAATAGTGAAGACCAAGATGAGACAGCTCCTACAGGAGCTGTCTCATCAGGATCTGCATTATTTACAAGTTGATTGTGCAACCAGTGCACTGCACAGCAGTGATTGCACAGCGAAATATGTGTACACAGTGAATATATATGTAATTATACAACAGGGCATGGGTAAAGAAGGAGAAATGTATTTTAAAATTCAGCAAGGGAAGGGTTAATTAGATTTTTGCCCTTAGAAATTGCCCTTGTTTATTAGCTATCAAAAAACAAACCCAGTTAATGAATAAGTCTCTATAACTATGCATGCGGTAAATGGTTAAGAGGTCATTTAACCTCTTCCCTGTTCTGTGTCTATTCTAAATTTCAATACCTACTGAATATACAGGGACAGAATTGTTATAATGAAATATGGAAGGTGGAACATTGTACAATGTAGCTGTTTTAGAAAATAAAGAACCGTATCTTTACAATTCCAGTGGCAAACAGAGCAGACCCTGATCAGACGGCTCCTACAGGAGCCGTCTGATCTGGGTCTACTCTGTTTGCAGATGCGTGAAAACACGTTTATATGATGGATAGGGTTAATGGTTTAACATATGTGTCTTAAACGCAGGTAGATGCTCAATGCAGTGTCAAAATAATGAAGCACATCCCTGCATTAAGCTACTACAAATAGAAAACACAGCCTCTGTAGGAGCCTGTCTGATCAGTGTTTATCCCGTTTACTTTTATTTAACCTCTAGCCTGCTATGGGCGGATGAGTAAATACCTATGCAAACAGTTTGGATCCAGATGAGACGCCGAGTAACTCGGCGTCTCATCAGGATCCAAACTATTTGACACCCTGGTTGGAGTTTGGTATACAAATTGATTATAACTTGAATTTTGAAAATGTAGTAGGTGAAAAATTCTGTCAAAATAATTTGCTCAGCAGGCTAAAGGTTAATTATAGTAGATCCGACTCTACAGTTTATGCCAATATAAAAACTTCCCGTGTACATATATACCATTACATAGATTTAGTTACTAAGTATTGATGATGTGATTATTTCGTACCTGAAAATATTAGCTCTCTATTACATAATACGCATTTCTACGCCTTTACAAACAGAGTAGACCCAGGTCAGACGGCTCATATAGGATCTGCTCTGCTTGCTTATGATATAATGTAATATAAATAGGATGATTCTGCAGTTACTGCCATGTAAAATTCCCCGCGTCCATGTTATAACAATTTATCTAATTTATATTCATGACGTCATTATTTCTTACATTAATATTCGTGAAGTAAATGGTTTTAACCTTTCGCTGCCATACTCTGTCGTCTGCTAACTTTGTCGTCTGCTAAACATTTTCATTCTTTTGATATTCTTCATTTTTGTTTCAAAAACATAGTAACAGTAACAAACAGTTTGGGTCCTGATGAGACGCCGAGTTAATTGGCGTCTCATCTGGATCCAAACTGTTTGCATAGGTAATCACAGATCCGACATTGGCAGCGAAAGGGTTAAACAAGGAAAGGGTTATGCAAACAAAAATCAAACGTTCTGCGCATGTCAACAACTATCTTAGATTTCATATGTTGTAGTTTTGTAGATTTCACGTTTTCAAGTATCCCAGAACAAAGTGTCAGTCTATGTCAGGTATCGATTCATGATCGATTACTCTTATCCCACTGTAATATGGATCTTGGTCTATTTTGACTACTACCGATTCGATCGGGCTTTCGGGACTATTGGCCACAGGTGCCCTTCGCATGCTATGTCTCATTAACAACAGCAACAACTCCATCACAAATACATTATTTTTTAACCACATGTCATAAGTATCTAAAACACACCAAAAGATGGTTTTCTGACCCAAACAAACAAATTTTTTTTAATAAATTCGCGAACACCCCTGCTCTATATAATAAGTAGAGCAGGGGTGTTCGCGAAAAAAAATCTCTTTTTTTTGGTTGGTTCAGAAAACTATATTTTGGTATGTTTTATAGACTTATGACATGTGATTAAAAAAATAATGTTTTTGTGATGGAGTTGTACTATTGACCAAGTGTCAAAAAGCTTGGATGCTGATGAGACGTTCAGTCACCGAAGTCTGATCTGGATCTAAGCTGTTTACAAATGGCAGTAAGTTCATGTACATTTCACTCGCACAGCAGTGCCTTTTATCCCATTCCCTCATATTGGCGACTTTTTACGACTCTGTCAAGGTCACTTTGTGAAACCATTGTGATAAAAAAAGCATTTGCTCCTAAAGGAGCTCTATTTATCACAATGGTTTCAAACTACAAACTTCTAAAAGTTTCCTATTCTCTAGTTATTGCTCCTTTTCGGTAGATTTATTTAAAGAGGTTGTATCTAAAAATAGCCTATGAGGCAATGGGTTAACGCATTTGCTAATAGAGTAGACTCGAGTCATGTGGCTTCTTTAAGACTCGTTTGATCAGGGTCTGCTCGTTTTGTTCATGGAATCATATAGCTCTTTACAAGGGTTTACAAGGGCCCAAACCTTTCTTGGTCATATGGCATTGTAAATATAAAGCTACTTAATATTCATATAGTAGAACAAAAATGTCTAATGTTTGGGTCTGTAAAACATCTACAGTGCTCCCTCCCTACAACGGCCCTCTCAATAACGATTCCCTCCTTACAACAACGCATGTCACTGTTTCCGAAACAACAAGACTTTTTTACATCGTATTTTTCTTTATGCCTCCATCAAACCCTATGTTGTGACCATTCTTTAGAATCGTCACTTTGTGGCGATTCTAAAGAGTGGTTACAACATAGGGTTTGATAGAGGCATAACGGTTTTAGTTCTCGAAATACACCTTATCTGGGGTTCTGCAAACAAGCTAATTATGTTTGATTTTCCCTCCCTATAACAACTCCCCTCTGAACAACACATGCAATCTTCGTATCCCAAAGGGTGTCGTTGTAGAGAGGGAGCACTGTACTTTAATGCAGGTCGAAGGTAATGCAGAAAGCTCCTATAGGAGCTTTCTGCATTACTTTTGCCCTGCATCAAACATCTACCATCTTTTTAAGACTCCTATGTTCATTTAATGGATGGCCGCTTACGTTCATAACTTCTGTGCATAACTTATTCCTTACATAAACATTAACGCATCATTTTACTCAAACGGACTGCGTAGTTGATACAAAGAGAGGAACTCAAGGAAAAGGCATCGCACCATTCAATAATGCTATTTATGCATCATAAACTATTCACTCAGGTATTGAAATTAATACGCTTTCAGTCTGAAACGATCCTATTCTTCACACATCGTTGATTCAACCAATATTTATACGCTGCATGTATGTATATTTTATTCATGTCCCAGTGGAATATTTTCAAGTGCTTTGTTGGACATGTTTTCCTTAATTCTGAAAAACTGATGTCTGTCCGTGTTCTGAATTCCTACAAATTTGACTTAGCTTTGGTTCGTTATCCCTTTCCCTCAGATAAACGCATTTTCATGCATTTGTAAACAGGGTAGACCAAGATCAGACGGCTCCTATAGGAGCCGTCTAATCAGGGTCTGCTCATTTTGCTCATGAAATATTAACACATCTGATTCTACAGTTTCTACTAATACCAACATTTTCTTGCTCTGTTTGTTTTTGCCATGATACAGATCTGATTCTACAGTTTTTGTCACAGCAGTAAACTTCCTTGAACATTTTACAGAATAAAGAATACGACTAATAAATATTCATAATATCATAATTTCATCATCATCATCATCATCATCATCGTCATCATCATCATCATCATCATTATCATTATCATCATCGCCATCGTTGTTGTTGTAAGTAGTAGTAGTAGTATGATTGGTGAGCTGTTACATCCAAGAAGTGTCAGCTGTTTCATCCATGACTTGCCAACTATTTCATCTTAGATTTTCATCCCAGAATAACCAGCTATTTCATCCAAAAATAGTCAGCTATTTTATCCAAGAATTGTCAGCTATTTCAGCCAAAAATAGTCAGCTATTTTATCCAAGAATGGTCAGTTATTTCATCCAAGATTCGGGTATTTCATCCAAGAATGGTCAGCTATTTTCATTCAAGAATGGTCAGCTATTTCGTCCAATAGTTGTCAGCTGTTTTATCCAAGAATTGTTAGCTGCTATTGTGTTAAGTGTTACGAGAATATAACATTTTAAAGAACAGTTTGTGCGCAATGTGTATTTGGCTATGATTTACACTTATTTATATCACGAATGAGATTGTATGCATTTTTGTAAGAATTCATAACAGTAGTCAGTAGATACAGAAAAATACAAAATAAAATAAAAACAACAACATTGTATAGATTGCCTTTAAGACACGAGTTATTCAATTTGCATGTGTTTCCTTATAAGGAATTAAGAGAAAATATTCGGATGTTGTTATCAAAGACCACCAGTGTTTAACACTTTCCCACATATAAACGCATTTTCACGCATCTGCAAACTGAGTAAACCCAGATCAGACAGTCCCTATAGGAGCCATCTGATCAGGGTCTGCTCTGTTTGCTAAATAGATTTGATAGATCTGTTTCCTTAATTTCTAAAACGGCTACAATGTTCCAACTTCCATGTTTCATTATGACCATTTTGTCCATGAATATTCAGTAGGTATTGGATTTAATACTTGTATGATTTGTATGTGAATTTGTTAATGCTGCCCACTAAACTGGGCCTTAACCCATTACCTCATAGGCTATTTTAGATACAACCTCTTTGAATAAATCTACCGAAAAGGAGCATTAACTAGAGAAAAGGAAAATTTTAGAATTATTGTGATAAATAGAGCATTTGCTCCTATAGGAGCAAATGCTCCATTTATCACAATTGTTTTACAAAACGACGTTTACAGAGTCGTCAAAAGTCGTCAATATGAGGCAATGGGTTAAACAGTTATTGAAATAAAAGTTCAAAGTTCAAATGTTGACTAAATATAGAAGAGGGAAAGGATCAACGAAGATGCCATGTGTAAATTAGTCTTGTATGCAAGTGGGATCAGGATAAAATAAATACCGGTAGATGTCTAAAATAATCGGATTAGCTCTGAGCATATTTGACTCCTTTCAAACTGGGAATACAAAATCCATTCCTTTATATAAAACAACAGTATAATCTTTATACAGTGGAAGCTGGCAATCGATTCTTAAAAAGCAGGTGGTTGCTTAATGCAGGGTGAAAGTGATACAGAAAGCTCCTATAGGAGCTTTCTGAATCACTTTTTCCTGCATTAAGCTGCCACCTGTTTTAGAAATTCAGATGTAGACTTCTTGTTTAATGTACCCTAAAGACCACAAGAAAACCACAAGAAACATACTTAAAAGTGCTGCGTGTCATTTTATCACAATGGTTTCACAAAGTATTTTTACAGAGTCGTCAAAAGTCGTCAATTTGAGGGAATGGGTTAAGGAGTAACAGGTTACCCGATTTCCATATAATTATCACACCAAACCTTTTTTTATCAAAGTAAAACAGTTGATATTAGCACCACTAAGAAATTCAGATTATGCGCAATGGATTATCTTGTCGGGCTTATACAGATAACTGACGTATTAGTATACTCTGTATTAGTATAATCTCGTCGCGATACTGCTCAGTATCAGTCTCAGAGAAATCGATTCATAACAAACTCAGCTCAAGAATTTTTGTAACTTCGACTTTCCTGAGTTCAGCCTGGGCACAGGGTTAATTTCTGAGCACTGAGTTCGTTTCTGAGCACGGAGTTCAAACTCAGAAGTTTTATTATACGCCCACCTAATAAAGGTGGTCGTATATTGGCGTGGCCCTGTCCGTCCGTCCGTTCGTTTGTTCGTTCGTTCGTTCGTTCGTTCGTTCGTCCGTCAACATTTTGTTTGTCCGCAGTTTTCTGAGAAAACTGTTTGACAGATATTAATGAAACTTCACACAAATGTTTAATGTATCAAGATCTGAAGCTGAGTTGATTCTGAGGTTCATTTGATTTTTCGTTTCAGAGTTATGGCCCTTGTCCCTAAAAAATGCAAATAGTTTGTCCGCTGTTTTCTGGGAAAACTATTTGAGAGATATTAATGAAACTTCACACAAATGTTTAACGCATCAAGATCTGAAGCTGAGTCCATTCTGAGGTTCATTTGATTTGTCGTTTCGGAGTTATGGCCCTTTACTTAAAAAATAATGTAAATACATGCAAATAGTTTGTCCGCTGTTTTCTGGGAAAACTGTTTGAGAGATATTAATGAAACTTCACAAAAATGTTTAATGCATCAAGATCTGAAGCTGAGTTGATTCTGAGGATCATTTGATTTTTCGTTTCAGAGTTATGGCCCTTGTCCTTAAAAAATAATGCAAATACATGCAAATAAATTGTCCGCTGTTTTCTGGGAAAACTATTTGAGAGATATTAATGAAACTTCATACAAATGTTTAATGCATCAAGATCTGAAGCTGAGTTGATTCTGAGGTTCATTTGATATTTCGTTTCAGAGTTATGGCCCTTTTACTTAAAAAATAATGCAAATATATGCATATAGTTTGTCCGCTGTCTTCTGGGAAAACTGTTTGACAGATATTAATGAAACTTCACACACGTGTTTAATGCATCAAGACATGAAGTCAATTCTGAGGTTCATTTGATTTGTCGTTTCGGAGTTATGGCCCTTGCACTTAAAAGAAGTAATGCAAATCTATGCAAATATATATGAGGATGGCCATAACATTTTCATTTGAAATGATATTTACTTCAATTTTTTTAAAAATAGTATCACCTTAATATGGAAATCAAGATCTGAAGCACAGATTAGAAAATGTCAACACTTATAAGGCATGTTGAATCAGAGAAAGTTTGCAAGTGGGCGTATTATGTACCGTATGCGGTACTCTTGTAACCTTGGGGCATGAATTTTGCATATGGCTTTGATAGAGTGACCATTTGTGCCAGGCCGACTTGTCTGGAACATGTTTCATATTATTGCAGAAAACATTCGGAGTTCATAACCTACGTTACGAAAAGCTGGCACCGATCACACATTTCACAGAAAGTATGAATATATGACTGGATTGCTTGAAAAGAGTGATCACTTTTTTCACACCTGTGAAGAATGTGACCACACTCCTCACAGTTGTGAAAATGTGATCTGGAAAAATAAGGTCATACGGTGCACACTTACATGTAATACTACAGTCTGCTAAAGTTTTTGTAGTCTGTTACGTTACAATTATCACATCAATGTGTTTTGCACTTCAATTCAACCTTTAACTCCATGAATATTCATAAAGAAAATGATGAAAATTAATCAGCATATTATATAACAATATCATGACAAAGGGAATATTTGACCATGGAACGAAATGGGATATCTATCTTGATTCAAAGGCAAACAGAACAGACCCTGATCAGCCGAGTCTGATCTGGGTTTATTGTGTTTGCAATGGCAATATAATTTATATATATATATCGATTAACCATTTTCTTCATATCAACGCTTTTCAAGCCTTTGCAAACAGAATAGGCTCAGACCAGGCGACTCCTATAGGAGCCGCCTGACTAGGGTCTGCTCTTTTTGCTTATGAAATTATAACAGACCTGACTACAGTTACTACCAATACCATTACATTAACCCTTTCACCGCCAATGTAATATAAATGCACCACAACAAATATTGCAGTCCCAGATCAGACGCCGCCTTTTCAAGACGGCGTCTGATCAGGGACTTCACTTTTTGTCTCAATATCTATTTCTTTATTTGTGCTTTATTCCTTTGAAATTTGCATTTATTTATCTCATGTCCTAATTAACCGAATGATTTAACAAACTTGAATTGCAGACGACAATTAGAAATTTGTCGCCGAAAGGGTTAAATTTCTGCAAATTTTGCGTTTCAAACTGACTTCAGAAGCGGAATCTATGTACCTTAATACTTATTTAACACTAAACGGCACAGTTAGTAAATAGTTGTTTGTGTCGAAAAAAAATTAGAAAAATGAATTGCTACGGAAACCAACGGAACAGAGTTCGCCACTGACCGGAATCTGTCGTAAGATTCGAATTTACATACCAGAAATAATCATTCGATGTATACATTGTATGTAGGCCAAGAACCTGTGTCAGCCATTGTACATGTGATAACAACCTAATTAACATTCAAAGCGTTGTTTCGAAATAGAACTTGGCCGATGGTGTCCGCTAAAATTTCCGTACAAAATCTCCGTTAAAAAGGAGTTCCTTTTAAAGAATTTAGCAGTATTCTATGGAACGCCATTCTGCCATGCTAATTGCTAAATACAAAATGCGAAATGCTTTTTGCCAATTGTGTAGATTGCTAGGGAATGTTCCACTTGATGGGTGTAAATGACAAATGCGAAATGCTTATTGCTAAATACATGTTTGTACTACTAGCATTGAACAGTGACATTTTTTAAAGTGACTGTACATTTGCTAAATGCATGTTTATTTACATTAAAGCGTGTTGGTTATGCACTACTAAATTAAAAATGGCACTGCTCGATGCCAGTAGTGCAAACATGCATTTAGCAATAAGCATTTCGCATGTGTCATTTACATCCATCATTTGGAACATTCAGGTTCTTTCTCTAGCAATTTAAACAATTCGCAAAACGCATTTCGCATATTGAATTTAGCATTTCGCATTTAGCATTTAGCAAATAGCATGGCAGAATGGCGTTCCATAGTATTCGGATAGACATAATATTTAGCTGAACAAATATATCCTGTCGGAAAATTGGTTGTAAGCATTATTTCTATTGTATGTATACGTGTACAGCTTCTGTTGTTGATTGATTAATACGAAAAATGCGCATAATACATCTTTAAATGCACCTAATAGATATTCATAATACATCTTTAAATGCACCTAATAGATATTCATAATACATCTTTAAATGCACCTAATAGATATTCATAATGTCGATAATTCTGATTTGAATATTCAACAGAGAAAAGGTTTAAAATTTAACCGTTTACTCCATAATTAAACCTTTCTACGCCTTTGCAAACAGAGTAGACCCAGATCAGACGGCCCCTATAGGTCTACTCTGTTTGCTTATGAACTTAAATATATCTTACTTGGCCTCTAATCTAGATTTGCATTAGTTATATTATCAGAAACTCACCGTTAACATGCCTTAGATTTAGCTTGACATTTAGCACAATTATGCAGTCAATGTTCGTTTCCTTCCATTGAATTGTTCTCTTTCTTTTCGAAACGCTCGTTGCGTTCAAATGGTTTGAATTCAGATGCGGCTCATTGTCTCATCTGAGTTCAAAGAGCTTACAAAATATAACCCGTTCAATGCTTGAATCGAATGCATTGGCATTTGCAAACAGTATAGACCCAGATCAGTGGATTACTAGAGGAACACTCAGTTCAGGATCTGTACTGCTTGTCATTCAAACCCCACTCGCAAAGTCTACTCTTTCATACTGGGCCTTATCTTGAAGAAATGGTTGTACATTTGTATATTTATCTCTGAAAATTCATCATTGAATAGACTAAAGTTGCTATTGATTTGTTCGTTGAATTGTTACGCTTATCTAGTTTCTATGAATTATTTCTGATTCAGGTAGAAATGCAATACATAATATGTTAAGGTGCATTCGTATGTCTATCCATACTAAGTGTTTGATCATTCCAGTGCAGTGCAACCTGTCCTGCTTAAAAACTGGGATCCAAAAAAGACGTGTAATTTAAAACATTTTCAACAATAACTTCTTTATTTCTCCACAAAACCCTATGTTGTGACCACTCTTTAGAATCGTCTCTTCGAGACGATTCTAAAGAGTGGTCACAACATAGGGTTTGCTGGAGAACTGACGATTTTAGTATTTGAGTATGCACTTGTATCTATTGCTTTGTCAAACGGTGTTTCTTTAGAATTATGTCAGGCACAGTGTTCCAGACTAGTAACCTATCAAAACTGTTTGGCTCAGCTTTCGACTCACCAACTGGATGTCCTAGAAAGCTCTTCTATTAGGAAAACCCTAAACCGGAATTCTAATTGAGAATAATTTTGATACTTGCAAGCAGGTTGCCGCTAGGTGAAAGTCATGCAGAAAGCTCATAGAGGAGCTTTCTGTATGACGTTCACCCTGCACTAGGCTGTCACCTGTCTCCAAGACCGATATTTATACTAAATTTAACGTCTGGTTTAGAGGGGTTTACTCTATTTAAAGTCAATAAGTAAGTATGTAAATATTTTATTATAGTGACATGTGTACATATACAAAAATGACACTGGGCCTTTAAGTCACCGGAAATATAAGTACTAATATATAACTACAAATGACATTGATATTAAGTTCAGTATACAATGTATCATGAATTAAATGTCATTATGGCTGATATATAAATTGTTGTAGGAGGCGCCAGCATGCTGTACAAGATTAACACAGTTTGCTTAGTTGCATATACAGTAGAACCCCTCTAATGCGACCATTTAATGAATAAACATGGCTGTCTTTATAAGCAGGTGGTTGCTTAATGCAGGACGAAAGTTACGCAGGAAGCTCCTACAGGAGCTTTCTGCATAGCTTTCGTCCTGCATTAAGCTACCACCTGCCTCTGTCACCAAGAAGTAAAAAAGTAAAGCACCTAGTTATAGTCTCCTTTCAGTCCAAAGGACCGCTCAGCCGACTGTACATTTATTCCCCTGGTCATTGAGTCATTCGCCTACAATATTGAGCACTGCTAACATATGGCGCAATCAAGCAGCCGCAGTGACCCTAACAGGTACAATGTACCCATTTTAACCCCTTGGTGGAGAGGAGGTGCAGGTGGGAGATACAGAAACGCGTCTCTAACATTTCCGGGAGGGACCGGGATTTGAACCCCGGACCTCCGGACCGGCAGTCAAACGAGTTACCACTAGACCACCGCACACAGTGCCCCTTTTTGGTGGTCGTATTAGAGGGGTTTTACTATACATTTATTTCATGAATATTAATGTAAGAACTAACGCCATCATGAATAACTATTATATCAATCGCTATTGCACAGATATTGGTAGTATCGAAAAATAAAAGGTATTCCATCACCATGCTCTCTTCAGTACCAAGTTAGTTTCAAGTTTCAAGTCACATTGATTCTTATATCAGAAGTAATTATGTTAACCCTTTCCCTGATATAGACGTGTTTTCACGCATTTGCAAACAGAGAATACCCAGATCAGACGGCTCATATGGGAGCCGTCTGGTCAGGGTCTACTCTGTTTGCTAACGAAATGTGATAGATCCGTATTTATACTTTCTAAATCGGCCACAATGGTCCACCTTCCACATTTCATTATAAATATTTTGTCCACGAATATTCAGTAGGTATTGAAATTTGTAATAAACATAAAACAGGGATAGGATTTTAACCAAACTTTACGAAAATATAAGTAGGAATAGATTTTTGCTACGCAGCATTAGCCCTTTGGTTTCGAGACATGTATCCACTGACATTTGCAAATAGTGCAGATTCATACCAAAGGGCTTCTAGTCGAGCTCTCTGGTCAGGGTCTGCTCTGTTCGTCATTCAAAATCCTCTGACAAGTTTAACCATTTCCCTGTTCTACGTTTATTCCAAATTTCTATACCCACTGAATATTCAGGGGAAAAAATAGTTACAACAAAATATGGCAGGTGGAACATTGTAGCCATTTTTTTAATGTAAAGGAACAAATCTTTAAAATTAGAAAACAGAGCAGACCCTGATCGTCTGATCTGGATCTACTCTGTTTGCAAATGCATGAAAACATGTTTATATGAAGTAAAGGGTTAAGCCTTTCATACAGAGTGGACTCTACAATTAAACACCAATGGACTGTTCCGCTCTGAAAATCCAGCATGGAAAGGGTCAAGCTTATTCTATAAATAGATGTTAAGAACATGCCTACTTTAACCCTTAACTTTATAAATACACCATTCTACGTCTTTCTATGCCTTGGCAAACAGAGTAGAACCAGATCAGACGTCTCCTTTAGGAGCCGTCTGATCAGGGTCTGCTCTGTTTGCTTTTGATATAATATAGATATGATTATACAGATTCTGCCATGACCAACATTTCATGTGTACATGCGCTATTATAAGAAATTAATCTAATTAATATTCATGACGTCATTATTGCTTGCATGAATATTCATAGAGGAAAGGGTTAATTATGCATTGGTGATATCATAAGTAATTTGCATCCACACGAGACACGAATAAATTAGAAACATCGACAGCAATTAAACAGTTGGACACGCCGAAATGGATTTGGACAAATACCTGAAGCAGGCGATATTTTTATACAAGCTCAACCCAATCGTAACTACTCGCCGTGTTCTGCCAGAGTCTATTTCGATAGAAATAGCTGAGGTTTTCCGAGTGAAGCTCAGTCTTCTTAAGGCTTACATACACCCATATATGAGTTTATACTGTCCAGTGACATGTCTCTGGTCTGCAACTCGTTGTAACTGGTCGCTATTATTAAACTCACCACTAACGCGTTCAGGTAATGATAACGCACACGACCATTAGCAACAGTTCGAGCCGTTTCTTTAGCTACGAATGTTTTGCAAACGTTGTACATGACTGCACACTATATTGCTAAGTTATTTCTCTCACCGGCACGCTTTATCAGTTCAAGTGGATCTGGAATAAGCAAAAACCCATCTGCATTGCTAATATTGTAATCGTTTCGCGCTTCGCCGCCTGAAAGCAGAATACGAAACATGGCCCTGTTTTGTCTCCTTCCTTCGACGGAGAGTTCTGTATATACATGTAACTGTTTATCTACCGGTTAATTGTGCGCTAAAAAAGTTATACCATGAATATGCATGTACATGTAATAAAATAATGATATCATGAATATTGATTAGATTAGTTATTATAATGGCACGTGACCACAATAACTTTTGACCATGACTAGTATAAATATCTATATTCTTTCATAAGCAAACAGAGCAGAACCTGATCAGACGACTCCTACAGGAGTCGTCTGATCTGGGTCTACTCTTTTTGCATAGGCGTAGAAATGCGTACTTATGGAGGAAAGGGTTAAGTCGTCTCTCAGATTGCAAAGTAGATTAGTATTCCATATCCTAACTCTTTCTCTGCCAATTTTTGTCGTCTGCAACCTTTTGTCGTCTGCTGCATTTTTTTTTATTTTTCTTCAATTTTGTTTAAAAAATCATAGTCACGGTCACAAACAGTTTGGATCCTGATGAGACGCCGAGTTACTCGGCGTCTCATCTGGACCTAAACTGTTTGCATATGTAATTACAGATGCGACATTGGCAGCGACAGAGTTAAAACGAAAAAACAAAGGTAGATTTAATGCTATAAAATCAGTTTAGATCCTAGTGAACCTCCGCCTATCTTCTGGGAATGCTAACGTTATTACGAAGATGCTAACGTTATCACGAATATGCTAACGTTATTGCGAAGATGCTAACGTTATCACGAATATGCTAACGTTATTGCGAAGATGCTAACGTTATTGCCAAGATGCTAACGTTAGTACAGGTCCATACCCGGCATTCACAGCGTTAATATTTCGCATGCAATCGGCGAATTCGTGATTACTTATTAATATAGTTTGGATCCAAATTAAATGCCATATTACACCGGGATCCAGACCGAGTTACACTCTCATTATCTCTTTGCACGCTAAGTAATTTTTCGTCTGCAACAATTGTCGTCCGCTTCAATTCTTAAAATAAACTTTCTTTCATTTTTTTGCAAAAATATGGTTATGATGACAAACAGTTTGGATCCTGATGAGACGCCGCATTATGTTGCGTCTCATCTGGACCCAAAATGTTTGCATAGGCAATTGCAGTTTCGCCGCTAGCGTGCAAAGAGTTATATCACTGAAGAGAAATCGAGAAGAAATAATTTCAGGAGACGACACTTTTTGCAGACGACACCTTTTGCAGACGACACGTTTTTGCACGCCACGTTTTGCAGACGACACGTTTTTGCAGACGACATGTGTTTGCAGACGACACTTATTAGCGTGCACACATTTGAGCATCCCCTTCAAATGTATCATTTTCCATTTATGGTTAAACTATTTGATCAACCCTTTCCCTCACATTAACGCTTTTTTACGCCTTTGCAAACAGAGTAGACCCAGATCAGACGGTTCCTATTGGAGCCGTATGAACAGAGTCTGCTCTGTTTGCTTATGATATCATATAAATCTGACTCTTTAAATGTTTGGCAAAGTAAAAATAATCCGTCTGATGAGGGTGGTGTGAACACTAGATCCCTACATTATTTACACATGGACTCTTCCAGAAAAATTACGTCTATCGGCAGCCATTTTAACTGTCAATAAGACTAATGCTAAAAGGTGAAAAATATTGTTTTGCTGATAATCAAATTAAGTCAGATAAGCAAGGACCAGCATTCTATTCAGGATCTGACTACATAAAAAAATATATATACAGTGAAGCCTCTCTATAACGGTCACTAAATTACATCAAGTATTTTGTGTTAAAGGCAGGTGGCTGCTTAAACAAGGTGAACGTGAAACAGAACGCTCCTATAGGAGCGTTCTGTTTTACTTTCATCTTGCTTTAAGCAGCCACATGCCCTTAATATCAACTAATTAACACAATTTAGAGGCCGTTATATATGGAGAGGTTTTACTGTACATCGAGTGAGGTACGTTTAACAACACAAAACCATAGAATAAAGAAAAATCTCGATTGAAATCGAATGACAGAACTGGGTGAAACAGATTGTATAGTTCAGAAACCGTATGTTTGATTCGGAACTATATATATGTGTTAGTCCCTGTCTGCTGATGCTGCTGCACACAGTCAAAATACATACCCGGGCTCTGGGCGTTCACCCATTCCCTCATAAGCTATTTTTAGACCCAAACTCTTTGAATAGATCTACTGAAAAGGAGAATTTACTAGAAAAAGGGAAAAGTTTCGAATGTTTTACTTTTGAAACTATTAGAAGAAATACGACATTTGCTCAATAGGAGCAAAAGCTCTATTTATCACAATTGTTTCTAAAAGTGACTTTTTACAAAGGCGCTAAAAGGAGTCACTATGAAGGAATGGGTTGTTGAGTTTGATGCCACGTGTTCAGAGTTTCTTCAGTGTTACTTTTATCCTTTATACCACAGTCACAAAACAGTTTTTGGATTTGTATTTGTATTTGGACTTGGATTTTTTATTTGGATTTGGATTTGGATTTGGATTTTGAACTCAAATTTGGGTCTGATGCAATGTTGACTACTTCCGATTCGATCAAACTTTTGAGAAATTATTGATCAAGTGTCAAACAGCTTGGATCTTGGCGTCATTTTGATTCAGGCTGTTTGCACATGCGCGTCAACTCACGGATAGCAGGATAAGGGTTTAATCCATTCTCTAAAATTGACGGCTTTTGACGCCTCTGTAAATGTCACTTTTTGATACCATTGTGATAAATAGAGCATTTTCTCCATAGGAGCAAATGCACTATTTATTAAAATGGTTTCAATACTACACAATTCTATATTTTCCTTTTCCCTTGTAAATGCTCCTTTTCGGTAGATCAACTCGAAGAGTTTAGGTCTAAAATAGCCAAAGGGAATGGGTTAAAACTATGGTTATATTACCTTGCCCTGTGGAAATATGATTTACATGTCAAATCAGCTGAATTTCAAATCACATGCCTGGTTCCTGGAAGTCTAATTTGAAACCAAACTGTTTGTATTCGTGTCCATTGATCTGTTAGTTGATCTCTAAAGGTTCCCCTACCTAATCGATACGTTTACCAATGAAGCGTCATTCTGAACAAACGGCGTGTCTTCAAATATATTCAAACGGTGAATATTTAAATGGCTGTTTCCATTTAATAATTTAATACTTCGTCAAAGGCAACGTATATTACCATAGAAATCGCTGCGGATCACCAGAGAAGTCGCCACGTGACATAGTGCTACCGGCGGCTTGGGCTGATTCTCCAGGAAGGTTCGCTCCAAACAGCCAACGATGGAGATTCAAACGTACCTGAAGGAAATTCTAACAATTGCCACAGTTGTAATAGGTAAGAAATCTGTAAATTTTGGTGTTACATTTAGTTTGAAATGTTCACATACTGTAAATGGTTTTAATGCACGGAATTTTTTAACCCTTTCCTCCATAAATACGCCTTTCTACGCCTCTTTAAAAGTCACCTGTTGAAACCGGTGTGATAAACAGAGCATTTGCTCCTGTAGGAGCAAATACTGTATTTATCACAACGGTTTCAAATTACATAATTTAAAAAAAAATCTTTTCTCTAGTTAATGCTCCTTTTCGGTAGATTTATTCAAAGAGATTGGGTCTAAAATATCCTATGATGTTATGGGTTAAGGGTGTTTTATAAATAAATATGAAACTGTGAGCCTGGTGAAATAATATATGCTCTAAATCTGTTGTGTTTGCGTAACCCTTTCTTTTTATACATATTATGACTTTTAACACATTTTCAAACAGATTAGACCAAGATCCGAACCTCCTGCAAGATCTGTTCTGTACTGGGATCAATTCATGCATACATTTTCATTAGGGAAAAGGTTGATCAATGTGTCCATACCGATTACTCTGTTTCAATATCGTTATAATGGTTTTAGTTCATAAACTGTCTGATTTCAATATACACGTACGCATTTTCTATCGAACTGTTATTTCAAGATTATAAATACGACACTGATATTGTTTTACTGGGAACCTAGTCGCCGTTTTACAATACACCAATTAATGCTAACTTACATACGACTGAAACCATCGTATGTTAGATTTTACGATGATTTCAGGCGTACACAGTTTAGTAAAACGAGGCGCAGATTCTCGATGTTCTGATACTGTATATGTGGAGTTTTTTATTTTACCCTTTCCTTCAAATAAACGCGTTTTCACACATTTGCAAACAGAGTAGAAAAAGGTCAGACGGCTCCTATAGGAGCCGACTGGTCAGGGTCTGCTCTGTTTGCTAATGAAATTTGATAGATCTGCTGCTTTACTTTCTAAAGTGACTACAATTTTCCGCCTTCCATTATAACTATCTTGTCCATGAATATTGAGTAGGTATCGAAATGTGGAATAAAAAGGGAAATAGTTAACCCTTCGCTTGCTGTTCACGTCAATATACCTACCTGTAAATAGTGAAGACCCAGATGAGACAGCTCCTGCTGGAGCTGTCTCATCAGGGTCTGCACTATTTACAAGTTGATTGTGCAACCAGTGCACTCCTCAGCAGTGATTTCACAGCGAAATACTTGTACACAGTGAAGATATATGTAATTATACAACAGGGCATGGGTAAAGAAGGAGAAATGTATTTTAATATTCAGCAAGAGAAGGGTTAATTCTTACATGTATACACAAAATAAATCAGTACTGAAATTTTCAAATGGACTATTCAAAAATAACAAAAAAGGTCAGGCTTACCGTGAATATTCAGGGATATAGTTTCAGAAGAGCGTTACATGGCAAATAGTGCACACCCTGATGAAAGGGTTGCTCTGACAACCATCTCATCAGGGTCTACACTGTTTGCCAGGACACAACGTGTGCCGCACTGAAAGCTTTGGTGTGGAATTGTGTGTGGAATTTCGCTTAACGTCAATACCATTGCGAAGGATTTCGGAACCTGGCCAAGCGAAGCGCATGATTGTCAATGATTCATACCATTAAATTATTTGTATATGATGCTTCGCTCAATATGACAAATGGACTTCTAGATCGCATTGCTATGACCCATTGAACACAAAGACTATGGACTAACTTGTAAAGACAACAGTATATGGGCAAAAGAAAATAAGACTATTTTAGAGAAAGGTATCAACTTAAAAGGCAAAAAACTGAAGACTATGGTATTTGGGGGAGGGGATGGGGGTAATATAAAATCAATTAGCGAGGAAGACACGCTAGACAGTTACATAAATTTAAATAGGATACATCGAAAGTGGAAATCGGCTCTGTTGGTTTTTACGTCATAAGGGCATGACAATCCCTCCCCTACCACAGGAGTAATTATTTCTAGAATATTTGAAGGTGCAATCGTGAAAGTATTTGAACAGATACTGACTAGATTATTGACTGAAAATA
Organism: Azorinus chamasolen; assembly: GCA_963576725.1. Taxonomy (NCBI): domain Eukaryota; kingdom Metazoa; phylum Mollusca; class Bivalvia; order Cardiida; family Solecurtidae; genus Azorinus; species Azorinus chamasolen. Next base: position 46,992,273 of record OY755244.1, read on the forward strand.
TTTTTAAACACATGCTATCAATCAAAGTACTGAAAGTACTGAAAGTGAGCGTTTTTTGAATGGGTCAGAAAGTAGTAGATGTACATGTACACGAAGTTTATTAACAACATAATTAATATCTCTTGATGGGAGAAAGAATATCAATATTTTCTAACAATCCTTTTTACTATTTCTCTATCAAATACTAGATCTACTTTGTGACTATTCATTACATAGTTCTGATGAGAAGGCACACAGTAGGAATTGGTTGAGAAATAAGCAATTGGAGAAGAGATAATCCCTGAAGTTAAGAGCCCTGATAATATGTTCCTTGTAAGGAACAAAAGGGATACACGGCATTGAAACAGTGTAGACCTAGTACATGTGTATCACATTTTTATTGATCAGACTCAAGAAAGAGTTTGAGAAATTTAACATGCCTTTTCTGTATTAACTATTTGCAAACAGAGTAGACCTGATCAGATGACACCTATAGTCGTCTGATCAATGTCTGTTCTGTTTGCTTATGGTAGAGTACATGTAAATATATGATTCTATAGTTTCTGTCTGAGCAAAAACATCCTGTCTACATACACCATCATAAAATTCAGTTAATAATAAAGAATAGAGAAAGAGTTAAGGTGCCAAGAGTAAACAAGTTCATATTTTATATTTGATTTGTCTTCATAGATTGGCAATACAATGTTACAATTGTAATATGCAATTACAACTGTAATATGATAACACCAAACCTAACCCCAACAATGCCACAACTGAGATTCAATGTCATTTGCAAACAGTGTAAACCAAGATGAGATGGCTCTAGAATCCCTCTCATAAGGGTCTGATGTGTTTGTCATAAATTATTTTGATAAAAAAAAAACACCCAAAAAATTGCCAATACAAACTCATCATTTTTAGTAAATAATAAAAGATTCCAAATGGAAATTCAGTATTGAAAGTGTAAATTTTACCTGTTACAAATGTACATGTAAAAAGACTGCATGCTCCTGTCATCTGTGATAACCATTTACTCCATTAATAAGAGGTTAAAATATGGCCTAGGTGTGCCTTCTGGTCATAATGGCACACCTGGTGCTATTGTGACACCAGGTGTGCCATTATGACCAGACGGCACACACAGGCCATAATTTGACCTTTTTATTGAATATCTTACAATTTTTACTAGATCTATATCTATATGCCACCTATTATTTCAATACAATCTAGATCTAGATCCCAACAAACCACAGAAATAGATATAGATCTGTACTTTAAAATAGTGAGGAAGGAATAGTTATATGCCTTCATGGGGATTCGAATCCCCGCCGAAAAATATGTAGTCCGACATAATAACCACTAACACTAACGATTGACCTATATATTGTTTTAACTTATAAACATTTGTTTGAGAACTTCCGATGGATGACGTGAAATTATGACGTTACAACTGTCATTTTTGAATAACATAAACACAGTTAGGTAGTACCGATCGATACAAACAAAGCAATTGATTTTAATAGAATTTTACGATTGTAGATCTATACTATAAACTTTACAGATTTCCAGATCTAGAATACGATTTTACAACGACGTCAAACCCCTTTCTCCGGCCATGTTTGAATAGATCTAGATCTAGAGCGATGTTGCTAACATCAACGCATTGCATGTGAAAAAGATCGTGGGCCGATTATGGATAATCGGCCCGCCGGGCCATTATGGATCGGTCACATGACTCCGTAATGACAGTTTTCTACGGCAATTTTGTTACTATTTATAGTAAGGGTATTCAATAATACTTTTTTTAACACATTTTCAAACCATAGACCCAGATAAGACAGCTTCTATAGGAACCGTCTGGTCTGGGTATGCTCGCTTTACTTGTAAAATGATAATTATAGACCTGATTCTAGTCATTCTACAATCGTAAAGTTCTTGTATTAATGTAAATTTCATATCGAAGAAGAAATGTGTCCATTGGACACTCATGCCCCAACTTCAGATTTTTTTGTCACAGAGAGTAAGTGCCATAATTATAATAAAATTGATTATATATGCTCATAAACATGTAAAGTATGCAATGACTGAAGCGATTTACATGGCTATCGAACTTGACCAAGATATAATGGCCACAAACATGTGTGAATTTTGGTGAGGATTGGACAAATACTTTCCAAGAAAAAGTCCGGACAAGATATTTTCAAAGTCATCTTTTGAAGAAAAAAAGGGCCGTAATTCCTAAACGACTACAGCGATTTACACTGCTATAAAATCTGACCGAGATATAATGGCCTGTAGACTGGACAAATACTTTCCAAGAAAGAGTCCGGACAAAATATTTTTAAAATCATTTTTGCAAATAAAGGGTCGCAACTCCTAAATGACTGAAGCGATTTACATGGTTATCAACCATGACCAAGACATAATGGCAACCGACATGTGTGTAAAGTTTGATGAGAATTGGACAAATACTTTCAAGAAAGAGTCTGGAGCTGCAAATAAAGGGTTGCAACTCATAAACCACTGAAGCAATTTACATGGCTATAGAACTTGACCAAGACATAATGGTCACAAACATGTGTGTAAAGTTTAGTGTGGATTTGACAAATACTTTCCAAGAAAGAGCCCCGACAAATTCTTCAAGATGTGCATACGGAACAACGGACAGACAAGAGCAAACCCTATATGCCACCACATTGTGGCGGCATAATAAATAATAGTGATGTCATTATTTCTTACATGAATATTCATGGAGAAAAGGGTTAAACTTATCTATCATTCATAAATAATATTTATTCATACATTGTATAATATACAGTATCCAAACACTTTCAGTCAAATCAATTCTAGTATACCAGAGGAAAAAAATATAAGTAGTGTTTTGGGTAACAAGAGGTGTTCACAGAACACATGTGTCATCTGCCAATGAGGCTGACCTAAACTCTGAACCTTGCAATTTGTGACGGGTAGACAGACTGACAGACAGACGATGGAAAAATCATCCCTATCTGGCAAACTGCTTCTCAGCAGATGACACAAAAACCAATAGGAAATTATTTATGTAGATACTATATTCATTTGAGGTAAATGTATTAAATGACAATTAGGAATAGTTCATTTAATCTAAAACGTCCAATTACCTTAGACCAGGTGCATGTACCCAATTTGTTTTGTTTGATGCTAAATTACTTTTGAAAGTGAGAATTACTCAAAATATAGTTCTTATCTGCTCCTCTGGTACACTGTACAACATAAAACAGTCAAGTCAACAACAACTAATTGACAGCTTAACCCTTTCCCTGTTCTATATTCATTCCGAATTTCAATACCTATTGAATATTCATGGCCGATACAGTTGTAATGAAATATGGAAGGTTGAACATCACAGCCATTTAGAAACTGAAGAAACAGATCTGTCAAATTTCATTAGCAAACAGAGTAGACCCTGATCAGACGGCTCCTATACGTCTGATCTCGGTCTATTCTGTTTGCAAATGCGAGAAAACATGCATATGAAGGAAAGGGTTAAAGTATGTGAGATATGAACACACTGTGAAAATTTGCTTCATCAAATCCTGCATATTTAAATTCAGGTGGAAGTCTATTCATTGACTTATTCTATCAATGTGTACACTGACTTTGGAAATGTTCACATCTTTCTTTTTAAGGTCACTTGTTATATTGAATCCACAAACAGCTATTACAGTCTGACCTGTCCATACATGAAAAATTCACCCTGTAAAGTTTTGTGCTTGACAAAAGACCTGCCTCCCCACGATTTGGATACATAACTAACGGCCAGTGTCATAGTATTTATAATTGGATTATTTCCATGGGTCCAACTTAGATGCTCATGGAACCATTCAAGTTCTGTGCGGTCAATCACAGAAAGTACTGGACTGCTGGATTTTACATAATCATGATCAGTTGTTTGGCAAACTACATCTATAATTTGTAGTGTCCGCTGCACTTTGGGTAAACCAGGTTGATCACTTGAATCGGACTCCTTTCTTTTGTTGGGTTGTGATAGAGTCTCAGGCATTACAACTGGAAAAAAAACAACAGTGGCTTTAACATAATGCTATGTGCCAAAGATAAAAGCTGAGAACCTTGTAGATTCAGAGGAGAAGATTTAAGGTTTAAATTATTGACAACTGACCACACACGATGCACGCAGACAGACAGACATCAGGCGAACACAAAAGCTCACTCCGAGCACTTTGTGGTTTGGTGAGCTAAAAATATAAAAGCCTTTTAAACGATGTGCATAAAACACTTGAAAATGAAGTATAAGTGTATTTCACTTCTAGTTTGTAAGTTCTGGCACCAATGTAGCAATTCCTCATTTCGGAGAGCTCTGTCATGTCTGTTGTCTACACTAGCTGTTTACAAAATAACAAACAAAAGAATTTTCCTGGAAGATCTCTGCAATGTTATACCTATTAGGATCAGTCACATTGGTTTAACATTTTGAGTTTTTAAGGATAAGATTCCAATTTACCTAGGAACCTGCTAATATTATATTACGGGAGGTAGTGGTCTGAGAATCAACATTAACCCTTTCTCTCAATCAGTTTATAAACGTGTTTTCACACATTTGCAAACAGAGTAGACCCAGATCAGATGGCTCCTATAGGAGCTGTCTGATCAGGGTCTGGTCTGTTTGCAAATGCAAATTGATAGATCTCTATTTCTTTACTTTCTGAAATACATGTAGCTACAGTGTTGCACCTTCCATATTTAATTATAACTACAAGTATTTTGTCCATGAATATTCAGCAGGAAATGAAATTTGGACTAAATATAGAACAGGGAAAGAGATTAACTGGTTTTTAAAATATCGATTTGATTTTTGACAATTTTGATATTTATAGGGTTATTTGGCGACTATTCCTACCAAATGTCATTCAAATTGGTTCACCGGTTTTGGAGAGAAAAAATGTTTAAATATTTTTCTTTCGGTAGCCATATATGATAGCACGAAGTAAATACAGATTTACTTCGTGATGATAGTAACCCATTCTACATCATCATGGATACAGATTCTTTTAAGAAATTTGATAGAGCATGATAAAACCATTTCTGTAGCAAAGAAATCATTTGTTGATATGCCATTTTAAAAATTACCCATAATCAAATAAAATTAATATTCATGATATCATAATTTTTTACATAAATATTCATGAGGTAAAGGGTAACACAAACTTTTTTGTATTTCTCCTCCTAACATATAAATACTTGCCATTTGAGATTTTCTTGGTGCTGTTCCCTGGGAAGATATTTGGTACACAGGCTTCACTGAGGACTGCTTGATCTAGATCCTGAAATTTACAGAATTAAGTACTCAGATGGTAAACTAGACAAAACGTATGCACATGTATCTCAGTAAATTAGGAACCAATTTAGATGTGTCACAGTGTGTCGGTTTATCATCACTTGTACGGCCTTCGGCGTACAAGTGCGCTTTTATGGCCACATGCTGGAGTGTATGACTGCGAACCTGGCGACCTGGGTTCGATCCGGGGTCTGAGCGGGTATGTTTCTTTATAGGAACACCCTGTTACATTTGGCACCCAACGTGGGCTGTGACCAATTGTTCTCATACACATAGCTTGGAATCATAGGAGAACTGATAAATATGGGGGTAGAAATAATGATACCAAATCAGTACCAAAATTGTTAACTTTAACACTTTACTCCATAGATTCTTATCCCTTTGTAAACAGAGTAGATCCAGATCAGATTCATGTAGTTCATGTCGTTCATGTAGATTCGAGAGCAAATGCATCAGTGTTGCATAAGCTTTGCAGTTTCTTCAGCCCATTTGTATTTGTTCTCTTCAGTTGAATTTTTATACATCGGTTCCAGTATTGTTCTTTATGGGTCACTTCACTTGCATGAATACCGTTATATAATTCATTTTGTGTTAAAAAAACAACTACACTGTCAGTTCACTAGGAGTGAACGTTGATTTTCACTTTCATTTCATATAAAAACATACTAGTCACAGTTCTATACAGTTCTATACTGCTTTACTGTCTTTTGTCAATGTCGACACTTCACTTATATGGGTAACAGCACTTGGCATCAAACTTGTTAGCTTTATTAGTGACCCCCCCTTGCCCGTTCAGCTTTGTTTTAAATGCATTTAGTGTGGGTACCTGAACTACACTGTTAGGGAGAGAGTTCCAGAGGTCTATTACTCTATGGCTAAAATAGATGCGATATCGTAGCTGTAAGACTGATATTGACTAGCTCTATTTAGGAATAGAGCTACGTTATCGTATCTATGGCTAAAAGTACCCTTTCTCTGTTCAGTTCTAGCCCTTGGCTTACAGAGTTTCATATTGTTACCCCTTGTTCTAGTGTCATCTTTTAAATTACTATTAGCAGAGTGGCAGATGTGTTGTCCAAACCTTTTAGAATATGACTGATCATGCTATGTTTTCTTTTGACCTGGTGTACAAAACCATTTTCAAAAACAATAAAATTGTACATGTTTTCTCCAAGGAATCAATTCACAGGAGAAAAGAAAAAAATTTTTTTTATCTATCAACAATTCTGAAGATAATTTCTGTCCTACAAACCCATTTTCAAAAACAATAAAATTGTACATGTTTTCTCTACGGAATCAATTCACAGGAGAAAAGAAAATTATTTTTTTTCTATCTATCAACAATTCTGAAGATAATTTCAGTCCCTTCTCTTTATGTTTCATTTGCAAATTTCATTTATATGCTATTGATCACACTAAGTAATTTGCGCTTGATCAGGATCTTGTATCATCAATGAGATGATTAGATATCAAAACCGAAAGTAGCTTTTAAGAATACTATTTAAGAATGCATGCATGGACTGGATATAGCTCAATATCCTTATTGAATCCTGCTTAGTATCACTATGCATAAATTGCATAAATGTCACGTACGAAATTAAATGTAGTTTATGTACAACGTTGCGCATAGCTTAAGGTATATTAAAACCTTAAAATATTACCCCACCCAAGTTCCATGATTGGTGGAGTTTCGGTCTCCAGGACCACACTGTTATAAAACGCTCTGAAATCATAACTTATCAACTTACCTTAATCCAGTTTATTTTCAATGCTCTCTTGATAGCCACCATTTACTCAAATAGCGTTTCCAATCATAACAAATTCAACATGTAGGGTGGCCTAGTTTCGTACTTCATATAAGAGAGGGTATCTGTGGTCAACTCGTCACCTCGCCATTTCGTAACCGGAAAAATTGTTAGTGAAACTGTAAATTCAGTGAAATTTTAAAAGAGTCTCTGGTAAAAATGAAGCCAGTAATTTGTCGATTCGTATTGCAATTGATTTATTGTTCGTCGACAATGACCGCATGTATACCGGAATTATCACTGTCGCAAAGCCCGATAGTCCAGATTTATGAATGGACCCGTGACGTCATAAGACTGCGTATGCGTTTATCATCGGTGAACTGGGTTTTTTTCGCCGATCAAACCTTGTTTTTTGCATGCGTTTTATACGGAATCGAACCTCAAATTGATGATTATATAACGCTGAAATTGTAGTACGTTTATCAAAAACGTATTCCGTTTTTCATTTGCAAAAATCTGAACCGGGTTTCAAGTCCGCTGACAATGCACTACATCTCTGCAGTGGATGATTACTAGGAATCCTTAGGTAACAACATCCAAACGAAATCCCTCTGAAATGCGGTTTGGTAAATATAGTGAGCGTTCGACGAACGCTCACTAAAAATCAATACATAAATGGTTGCGATGTCCGAAGCTTGTGTTAGTACATGAAGAAAGCTAAGGTAATATAACATGACAGAAAATAGTTTAAATAGGCATATAAACAGCTGCACACTGGTGCCATTTCGCCCCATTAAAATCAAACGGGTTTTTTCTGGGATGCCTTTACTTACAATTTAAAACAAATACGGCTAATTTGTAATTTCCAAGGAGGGCTAAAGCGTGTGATTTAAACCACGCTTAACCTTGTTAGCCAAACCATATTTATAAATTTTGAATTATGATTGCTGAAACACATTTTAAAGTGTACAGAGTCCACACGTTTGCATTTTCAGAATGAGGATTTCTCTACAGCTGTTTTATTGCTATCAGGGTCCATGCTTATAAAGCTTTTTAGTTGAGCCTGAGTTCGTTCTCATTCTCAAGCTTTTGATTGGTCAGATTTGAGTTCTCAAGCTTTTGATTGGTCGGATTGGTTGGAATTTCATTTGAGCCAGATATAAAATGCTTTTAACCCTTTCCTTCATACAAATGCTTTTTCACACATCTATAACAGAAAATACTCAGATCAGACGGCTCCTGTAGGATCTACTCTGTTGGATAATGGAATTCAGTAGATATGTTTATTTACTTTCTATAATGGCTATACAAAGTTCCACTTTCCATATTTCATTATAACTCTTTTGCCCATGAATATTCAGTAGGTATTGAAATTTAGAATAAACATAGACCATGGAAAGGGTAAATCACTTCAGCAATAATACCAAACGTGAAAGTTACATTAGGCTTGACCATCATATAATCACTGGGGGGAAACGTATCCCGGATATTGCTACTAAATGAGCTTTATTTTGACACAACGGAGAGAACAGGATGGCAACGAGGGTAAGTAAATGCGTATTTTCTCTTAATTAGTTCTTTTTCGGCAATTGATAGGTGGTGCTTTAGATTCACCATACTCATAGTATACACGCTATATACATGATTTGAAATCAAACAATGCAAACGATGGGGAAAATCACAAAATGAACGCCGTGCTCGCGAAAGAATGCATAGCCCTCTCCCAGATTTTTTTATGTTACTGAAAGATGGAATCAAAATATAAAATTCTGAATTGAGCGATCGCTTTGAATATCATTCAACTATGTATACTGAAAATTTCAGTCATATTGGTTCAAGTTTGCCCAAAATATGGCCACAAACGAATAGTCGGTTAGTCACTGTTAGGGTACTGGGGATTGCTAGCTCAAAGATTTTAGTGTACTGGGTATTGCATGATAGTGTACTGGGTATTGCATTTCATTTGTTCTCTTTTTTCCGTTTTATTGAACGTTGTTAGATATTTCAGATATATTTCTGTCGTGATAAATGCTGTTTCTAGTCAATCGCACATTCTAGATAGATCTATATGCATCTGTATTGAAATACTGGATGATTACTGACTTATTAAAAGCCATTATCAATAAGTACCTGTTAATAATATTTTTTGTGTAGCAGTGCCGTAAAATCCAACTCATCCATCCATCAATCATAATAGTTTTTTTTACTTATTTCTTAATAGATCTGTTGTTTACTCTTCAGTTAATTGATATGACATTACATGTAGATCTATGTGTAGCTCAAGTTAACATGCTCAGTACCATATTGAGTACAGTAAAATTGAAATAGTAGTGCATAGTTAGCTCTCCTGTTGAAAGTGTCGCCATTTACAGTGACAAAGAAGAAACTCATTGATAACGATCACGGCATCGTCTAGTTAGTCTCATACAAATATGTAGATCTATGCAGGATAAACAAATTGTACAAATAATTATAATAGGCCTACATACATATACAAATATCCAGATGATTTAATCATCACTAATTTGCTGTCTTCTAGAATCTAGATCTACCGGATCTTGACAGATGCAAAACATACTGTAAGCAAAGTTCGAGCCTATATGTAAATATTATAGTACTGTATAAACATATACATGTAATAGGCTTTTATTAATAGCATAAAAATTCTGAAATATTAGATCTATATCACTCAGCTTTTCCAAAAATGCTAATGAACGGCTTTAGCCCAGTGGTCAAAATAGTACTGTGATATAAGAAGTGATATAGCTAGGGGCACGTGTTTTTAGTGACCCATTCTCAAATAATTTGGACAATTTACCGAATGAAAACGTGAAATTTCAACTACGTCGTATGTCTGAAAAGTTGTGAATATTGAAATGTTTAATGTATCTTTGACCTAATTCCAAAATTGTTCTAATATTAACTAACAATTAATTATATAAAATGAGTGGATAATGTATAAGCTATAGAAGTTTATTCCTTGTGTTCACAGTACCCATAACCTGATTTTTAACAGTTATATATGGAGCTCGGACAGTTATATAATTCAAAGAATCGGGTTATGTGTATGAACTGAGATTATATAGCACGCATTTATCCATTTCTGATGAAACATTTTGATATTAAGTATGAAAATTAAGAGTTGAACACCACACTCAACTTCATAAAAATATAGTTTCATGAATGTTGTATTTGAACTTTTACACAGTTAAAATAAGTGCAAAACAAAAAAAAACAAATTGAGGGTCAGGAAACGTGCCCGATGTATTATAAACTCATATACATAAGTACACAAAATCGTTAAGACAATTTGTAAGAAAATTTCTCTTTCGAAAGTTACAGTCCCGTAAATTATAGGAATCTGTCCTGTAAATTAGACTGAAAATAATATGATATATATTGCTTTATAAACAGCAGCATTCATCAAAACGAGATTTAGGAGTATACAAGTAGACCGAAAATTTCAAATTCAACTCTGTATGTTGTGTTCAACTCTGTAATTTTACTGTCTGAGTTAAAACATCCCTTTTGACTGAACTATGCACTGACCGCTGACAAATGTATGTAATGAAAATAGTTTGATTTAGTCGAACAATCAATTGTTAACTGTTTGCAAGAGTTACTAATAAAATTAACAAAACTGATTACTACTTGCGTTCACATAACCCAGAACCAACCATTTGCTGGGGATAAGTGTGTCATTGGATTGTCGGGTAAATCATAAAATTATGTATAAAGACTATTGGTAAAGGACGTGAAGTTGAAAACTTTTTCAGGGACAGTGAACATTCTTCTCCCTTTTCCTGTATGTACCAGGACGCCTGTCTTGCGCATTACATTTTCTTTTTCAATCAATTTCGTCTGCTTTTGATGGCCTTAAGATTGTTATATTTTATAGTACAGTAAAACATTGATAAGTCTATTAACACGATTTCCTACATACTCGTAATTCAAAGTTTCCATTTGAACTAAAACTACACTTAATTGTTCACCTCTTTATTGGCGAGTCTATATTATCTTTTTCAAACAGCTCAAAGTGCGAATAAATTCTCATTTTGAGTCATTTGAAACAGATTTTTTATATGTTCCTCCCAGTTGTCATTGAATCTATATCTTAAGATGCACATGCTCAAATAATGCACGTTTCAACAGTCCGCTTCAATTAGTGTTTGAGTATTGAGTCACACAACACCTCGAGACGGATACACACTATCACAACATATGAATAGACAGACATACTGACAGACAGACGAAAGTAGGGATGGACGAACAAAACAATTCAGCCATTTAATGGGATTCAAACCTGTTGATGTGAATAAAACTATTACTATAATTTACGGGACAAAGGAGATTATATTTTACGGGACACTTTGGTGACTGTATGTGTGGCTTTGTAAATGCCTATTTGAAAGGAGACATACTTGACTATATTTGTATGTAGATCGGGCAATAGGAATAAATGCAATGAAGTGAATGTTTGCTCTTTTTGTAGAAGAAATACCAAGTAAACATGTTCGTGAGTTAACAAAAATAAAAGTAAATATAGTAGTGAAAAATATTCTGAAAAAATCTACAAAAAATTGCCATTAATATATTGCCAATCTTGTTTTTATTGAACCATTTATTATTTCTAAATAGATTTGTATTATACTGGCATAATCTAAACTTACTTTACGTTTGAAAACTTGTGTAGAAATACTTTGATATTGGCATCCTCATCTACGGGACAATTTAATCTAAGCTACGAGTCCGAACTTTCATGTGGGATATTTAAACAATGCGAAAAGTTATGTTATTCAAACGTCGATAATTCGGTATTCAAATCATAATTATGAAATAATATGTATACAAATTCAAGGAGGCAATCCTGTAAGCTATTTCTGCAAAATGTCAAATAACTCACCGCTTTCTTAGGGAATTGTGTAGACGAATTATGTAGCAAAATGACATCCTCCATGAATTATTTACATGTGACTGTGGTTTAAGTATTGAATTAGACGTAATTGAGTGGCATGACACTCGGGAATGATGGAAGGGGCAACTGCAGAAAGATATTGACTGAAAAATTGTTAAAGAGACGTAATATCTGAAACAAATAAACAAACAATTTTTAATGCATTTTTTCATATAAAATAGTTTGAAAATCATTTTCTGTCTCAATATGACAATGTACATAAAGAATATGTATTGCTAGAATATTACAACTAACGTTTTCAGGCTATCCGATCCCTGCTAAATTACATCGATGGATAGGGCATATTTTAACAACGCTTAAAGACCTATTATAGGGGTTCATAACTGCCCCTTTACCGGAAGCCAGTTAGCACAGTAGGGTTCTAATTGATAGATGCTAAACCCATATCATGCAGCAATATATGTACATATTTTAATTCAAGGTCTCAGATACAAACGTATTTCAAATCTAACAGCCTGGATCTAGATCAGACGCGGCATTATGCAGCATCTGATTTGGATCCAAAACTGTTTGCAAATAACAGGACACGACCAGCAGGATAAGGGTTAGTTGCAATTTATCCTTATTCTGCTGGTGGCCACTTGACTGTTATTTGCAAACAGTTTGGATCCAGATCAGAGGTAACATAGCATACAGCATCTGATGTATGTACAAATCGTGTTTAGATCTAAATATTGTTTTGCAGACGGCAATTTCAAAGCAGACGAAAGTACTGGAGGATATGGGTTAATATGATGTAATAACTATCAAGCATGTTGGGACCCAACCACAATAAACAATCCAATTAACACCCCATCAAGTCAAAACTAGACCTTTAAACACTACTTTATGATGAAAAAAGAAGAATATTGCCTGAATAAACTTTTCAGAGGTCTTTTCAAATTATTATGCTGGTGAATAAGCAAAAAAACAACTAAAGTGTAATGTACAATCCCCAGTACACCACATTTAGACAATATGCAATACCCAGTACACCGTTTATCAATCCCCAGTACACCTAATAGTGACTAACCGACTATTCGTTTGTGGCCATATTTTGAGCAAACTTGAACCAATATGACTGAAATTTTCAGTATACATAGTTGAATGATATTCAAAGCGATCGCTCAATTCAGAATTTTATATTTTGATTCCATCTTTCAGTAACATAAAAAAATCTGGGAGAGGGTTATGCATTCTTTCGCGAGCACGGCGTTCATTTTGTGATTTTCCCCAACGTTTGCATTGTTTGATTCCAAATCATGTATATAGCGTGTATAATATGAGTATGGTGAATCTAAAGCACCACCTATCAATTGCCGAAAAAGAACTAATTAAGAGAAAATACGCATTTACTTACCCTCGTTGCCCTCCTGTTCTCTCCGTTGCGTCAAAATACAGCTCATTTAGTAGCAATATCCGGGATACGTTTCCCCCCAGTGATAATTGTTTCCGTATACAGTAAAACTCCGCTAATGCGACCACCAAAACGGGGCATAATTCTGGGTGGCAGAGGCAGGTGATAGCTTAATGCAGGACGAAAGTTATGCAGAAAGCTCCTATAGGAGCTTTCTGCATAATTTTCGTTCTGCATTAAGCAACCACCTGCTTTAGACGACATCAGTGGCTGTTTATTAAGTGGTCGCATTTGCGGGGTTTCACTGTATTACCAGATGTAACCACACACTTGTGGTAGCACTGTCCTGGATATATCTGCCCATGCTGTCCTGTCCCTACACAACTAATCCCAACCTTAACCCTTTCGCTGCCAAACTCTGTCGTCTGCTAACTTTGTCGTCTGCTACAAAACTTCATTCTTTTGATTTTCTTCATTTTTGTTTCAAAAACATAGTAACAGTAACAAACAGTTTGGATCTTGATGAGACTACGAGTTACTCGGCGTCTCATCTGGATCCAAACTGTTTCCATGTGATATCATAAACCCGTCATTGTGGCACGGAAGGGATTAAAAAGACAACACTGGGGTAACAAATTCGTAGACTCATCCCTCCCCTGTGCTATCAACTATCAACAAGCTTAGCATGCGCAGTAACTTATGCATTGCTTGTATAACCCTTTATTCCATGAATAAATAATGCCATCATGAGTATTAATTACATTAAAATCTCTCTATAATGGCCACTAAATTGTGTTAAATAGTTGGTATTATGGGCAGGTGGCTGCTTAAAGCAAGGTGAAAGTAAAACAGAACGCTCCTGTAGGAGCGTTCTGTTTTACTTTCACCTTGCTTCAAGCAGCCACCTGCCTTTAACATAAACTACTTGATGTAATTTAGTGGCCGTTATAGAGAGGTTTTACTGTACATTAATCGCCATACTAGCACGTAACAACAGGAATATTTGGCCATACCAGAAACTGTAGAATCATAGAATTATCTATATTATGTCATACGCAAACAGAGCAGACACTGATAGATTGCTTCCATAGGAACCGTCTAATCTGGGTCTACTCTGTTTGCTAAGGCGTAGAAAGGCGTTTTTATGGAGAAAGAGGGGAATGACGTGGCTTCAATAAATAGATGGGTCCAGGACAGAACCAAGGATGAAAAAATGTTTATGGTGATTTGGAATCGTACATGCGGAACACAATAAAACATAGAAATTAAATTATTTAAATGTTTAATGTCTAGGGGCGTTATATTGAAGTTGACTGTCCATTATTTCAAGTACAATAAATCATCGCTAAACCGGACGTTAAATCTATTATAAATTTCAGTCTTGGAGACAGGTGACAGCTAAATGCAGGGTGAAAGTCGTGCAGAAGGCTCCTCTTTGAGTTTTCTGCTAACTCGCTCTGGATTAGGCAGCCACCTGCCTTAAAGTATCTCTACTAGAATTCCGGTTTAAAGAGGATTTATTGTACATGTATTCGCTATCTGCAGAAAGCGGTGCATGGCTAATTTGAACCGTGTATACCCAGATCAATCGCCTCGTTTGTTTGATAAGGACTCCAACAGTGTCATTTAGAAGTTCCATGTCTCAGTGCAGTAAATAGTAAAAATGTCATGTTAGAAACCAGTCAATATACAGTTATAACTTAAATGAGGTGTACACTGTTCTTCACTCCCTCCCTTTATACTCGTGTATACAGTAACTCGATACTACGAACACTGAAATACATACATTTATTGATCTTTAACACAGGTGGCAGCTTAATGCAGGGTGGAAGTTATGCAGAAAGCTCCTCTGGGAGCTTTCTGCACGATTTTCATCCTGCATTCATCCTGCATTTAGCAGCCACCTAATTTCGTAGTATCGAGTTTTTACAGTAGGTGGAAATCTAACCTTATATCAATAGAACACAGTTATTAGACGTGAGTATAATTGAACGAAACGGAATCAATATATACATGCATTAGCATTTTAATTAAATACATATCTCTGCTTTTGCACCAATTTGTATCAGATCCTAATCTGCTGTGTAAGGTAAGTCGAGAACTTTTAATAAGGGCCTGCAGGTGCGGATCCAGGATTTCAGATGGGGGGGGGGGCGTAGATTTGTTTTTGAAGTGGGGGGGCGTAGATTTTTATGTTTGATCACCTTGATTTAAGCAGCCACCTGCTCTAAATACCAACTAATTAACACAATTTAGTGGTCGTTATAGAGAGGTTTTACTGTATATAGATCTAAAATATTACTAAACATATGTCTTTTTAAATTTTAAGGGGGGGGGGGGGGTACGCCGGCTCCGCCCCCTCTAAATCCGCGCCTGATCTGTAACTCGATACTTGCACATACGACTGATACATGTATATAGAAAATGTCTATCAAAGTGGCACCAGCATTGGTATGATTAGATAAGAGGCCTTTAACGCACACATGGAGTGTTAATCTTTAGCCTTTGAGTACAAACTTACTAGTCAACTTCGCATCTAACCATTTCCTCTATGAATACGCCTTTCTACGCCTCTGTAATAATCACTTCTTGAAACCATTGTGATAAATAGAGCATTTGCTCAAATGCTCTATTTATCACAATGGTTTCAATACTACACAATTCTAGCATTTTCCTTTTCTCTAGTAAATGCTCCTTCTCGGTAGATTGATTCAAAGAGATTGGGTCTAAAATTAGCCTATGAGGTAATGAGTTAAAACGTAAACCAAATTGTCTTTCGACAAACATGTAATCTGAATGTCAAGCACTGAAAAGCGCAGAAAGAGCTACACCTGTTTCATCTCATTTCTTCCAATTGGTTTAGCTCAATTGAGAACGAAGTCCTCAATGTTTAGTGCTTGCTCATTGTGAGAAAAACTGGCCGCCAGGGACTGGTCTTATATATTCCTTGTAATGGCTATATTGGAAATTTCGGACATCTTTTCCCGTGAAACCAATGGGAGATTTCAATATAATCTTGCAGGAATTATTCTTAAGTGACTCTCTACTAAAAATCAAGTCATTTTGATTAATTTTCCTAAAACACATGACCATTAGGGGCGGACTTTCCAATATGGCTGTAGAGAATTTTAAAAAATATTCTCTTAAAACCATCTGGCGAATTCAATGTAATTTCGTGAAATTGTTGCTTAGGTGTTCCTCTTCAAATATGATCACACCTAAGACTGGGCTAATTTTCCTTATATTTTCCTTATATCATACATATGAAACCACTGCTTCAATTTCAATATAAATGTACCGGAATTATGCTTAGGATACCCTCTACCAAAATTATTAAGCCGTTGGGATTCGTTTACAAAAATGGATGCTAGGGGCACAGCTAGTGGTCTTTTTTGTATGATTTTACAAGAATGATCCATACATATTATGTAACCGTTTCCCATTTTGAATCCAACCTCTTTTAACAAATCTACCGAAAAGGAGCATTTGCTAGCGAAAAGGAGACTTTTAGAGTAGTGTAGTTTTGAAAACATTGTTATGAATAGAGCATTTGCTCATATGGAGCAAATGCTCTATTTATTACAATGGTTTGAAACTGTGGCTTTTACAGATTTGAGGATAGGCGTGAATATGGGGAAATGGGCTATAAACACTTGGCCACCAGGGACATGGCTAATAATTGTCCATGTATGGTTGTGATGGAATTTTAAAGATGTTCTTCTGTGAAGTCACTGGGTAGATTACAATATACTTATGCAAGAATACTGCTTAACCCTTTTGGCGCCAAATTTAAAAGTGTCGTCTGCAATAATAATTTCATATTAAATATAATTCTAAACTAAATAATGTAGGTATATTAGTAAAACATTTGTTTCAAAAAACCTGTATGCATGTGCTAAAATAATACAGAAAACAGTGAAGTCCAAGGTCAGATGCCGCCTTGAAAAAGCGGCATCTGACCTGGGACTGCACTGTTTTCAATGGTGCCAACAGGCTACATTGGTGCCGAAAGAGTTCAGTGACCCTTGATCAAGTTGTTAATTGAAAAACATGGCCAAGAGCAAACGGGTTAATTTTCAAAATATACCAAAAATCAATGGTGTACTACTATAAGCAATGGTTTTAATTATCAAAAGGAGCATTTACTTGCGAAAGGGAAACTTTTATAGTAGTGTAGTTTTGAAAACATTGTTATAAATAGAGCATTTGCTCCTATGGAGCAATCAATGGTGGACTACTATAAGCAATGGCTTTAATTATCAAAAGACTGGATATCTACTGAAGAAGCTGTTTTTGGCAAACAGAATGACTACATTCCATTTTTTGGAGATTTTCTAGGACATTATCCAAGTGGGGCAACAGTTTTCAAAGCCGTTTCAACATTCTAAGACATTCGACTTGTTTAATCATGCGTATGTGCTTATGTCCAGGCACGTCTCTAACCTCTTTGAAAAAGGCCCGGGATAGATGACATCTTTTTCCAAGATGCCTTTTTATCTAGCTGTCTGCTTCTGTTTATACATATTACCTAGATATAACCGAGGTGTTCCGATTGCTTTCGTGGGTGATGGCGGTTCAATAATGCGCGTTCTTTCCCGTGCCGCGTTGCAGTATATACCGCGTTGCAGTGCGGGAGACAGTATATTATGACAGTACTAATATGAAACGATTACAAGAATTAACCCTTCGCTTGCTGTTCACGTCAATATACCCACCTGTAAATAGTGAAGACCCAGATGAGACAGCTCCTGCAGGAGCTGTCTCGTCAGGGTCTGCACTATTTACAAGTTGATTGTGCAACCAGTGCACTCCACAGCAGTGATTGCACAGCGAAATACTTGTATACAGTGAAGATATATGTAAATACATGTATACAACATGGCATGGGTAAAGAAGGAGAAATGTGTTTTAAAATTCAGCAAGAGAAGGGTTAAAGGGTTGACATCGGGATTTGATGTCGCAAACTTTCTTCGAACATCTTAGCGTGCTAAAACATTACTTTTACTTCAATCAATTCGCTTGCAAGAAGTAAAACTGTTTAGTAATATACATATCAACAATATCCGATCTTTAATTTTTGAGTCGATCATAAATTCAACAGCGGGGAAATATAGCGGGAACCTTTCGATTGACTGCACAGGTCACTAAACAGTTTCCCGCAAGCTTTCCCGCTTTACATCGACAAGCCGTTACACCATACCTAATGAATATTCGCATAAGCAATAATGACACCATACATATTTATTACCTGTTTTCTTATTGTATATGAACACAGGATTTTGTATTATTATGGCAGATACTTTGGAGTCAGGTCTGTATAATCCCATAAACAAACAGGGTAGATCCATCCTGTTTAAACAACTCCTAAATTATCATCTCTATAACCGCAGGGTTATTTGCTGTCTACTGGGTCCGAGTCATTCTCAAGTATCTGATTGGTCAGATTTTGAGCTTGCTCAAAATCTAACCAGTCAGATACCTGAAAATGATCTCAGATTCAAGCAAATTTGTTTATAACCTTAGGTGTCTACTGTTGTAATTGATATTGATTTTCACAGCAACGGGTAGAGGAAGAGTCATTTCGCCCCTTGGGCTTCAATTTTAACCTTTCCAGCGCAAAATGTTCGAATGGACTATTCAAAACTTCAAACAGGTAAAGCTCAATGTAAATATTCGGGGATTTGTTTATAGTAACGCGAACCATGCGAAACAGTACAAACACTGGTGAGAGACTTCCTCTAGGAGGCCTCTCACCTGGGTCATCACAGTATGCAAAGGGCATTATTGACTCGTTACCGCATTGGAAGGGTTAATGGTCCTTATGAATTTTGCAGTACCTGTCTATGAGTTATTGGAAGGCAGACAATTTATAATAAAAGCTTTTGACCTGAGACAGATTCAGGGTATAATGACATTAGCTTAACCCATTCCCTCCTAGACTACTCTAGGCCCGATCTCTTTGAATAAATCTACCGAAAAGGAGCATTTACTAGAGAAAAGGAAAGTTTAGAATTGTGTAGTTTTGAAACCTGTAGAGCAAATGCTCTATTTATCACAATGGTTTCAAACAAATGACTTTTACATAGGCTTCACAAGACGTCAGTATGAGAGAATGGGTCAATACATCGTATAAATAAATCGCATTGTGTATCCCTTACACCTCGCTACTATAATAACATTTCCAGATAAAAATGCACTTTAACATTTACAAACAGAATAGACCGAGACCAACCAGCTCTTGTGGGAACTTTCTGCTCACCAGTCTGCTTTGTTTGCTTATATAAATGGAATAATATTTATATAATTACAGTTAAACTTCGATATCTCGAACTTCAAGGGACTATATAAATTAGTTCGAGATAACAGAAGTTCGAGTTATCCGATTTGCAATCTGGACAATTTCTCAAGTTCATAGCTTAATGCAGGTCTACAGTAATGCTGAAAGCTCCTACAGGAGCTTTCAGCATTACTGTAGAACTGCATTAAGCTGTGAAATGTGTTTCTAGCTATATATGCGTAGTGATATATTTTAGAGCAACTCTGAATTGTAAGATTTTTGAAGGACCGAACTTTTAGTTCGAGTTATCCCGAAGTTCGAGTTATCCGAGTTCGAGATATCGAAGTTCAACTGTAATAAGTTTCTATCATGGCCAAATATACCCACGTTCGTATGCTATTATAAAAAAATTCAATTACTAAGTATTGAGAAAGTCATAATTTCGCGTATGAATAGTTATTGAGTCAACTGTTTAAGCCATTCCCTCTTAGGCTATTTTTAGATCCAGCCTCCTTGAATAAATCTACCGAAAAGGAGCATTAACTAGAGAAAAGGAAACTTTTAGAATTTTGAAGTTTGAAACAATTGTCATAAATAGAGAATTTTCTCCTATAGGAGCAAAAGTTCTATGTATCACAAATATTTCAAGAAGTGACTATTACAGAGACGTAGAAAGGCGTATTTATGGAGGAAATGGTTAAACAGATTGTATCTTAGTGTAAGACGAATTGATAGTAGACAGCCGCTGATACTAAGCCAGAGCCTATGTTATACGATAGTAGACAGCCGCTGACACTAAGCCAATACCTATATTATATGATAGTAGACAGCCGCTGACATTAAGTCAGAGCCTACAGTATATGATGGTAGACAGTTGCTAACACTAAGCCAGAGCCTATATTATATGATAGTAGACAGCCGCTGACACTAAGCCAGAGATTACAATATATGATAGTAGACAACCGCCGACACTAAGCCAGACCCTACTGTATATGATAATAGACAGCCGCTGACACTAAGACAGACCCTATTGTATATTATAGTAGACAGTCACTGACACTAAGCCAGAACCTACAATATATGATAGTAGATAACCGCTGACACTTAGCCAGACCCTATTGTATATGATAGTAGACATTTGCTGACACTTATCAAGGGGCCTACAATATATGATAGCAGACAACCGCTGACACTTAACCAGAGCCTATAGTATAAATATATGATAGAAGACAGCCGCTGAAACTAAGTCAGACCATATTGTATATGATGATAGACAGCCGCTGACACTTAGCTAGAGCCTACAATATATAATATTAGCCGTTGACACTTAGTCGGAGCCTACACTATATGATAGTACACAGCCGCTGACACTTAGCCAGACCCTATTGTATATGCTAGTAGACAGCCGTTGGCACTTAGTCGGAGCCTACAATATATGATAGTAGACAGCCGCTGACACTAAGCTAGAGCCTACAATATATGATAGTAGACATACGCTGACACTAAGCCAGACCCTACTGTATATGGTAGTAGACAGTTGCTGACACTAAGCCAGACCCTACAGTAAATGACAGTAGATATCCGCTGGCACTAAGCCAGACCCTGCAGAAAATTACAGTAGACAGCCGCTGGCACTAAGCCAGATCCTACAGCATATAACAGTAAACAGCCGCTGGCATTAAGCCAGATCATACAGTATATAACAGTAGACAGCCGCTGGCATGAATCCACGTACTATTGTACATGAGAGTAGATAGTCGCTTGCACTGTAACTCAACTGTTAGATAGCCTTATGTTTAACCCTGTACTCCAAAGAAACGTCTTACATGTACTACACAATTTGTAAACGTTTTGTTAGTACAGGAACCGTCTGATCTGGATTTACACTGTTCATGGAATTATATAGATCTGAGTATACAGTTTCTGCCGTGTAAGACAAATCCTGTGTTGATATGCAATTTTCAGTGGAAATTCAATATCTAGAACTCAGATAGCTCGAATTTCGATTTAACTCGAGTTAAATAGTGGATCCTTTCCAAAATTGTAATACAAAATTGTTCTAAAATTCACCAATAAACATACATATAAAGACATGCGACTGCTTAATGCAGGTCGCAGGTAATGCTGAAATCTCTTACAGGAGCTTTCAGCATTACTTGCGACCTACATTAAGTTGTCGCATCGAGAACTTCCGTTATCTCGAAGTAATTTTGTATGGTCCAATAATTTTGTATGGTCCAATAAAGATCGAGCTATTGAGATTCCACTGTATAAGAGTCAGTGCAAAAAACCCTCAGACATTCAAGCGTTATTATGGTAATGTATGTTAGCTTTTCACTCGTTCCCTCACGTAAACTCTTCGGATCACGGTCTGCTCTGTTTGCTAATGAAATTATAATATATCTACAGATTCTACCAATTACAAAACCTCATCTGAATATATGCCATTATAACCAGTCAGTAAATGAATACCCATGATACAATTATTTCTTACATTCTGCGAATGCTATAGCGTGCACAAACGGATGGTAGATCTTATGGCGGATATTTAACGAACATTTTGTGCTTTGGTGAGCTGAGCTTAAACTGAACATCACTAAATGCGAAAGTTTTGAGGACGATTTCCTTTTTCGAATTTAGCTAGTTTTTATTAGATAATATTTTGAAAATTACATGGAATGCTGGTAAGGCAGACACAATCTTACGATTTAGACAGTGAACGTATCAGTGAATAGAATAGTGATGGTGCCTAGCCAAAATGATATTGTTGAATTTCTAACCATTCAAAAATGTGAAAACTTATATTGTGACCTAACATTACAGTATAACCCCTCTAATAAAACCACTTAATGAATAAACATGGGTGCCCTTATAAGTAGGTGGTTGCTTAATGCAGGACAAAAGTAATGCAGAAAGCTTTCTGCATTACTTTCGTCCTGCATTAAGCTACCGCCTGCATCTAGCCCCCAGAGTTATACCTCTTTTAGGTGGTCGCATGAGCGGGGTTTTACTGTGTATGGCATTTGAAATATACAGTAAAACCCCTCTAAGCCGGACGTTTAATTTAGTATATATGTCGGTCTTGGAGACAGTTGCAGCTTAATGCAAGATGAAAGTCACACAGAACGCTCCTCTGGTAGATGTCTGCACAACTTTCATCCTGCATTTAGCAGTCAACCTGCCTACGAGTATCTAATTTCTTGTCTACTAGAATTCCTGTTTAAAAGGGTTTTACTGTAATAACATTAATTCCGTTAATTCTGTTTCAATGTAGAAAACAAAAGCAATTTGGTACTGAGAGGTAACTAAGCACATTAGTCAAGAAATATTTGGAAATTATACGCCAATTTCTATTGACTGTAGCTGAAGTAGTGCGAGTATAAAACAGAGCTGGGCTCAAGCTTACTAACATATGGAACGTTTAGTAAGAAGAAAATGCAGACTTTACAGTTTTCCTGAAATGCAACACGAAATCGAAACAGTTAAAACTGAAGAAGGAAAAATATTGGAACAGGCGATACTTTTTGTACTTTTTTACGCCAGATATCAATACAATAATAATAATATCAGAACAAATAAAATCGAAAAATAGCACTTCTGATAGTTCGCAATAGTATTGGTTTGGTTTCAAGTGTGGTAGTAAAACTATGTTAGCTTCAACTTATAAGACAAGCTCCCCATCAATGCATGCCCGGCACCTGGTGACGCCGTACAATAACTCTGTGCATCATATTAAACCCTATACATAGCTACAAATAACGGTGCGTACACAAACACCAAAATCGTCATTTCTCCACCAAACCCTATACTGTGACCACTCTTTAGAATCGTCTCGAAGAGACGATTCTAAAGAGTGGTCACAATATAGGGTTCGGTGGAGAAATAAAGGAGCTTTTCTTGAAAATGTTGAATTTACGCATTTTACTTGGATCTCTGCCTTTACCAAGAATGTCAAACTCCTATTTAAATTAGGTTATGTGTAAGTTATTTCTTCCAAGCTTAGTATATTAACTACAAGTTGTATCGTTACTAAACACGCGACTGATTGATCTTTTTTCTGTTTACAGTGTGTGGTGGAACCCCGTCTGATTTTTCCCTCAATCTTGAGCTGGTGAACACCAATGAAACTGAAATATACATAGGCCAGAAGCTGGATTTGAGAGCAACAGCTTCATTCCCAGCAATGGAATCGCCTAGTGAGTACAGTTATAGGTCATAGTATAAGGTTATAGTTAATATAACAAAGTAATAGTTGATAGTACAAAGTTAAAGTTCATAGTGCATTGATATACGAGTAGTTAATAGTACAAAATCATAATTAGATTACAAAGTTTTAGTTAGTAGTACAAACTTATAGTTCATAGTACAAAGTTAAATTTCATAGTTCATAGTTCAAAGGTATACTTCATAGTACAGAGTTATAGTTCATAGTACAAAGTTAAAGTTCATAGTACAAACTTATAGTTCATAGTAAAAAGGTATAGTTCATAGTACAGAGTTATAATTCATAGTACAAAGTTAAAGTTCATAGTACTCGTACAAAGGTAGTTCATAGTACAAAGTAATTGTTCATAGTACAAAGTTTTTGTTCAAAGTACGAAGTTATGATTTATAGTACAAAGTAAAACTTCATTGTACAATTTTATAGTCATAGTTCATAGTACAAAGTTACAACGTCATAGTTCATTGTACAAAGTTATTATCATTATACCACATTTATATCACACTCTTTTCACACAGGATGTGTGCCTTCAAAAGCGCTTAACATGGATAAATTACATGTACAAAAACAGGGTATAATCAATGCATATAGAATATTTAAAACAAAATATATTTAATACATATAATACATGTATATCGATAAGTATAATAATGATACAACGTTGAACAGACAGGAACCACATGATTGTCTACAAAATCAATGCAAGTATATAAAAAGCATAAATAATCGATGACCAAAAGGAACGCCGTGATCACCTGTCTGATCATTGAGATATGGACACAAAGCAACCACAGAACAGAAACCACATGATTCTTTATCCATTAGTTGTAGAAATACAATAGAGATAAAATTACTAACCGAAAGGAACCGCATAATTATCTATCCGGCCAATGAAAGATATACAATAGATATGAAACCACAAACCGGAAGGAACCGTATGATTATCTATCCGGCCAATAAAAGATATACAACATATCGTTCCAAAACTGTTCTAGAAATATATAGTGCAGAAATGCGTTTCCAGACATTTTTTTAAACATGCCAATGAAATTTCGTCTCTAATGCCTGACGGTAGAGCATTCCAAAGTTTCGGAGAAGCATGCATGAAATGCCTCTCGCCGTATTTTACCATACGGCTTCTTGGTACAACCAACGACAAGGAACTACTTGCTGACCTTAACTCTCTGCTTGGCCTGTACACGTCAAACATGTCGACAATGTACTTGGGGGATTCATTGTGCATGGCTTTATGCGTAAGTGTCAGGATTTTGAATCCAATCCTATGTTGAACCAGAAGCCAGTGAAGTTCCTTCAAAACCCGGCGTTAATTGGTGGTTCACCCCATGGCTTCTGTAGACTGAGCCGACAGGTTTTGTGTACATGATGGAGTCCTTTGGTCTTAGGACCGATCCCTGTGGCGTGTTATATTTCATGTTAATAGGGGTGGACAATTCTACATCTTCTGAAACTATTTGATAGCGGTCATTCAGATAGGAAGTCGTCCACTCAAGGGGTTTTCCAATGATTCTGATAACTTTTTTCAGGCGTTTTACCAACGTTTCATGACCGATAGTGTCAAATGCAACCGATAAGTCAAGCATCACTGGAATTGTAATTTCGCTTTTCGGAATTGGATGTCGTTTTGAACATTCAGTAGAGCAGTGTCTGTTGAATGATGCTTTCGGTATACCGACTGATTGTGCTCATGTAGACTTTTGGAGGTCAAGTGGGACCCAATGCCTTTGTCGACCACTTTTTCTAATACTTTGGAGACAAATGGCAACTTTGATTCAGACCAATACTTTTTAAGTTCCTTTGAATCGAGATCCGGTTTCTTTAAAAGAGGTCTGGCATGTGACACTTTGAAACATTTTGGAACGTATGCAGTGTCAAAAGAGGAATTTACAGCTTTTGTCAGAATCGATAGGAGTTCATCAAGGCATGCCTTTAGCAGCCATGTAGGTATTGCATCCAGTTCACAGGACTTACAGGGGGTGCCTTAATGATCTGTTCTACTTCTCCTCTTCTACTTAACTGTAGCTGAAGCAAGATTATCTAAAGAGTTCGTTGAATGTTGCATTTCAGTCGTAAAAGTCACTGAAGTAGTGTGCAAGATATTTTGAGGACGAAGTTTTAGACAATATGATGTCACTAGTTGAACCTTACAGATTCTTGGTGACTCTTTGGGTCTGCCTGGCATGATTCTACTTTCTCTGAGTAGAAATCAACCTTTGACCTTGTTAACAGCTTGTTCACTTTGGCACACTGTTTTCTGTACAGCTGATGGTCTACTGTGAGTTTGGACCTTTTCCAGTCTCGTTCCAACTTGCGCCTTACATGTGTAGCATCGTGCAGTTCCTGTGTATACCATGGACATGATGTTCGGAGCGTTATAATTTTAGTACACAATGGTGCATGTTTATTGGCAAGTGCCGCCAGTGTCTGTGTATATGTGTGAACCAGCTCATCAAAATCTGTCATTTGCATACTTGCTTTGATGGATTATGAGTTTTCGAAATGAAACATTTTTCTCACTGTAGGAGGTTTTGCCGCCTTTGCTTCGAAAGTTACAGTAAAATGATCTCGCGAAAAGTTATAGTTCATTTTACAAACTTATAGTTCATTGTAAAAAGTTATAGTTCATAGTACAAAGTTATAAATCAAAGTACAAAGTTATAGTTCATAGTAAAATGTTATAGTTGATAGTACAAATTCATAAATCATAGTACAAAGTTATAGTTCATAATACAAAAAGAAAAGTACAAACACGAGTCATGCAGGAAACACCACATACAGAACAAACAGTCACCCGAACAGCAACACAAGGAAACAGCAAATGTACATAACTATAAAAACATCAAGAGACGCACAAAGACAAAACAAACATACAATAGGGGGTAAATGGAAGTACCGCCTTGGAACGGTCAGTGACAAAATCCACGGGGGGGGGGGGTTAAACCGGTTTATGGGCGCCCAACCTCACACTTATTCCATCTCAACCCTAAAAGACAAACAGTGTAAATAAACGTATCCCCTCTCCGACTAATCTACAACAACCGCGATGGCAAATACAGTGGTAAAGTGCATGTATAACGAAAACATTTAAGTGAACAAGCTGTATCCACCTGTCGCTAGTGTACTCAATGATTGAGCTGCAAACAGAGTAACTGTAGAAAAGTAATAAAGAGTACGACAAAAACGAAATAGTACAGATATCCGACGTTCTCCTTCCGTTTTTGGATTTAAGAGGTCGCCTTCATAGAGTACTAAACCTTTCTTGTCGGCGTACATGCAAAGAGGCCAGCGTGATTGCCAACTGTAAAAGGGTTGACAACCAAACATGCAGTATGTTGTAGTACTACATATCCCTTTTTAATGATTTTTTTTAACATATTTGATGAACTAAGTGAGAAAGTGGGTTATAGTTCATAGTACAAAGTTATGGTTCATAATAAAAAAAAGTTATTATCATAGTACAAAGTTAAAGATAAAGTTCATAATACAAAGCTGTAGTCCATAGTTATAGTTCATAGTTCATAGTACACATTTATAGTACTGTAGTACAAAGTTATACGGTAGTTCGTAGTACAAAGTCAAAGTAGTTCATTCATGTTTATGACAAGTTATGCCGAATAATTGCAACGTCTAGTCTGAGACTACTAAAGATTCTTTGAACATACAGTAGAAACATGTCATTTGCCACCATTCATATATTGAACACAGGGAACTTAAAATCATGTGATCGCTTAACCCTTTTAGCGCCAAATTTCTAATTGTCGTCTGCAATGCAATGTGTGTTAAGTCATTCGGTAAAATAGGAATAAAGCAAAGATATAGAAGTAGAGTTTGAGACAAAAAGTGTCCCTGGCGGCGTCTGATCTGGGACTGCACTATTTGTCGTGGTGCATTTATGCGACTGCGGCGGTGAAAGGGTTAATTCAGTGCATTTATCTACCATCTGCCTTAATTCATTTCCTCACGTGAACTCCTTTTGGCGCCTCCGTTTCAGTAGTTTTATCGGCGCGGGGACTTATATGTAATTCTTTCGGTGGAATTTCACTGGTAGGAGGGCTGATTTATCAAGACTTGTGAGAATACAGTGGAACTGCAGTTTGTGGGTTATGAGTGTAAAAACAGTATGTTTGGAATAATACATTCAATATAGTTGGAAACAGGTCGACTGATCTGTTTCCACTGTATGATTGTTTGTATTTTGGAAATGAAAATATTAGAAAATTATTTCTCCTATGGTCGGAGTAATACCGCAATGGCAAGATCATTAACGATAACCACCGAGGAAATGTCTAAGATGTTGCGAAACCGAGTGTGACTAAAACACGGAAGGAGGATATTTGGCGAAATGAGGCGAAAGCAGGCGAAAGGAGGGTTAAAGATTAATAATGGCTACTCATTAGTTATTATAAATGATATGAACATATATTTTAAATATATTTGGCATTAATATACTGATATAAGCCTGGATATATGAACACATAATTAATATATTGATGACATTTACATGATTTACCGGGAAAACGGATTACTTGCTGCTTTCGCCACAGTACTAAATCCCGCGAAAGGAGCTCTTAAGTAATGTAATTGAATGCAGAACTGCGGTTTATCATTAGTGTTTTTAATTAATATATACACCTATTTTATGCTAGAGCATCATTTAAGACCCAGGCATAACCCTTTACTTCATAGATACACCTTTGCAAACAGGGTAAACTTAGAGTAAACTCAAAATAGATGGCTCCTGCTGAATCTGCTCTGTTTACTTATGAACTAATATAGATCTGATGCAAAAGTTTCTGCCATGGTGAAAGCTTCCAGTGTTCAAATTTCCTTATGAAAATGCCACTAATTAATCGTCATAATGTCACTTACATGAACAATCACTGTTACTGTACGTCAGGCAATTTGGATCTTGTTGAGATGGCCAGTTACTCTAGGTTCAAAGTGTCAAGGCTAGACAAGGCTAGTTGATATCTCGAATTGGATAATATACATTACGGAGTTGTTATGAAAAAATACTAGCATGTCTAAAATACCTACAGGAGTTTTCAGCATTACTCTAGGCCTGCAATAAGCTTTGAACTTAAGAAATTGTTCAGATTAGAAAGTGGATATATGTGTGCTTATGCCATTATAAAAAGTGGACTGATAAATAGTCATGATGTCATTATTTCTTACATGAATATTTAACCTGAAAGGGGATAAGGAGTCTAGTGTGAGACTGAAAGGGTTGTTGTATAACTAGGACCACCCGACTAACACGGCTGCCGTTTCAAGGGCCGTTTGTGATGAAACTGAAGAATTTTGTTGCGTTACTAAGGCCATATGAGTAGATCTAAAACATTTAGACATCTTGTTGACATTACTTAAATATTATATACATGTAAAATAGGTTTGATTATTATTCAGTAATACGCGCCTTTTGATGCTTTGCATCAATGATTTTCTTGTTCAAAGAGGTTGGGTCTGAAAATAAAAGCCTATAAGGTAATTAGCTAAATAGTACCTCTTTGTAATGGTCGCTTAACCCTTTCCCTTAAGTATGCACATTTTGAGACGCATCTGCAACCAGATCAGACGGCTCCTATAGGAGCCGTCTGATCAGGGCCAGCACTGTTTGCTTAGGTGTAATATAGATCTGATTCTACAGCTTCTGCTTGAACCAAAATGTCCTGTGTTCATATGTCATTATAAATATAATCTTATTAATATCAATGACGTCATTAGTTCCTACATGAATATTCATCAGGGAAAGGGTTAAGACAAATGCTTCTATTTCATAAATTCAAGCTTCGCTTATAAATTCAGTTAAATAGAAAGTGTTATAATGAGATATTATACAACTATAAACGTTCAGCTCATATCTTGATTTTTATGCCCCCACAAAGTGGTGGATTATAGGGTTGCTCTTGTCTGTACGTCCGTCCGTACGTACGTAAGTCGGTACGCACATAAAGAAAAATTTTGCCGGACTCTTTCTTCGAAAGCATTTGTCCAATCCACACCAAACTTTACACATATGTTTCTGGCCATTTTATCTTGGTCAAGTTCGATAACCATGTAAATCGCTTCAGTTGTTCAGGAGTTGAGGCCCTTTATTTTCAAAAACGACTTTAAAAATATCTTGTCCGGACCTTTTCTTGGAAAGTATTTGTCCAATCCTCACCAAACTTTACACACATGTCTGTGGTTATTATATCCTGGTCAAGTTCGATACCCATATTAATCGTTGTAGTCTTTTAGGAGTTGCGGTCCTTTATTTGCAAAAAATACTTTAAAAATATATTGTCCGGACTCTTTCTTGGAACGTGTCTGTCCAATCCTCACCAAACTTTACACACATATGTGTGGCCATTATATCTTGGTCAAGTTTGATAGCCATATAAATCACTTCAGTGGTTTAGGAGTTGCGGTCCTTTATTTGCAAAAAAATACTTTAAAATATCTTGTCCGGGCTCTTTTTTGAAAAGTATGTGTCTAATCCACACCAAACTTTGCACACATATTTGTGGCCATTATATCTTGGTCAAGTTTGATAGCCATGTAAATCACTTCAGCCGGTAAGGAGAATCAGTCAATGCATATATGATTATGACCCTTACTTTCTGTGACAAAAAAATCTGAAGTGGGGGCATCAGTGTCCTATGGACACATTTCTAGTTATTTTCTTTTTTATATCCATTAACAAGAAAACGTACATAACACCAATATATACCCTTTACCTGTTGAATATTCATGTAGGAAATAAAGGCATCATGAATATTAATGTAATGCAATATGAGTACATAACATTTTGTCTCAAACAGAAACTGTAGAACAATATCTGTATTATGCCATTAGAAATGAAATATCCCTGGTCAGATGGACCCTATAGTGGCAATCTGATTTTGGCCTACTCTGTTTGCAAAGGCACGAAACTGCTTTTATATGAGTGACGGGGTTACATGATTTTTTTTCCCATCTTTACAAGTTACTGAGTTAATCCTTTCAATCATATGAACGTGTTTTCGCGTATTTACAAACAGAGAAGACCCAGATCAGACGGCTCATATAGGAGCCGTCTGATCAGGATCTGCTCTGTTTGCTAATGTAAATTGAAAGATATCCTTCTTTACCTTCTAAAATGGCTACAATGTTCCACCTTCCATATTTCTTTGTAACTATTTTGCCATGAATATTCAGTAGGTATTGAAATTTGGTATAAATATAGAACAAGAAAAAGGGTTTAGCTAGAGAAATATGATTGCACCTGAGTGATTGTTATTAGGCGTTATCTTTGTTATATACATATATTAGGCCTTATCTTTGTTATATACATATATTAGGCCTTATCTTTGTTATATACATATATCAGACCTTATCTTTGTTATATGCATATATTAGGCGTTATCTTTGTTAAATACATATATTAGGCATTTCTTTGTTATATACATATATTAGGCGTTATCTTTGTTATATACATATATTAGCCGTTATCTTTGTTATGTACATATATTAGGCGTTATATTTTTTATATACATATATTATGCGTTATCTTTGTTATATACATATATTAGGCGTTATCTTTGTTCTATACATATCTTAGCCGTTATCTTTGTTATATACATATATTAGGCGTTATATTTTTTATATACATATATTAGGCGTTATCTGTGTTATATTCATATATTAGGCCTTATATTTGTTATATACATATATTAGGCGTTATCTTTGTTATATACACATATTAGGCGTTATCTTTTTATATACATATATTAGGCGTTATATTTGTTATATACACATATTATGCGTTATCTTTTTTATATACATATATTATGCGTTATCTGTGTTATATACATATATTAGGCGTTATCTTTGTTGTATACACATATTAGGCGTTATCTTTTTTATATACATATATTAGGCGTTATTTGTATTATATACATATATAAGTCGTTATCTTTGTTATATACATATACTGAGTAATTAAAGTAGAGTTTCAAAACGTCTTTCGTGTGATTTTCTTTTCATTAGTGTATGTGTCTGTATGCGTATACATCACAAAGTCAGTTCGATACCACCACCTGTAATAAAGCTCCTATGTGAGTTTTCTGCATTACTTTCATGTTGCATTAAGCCACCATCTGTCTTTAATATCAAGACTTTCGGTGGATGCATAAGAGACGTTTCACTGTACGTAGCACTTCTGACAAATGCTCGTTTTACATGTATGTAGAACGAACGTAATGGGAAAAAAAGACCCTACGGGATCTTTCTACATAGCTTTCGTCATGCATTAACCCATTACCTCATAGGCTATTTTAGATACAACCTCTTTGAATGAATCTATCGAAAAGTAGCATTAACTATAGAAAAGGAACTATTTTAGAATTTTGTAGATTGAAACCATTGTGATAAATAGAGTTTTTGCTCCTATAGGAACAAATGCTCTATTTATTACAATGGTTTCACAAAGTGACTTTTACAGAGTCGTCAAAAGTCGTCAATATGAGGGAAAGGGTTAAGTTACAATCTTCTTTAATGCCCAGATTTGGAAGTGATTGCTTTAGATATCTACTTTGTTTAGTTTGTTCTGATATTCGTTTGGCTACGTCCGTTATTTTCTTTTTTATTCAAGATACTGTTATTGAGCTGATTTCATCGGTCGTGCCTACCACAATGGCGATTGAGAGCGTGGATACCGATGGCATCACAGTAGGCAGCAACCTCGCATTCGGTAACGCAAATTGGAAGGACAACCTACTAATTGACCCGGCGACAGATAATACACATGTAAATATTGATAAAATATAACATCGTAGGCATACATTTAGAAGTATGACGCAATGCTCTTATCCCGTTCTCTGATATTGACGCCTTTTGACGTCTCTCTAAAAGTCACTTTTTGAAACTATTGTAATAAATAGAGCGTTTGCTCCATAGGAACAAATACTCTATTTATCACAATGGTCTCAAAGCTGCACAATTCTAAAATTTCCTTTTTTGCAGTTAATGCTCCTTTTCGGAAGATTTATTCAAAGAGGTTGGATCTGAAAATAATAGCTTATGAGGTAATAGATTATTCTGCTGTAAGAATTGGTACAAAGAGAGTTAGAGAGAGTGAGTGAGAGAGGGAGAAGGAAAGAGAGAGATAATGAAAGAGAGAGAGAGAGAATATACAAATGCCACTCTACATAGAACATTTGGAGAATTTAACCCCTGCTATGGTGATTCTGAATTAGTTAGAGAATATATAGAATATATAAGGTGTAATGCCAGCGTTGACAGAAATTATAAGAAGGAAGGGGTTAAAATGATTCAAATTGAAATAATCAGCGGGACATGGGGCTAAGCAATATGTCATTAATAAAAGACTACTTTATCAAGGGAGATGACCAACGTTGAATTTCTTTAGTTTATTGAAGAGTTGTCTCCCTTGCTCTACTATCCTAAATGTATGTAATTGAAAGTCAGAGTCAGTGTCTAGGTGTTCTGTTAGATTCTAATCTACTCAGCAAAGAAACAAGCCCTGAATGAACATACGTTATTAGGTCGAAACACACAGTTGCCTTTAATCGCTGCAATTAAAACAGGCACTGAACAGACTCCATACTGCAAAGATGTTAGTTACCCTTAACTACATGAATATGAGCCGTCTGATCAGGGTCTGCTCTGTTTGCGTATAGTGTAATATAGATCTGATTCTACAGCTTCTGTCTGAGCCAAAATGGCATGTGTTCATATGCCATCATAAAAAATATTAATCTTATTAATATTGATGACGTCATTATTTCCTACATGAATATTCATCAGGGAAAGGGTTAAGCAGTGAAAGTGTAAATTAGTTTAACCCTTTACTCCATAAATAAGCCTTTCTACCCCTTAACAAACAGAATATGAGCCATCTGATCAGGGTCTGCTCTGTTTGCTTATGAAATAATATAGATATGGGTCCATGCTTATAAAACTTTTAGTTGAGTCTTAGTTCGTTCTCAAGTTTTTGATTGGTCAGATTTGAGCCTTTGGCTCAAATCTGACCAATCAAAAGCTTGAGAACTCAAATCTGACCAATCAAAAGCTTGAGAACGAACTCAGACTCAACTAAAAAGCTTTATAAGCATGGACCCTGATTCTACAGTGTCTACCATGGTCAAAAACTCCTTAAATTTGACCAAGTAATTTCAAGTAACATATCTAAAACATAAATCAATCTAATGAATATTCATGATGTCACTATATCTTACATGAATAGTCATAGAGTAAATGCTTTTTGTTCCAATTTACAGCTTGGCATCATTTATAACTCACGAGTAGTTGCTACGATGGGTACCGTGTCAAACTCCAATGCATCTGCAGATGATGCGGAAAGTCAGGTTGTCATACCTTTCAGTGCAGTCTACATGTCGAATGCAGAACTTGGCGACAACCTAGCGGCTCCCGTCAGCGTTGGGATTGAATATCTCAGCGGAACGAAAATCATCATTGCTCAAATCAACATGAATATCCGAGATACTCCTTTGGTAAGACTTTTATACATGACTCTTGCTATACACTTTCATTCTCTTATTGTTACATGTATAATCCTCTTGTCCACTCGGATGACTGCACATACACCCAGCTTTAGTACACGCTATTATAAACAACGCGCATTCCTTGCTAAGAATGCAAATACATTTGAATTTTAATAAATCGTTTAATAAACCATTTACTCCATGAATATTTATGTAAGAAATAATGACATCATGAATATTAATTAGATTAATTTTTAAAATGGCATATAAAGACACGAATTGCCAAAGCAGAAACTAGAGAATCAGATCTATATCATAACCATAAGCAAACAGAGCAGACCCTGATCAGACGGCTCCTATAGGAGCCGTCTGATCTGAGTCTACTCTGTTTGCAAATGCGTAGAAATGCGTTTTATGGAGTAATGGGTTAATCAAAATGAACCTTAATAAACACATAAACCTTTATGAACGAGGAGCCGTCGGATCATTGTCTGCTTGTTTGCTTATTAAACACTTTCCACCATGGCTAAAAAGTCAGGTGTCCATACGTCATCATGGACATTTATCTATCTATCTATCTATCTATAATGCCGGACTCCACTTGTCGTGTATTATCGGCATGAGGGGTTTGTGCGTCGTGCAGATTAAAAGCAAATAAAAGTTGTGAAAGGAAGACTTCAAAAGAAGGATAGAGAGGAGAAATAAAGTGAGACAGGTGTTAAAATAGGTGAAAACAAAGAAGCTAAAAACACTGATCCCAGGCCTCGGGGGCGGTTTGAGATGAGGGAGGGGGTTAAGATGTTACGGAACCCCTCGAATTCAGGCTGAAGGACTGCGTCCGCTGGTAGGCTGTTCCACATCACCACCGTGTAAGGGTAAAAATAATATTTGAAGTAGTTGGCTGTGGTGTGTACCTGTCGGAAAGATAAAGGGTGCATGTGGCGGGTCATTATCGTAGGCCTTTTTAGATAGGACGACAAGGGCATGGCTACCAACCCATAGGCCTACACGATTTTATAAAACATAAGGAGCCGTCCTAGGTCACGTCTGTCTTGCAGAGTCTGCCAACCTAGGCCCTCCCCGGAGTGCTGTTACACTGTTATAGTGTGAATAGTTATGTGTTGTCCATCTCACAGCTCTTTTTGGACCTTTTCTTTTCTATTAATATTTACCTGAGTGCTAGGTGACCATACACTTGATGAATATTCCAATTGAGGTCTTACCAAAGTCTTGTATGCAAATTCCCGAATTTTCTGATTTTTGTCTTGATGTTCCTGGAAAGAATGCTAAGAGTTTTATTTGCTGTAGATGTTATATTTTCAATATGTTTATTCCAGGAAAGGTCCTCCGATAGAGTTACTCCAAGATATTTGGCATAATCTACATGTTCTAGAATTTGGTCATGAAGTCTATAATTATAGAGGGACTTTTTCTTACTTTTGGTGATGGACATAACTACACACTTACTGGGATTGAATTCCATGTCCGTTGTCCGTTCCCATTTTGTGAGATTGTCAAGGTCCTTTTGTAGGAGGTCACAATCCTGAATGTTGTTAATGGCTAAGTATACAGCCGTCTTCATCAGCAAAAAGACGGACTTGGGAAGTAACAGTATCGGGAAGGTCATTTATATAAAGGATAAAAAGGAGTGGGCCTAAAACATATCCTTGAGGTACCCCAGATGTTACTGGGACCTCTGACGACTGATCTCCCTCTAGAACAACTTTCTGTGATCTTCCGATTCGAAAGTTCCTAATCCATTTGATAACAGGCTTGTTTACCCCATGTATTTCTAATTTGTGCAGCAATTTTAGATGGCTAACTTTATCGAAAGCTTTACTAAAGTCTAGTAGGATCAGATCTGTTTGCCTACCATTTATCATATTTTGTGAAATTTCATCAACAAGTTGTAACAGTTGGGTCTCAAATGAACGTCTTTGTCTAAAGCCATGCTGTAATTCATAGAGAATATCATATTTGTTAAAATGTTCAGTGAGTTTGGATGCAATAATATGTTCTAGGGTTTTGCATAGAATGCATGTTAATGAAATTGGGCGATAGTTGGCTGGGTCTTCCTTGTCGCCTTTCTTAACCCTTCCCCTGTTCTATATTTAGTCCAAATTTCAATACCTACTGAATATTCATGGAAAAAAATAATTATAATCAAATATTGAAAGTGGAATATTGTAGCCATTTTAGAAAGTAAAGAAACATAGCTATCAAATTCCATTAGCAAACAGAGCAGACCCTGATCAGACGGCTCCTCTAGGAGCCGTCTGATCTGAGTCTACTCTGTTTGCAGATGCGTGAAAACACATTTATATGAGGGAAAGGGTTAAATAGGGGTGTGTCATTTGCAGACGTCCAGATTTTAGGGATCTTACCTGTATCAAGGGACCTTTGGAAGAGGAGCTGCAGGACAGGAGCAATCTGCTTGTAGAGATTTTTCAGCACTAGTGACTTGATGTCGTCAGGTCCTGCAGCTTTTTCTGGTTTTAAATTTTGTAATAATTTCTCCACTCCTTGGATGCTCACACTGATGTCTGGCATTTCTGGGTAAGACTTATGGTTTACAGGGAAGGGAAGTTTGAAGTTTGATATTGTTGACAGACAAACCCGTGAAAGTGAAATTGGTGACAGAGGGGAAAGCACTGATTGAAACTGTCTGTTAAGTAGGTTTGCTTTATCTAAATTTTCAGTCTCAAGAACACCAGTAGAGCTATCAGTGAGTGGAGAAATACCAGAGGCATCTTGTTTAGCACTTTTTATTCGACTAAAAAGCTTTTGGGGGTTAAACTGTGACCCTATTTGCTTTGAATGTTCATCTTGGTTTACTCCTAAGATATATTCTATGTAACCTAATTAATAATCCCGATTTAATTATTTCTTACGTCAATGAATAAAAAGGTTCACAGATTATTCGAAATTTATTTAAAAAATAATTGAGATTAATTATTTCTTACGTCAATGAATAAAAAGGTTAACAGATTATTCGAAATTTATTTAAAAAATTATTGAGATTATTTCTTACGTCACTGAATAAAAAGGTTCTTAGATTATTCAAAATTCATTTAAAAAATAATTGAGATTCTACGAAGTCACAGTGTGCATTTTAGCAGATGCTTTTTTTTTTACTTCATTGTTCTGTCAGTACAGTGCAAAGCAACAGATAAATTGGCGTACTCAGATAATGAAATCGTCATTTCTCCACCAAACCCTATATCGTGACAACTCTTTAGAATCTTTTCGAAGATATAAACATGTTTTAATCTATGTATCTTATCTGGACCTCTGAAGTTTATTAGTACATGTATCAATGTCATGCGCGGAAGGGTTGGGCATGTCAATATCTAAGATCGAAGGAGCCGAATAATGTTTCATTAATTTCAAAAAGTTTTATTAACTCTACTTCATCACGGTGTGGGTGCAACATTTTTGTGGGATTTTAGACATCTGGATTACTAAAGTGGATTGAACCAATACAATACAGTAAAACCTCTCTATAACGGCAATCAAATTACATCAAGTATTTTGTGTTAGTTTAAACATATTTTATTTCAATATTAGAGGAAATTGGGTCGGGTCACAAGTTCTTACAACAAGTATTTTGTGTTAAATGCATGTGGCTGCTTAAAGCAATGTGAAAGTAAAACAGAACCCTTCTATAGGAGCGTTCTGTAGACACGTAAAATGAAAAAAAACCAGAAATGAAAACAAAAATCAAATCCTGTTAAAAAGGGGGACATCGTAACGAGAAGTGAAAAAGTTTTTCAAATCACGTTAAACGTTTTTGGCAGCGTAACAGAATTTGATTTTTTTTTCAAATTCCGTGGACCCTGTGCCTTTCGAATACTGTGCAACAATTGCAAAAATCTTTAAATACCTCAATGTTTGGAGCCATTTTGCCTAGGGCTTCCATACTTGGTATGACCATGCCAATATTTTGCCCTTCTGACCTTGACCTTGACCTTTGACCTACTTTTTCAAAAATCTTTAAATGCCTATAGTATTGAACCAATAGACCTAGGGCTTCCATACTTGGTATGCAACTTTCTTGTGTTAAGACTTTTCCAACAATATTATTGTTTGCCCTTCTGACCTTGACCGTGACCTTCGACCTACTTTTGAAAAAATCTTTAAATGCCTATATTATTGGAACCAGTAGGCCTAGGACTTCAATACTTGGTATGATCATGGCCACTTTTTTGCCCTCCTGACCTTGACCTTGACCTTTGACCTACTGTTGCAAACATCTTTGAATGCCTATAGTATTTAAACCAATAGACATAGGGCTTCCATATTTGGTATGATCATGTCAACTTTTTTGCCCTCCTGACTTTGACATTTGACCTACTTTTGCAAAAATCTTTAAATGCCTATAACATCAAACAATATTATTGATTGCCTTTCTGACCTTGACCTTCGACCTACTTTTGAAAAAATATTTAAATGCCTA
This sequence comes from Azorinus chamasolen, assembly GCA_963576725.1. Lineage (NCBI taxonomy): Eukaryota > Metazoa > Mollusca > Bivalvia > Cardiida > Solecurtidae > Azorinus > Azorinus chamasolen. The sequence continues at coordinate 47,031,103 of OY755244.1, forward strand.
TATTATTTGAACCAATAGGCCTAGGATTTCCATATTTGATATGATCATACCAACTTTTTTGCCCTCCTGAATTTGACCTTGACCTTTGACCTACTTTTGCAAAAATCTTTAAATGCCTATAACATTTGAACCAAAGGCTTCCATACTTGGTATGCAACTTTCTTGTGTTAAGACCTTTCCAGCAGTATTGTTTTGGCCATGTTACTTTGACCTTTGACCTTTTGCAAACTTCTTTAAATGCCTATAAACTTTGACCTGGTAGGCCAAGGGCTTCATACTTGGTATGCAACTTTTTTGTCTTAAGACTTTTACAACCATACCATTGTTTTTACCATATGACCTTGACCTTTGACTTACGTTTGCAAAAGTCTTTAAATGCCTATAGCATTGCAACAAATAGGCCTAGGGCTTCCATACCTGGTATGACCATGCCAACATGTTTGCCTTTCTGGCCTTGACCTTTGACCTACTTTTACAAAAGTTTTTAAATGCATACACTTCCATACTTGATTTGTATCTTTTCTGTCTGAAGACTTTTTCAAGAACATCAACGTTATTTACCATATGACCTTGACTTTTCATCTATTTTTGCAAAAATCTGTAAGTGCCTATAACTTGGAACCAATATACCTAGGACTTCCATACTTGGTATGACCATGCAAACACATTTGCCCTTCTGACATTGACCTTAACAGTTGACCTACTTTTGCAAAAGTCTTTAAATGCATATAACATTGGAACCAATAGACCTAGGGCTTCCATACTTTGGATGTATATTTCCTGTCTTAAGACTTTCCAACCATACCAATGTTTTTACCATGTGACCTTGACTTTGACCTTTGACCTTCTTTTGCAAAAATCTTTAAATGACTATGCTATTGGATGCGATGGGCATAGGATTTCTATACTTGGTATGACCATGCCAACAATTTTACCCCCTTCTGACCTTCACCTTTGACCTACTTTTGCAAAAATCTTTAACTGCCTGTTACATTGGAACCTGAATAGACTTAGGGCTTCCATATTTGGTATGTATCTTTTTTGTTTAATAATCTTTTTTAAATTTATGAAAATTGGTATTTGGTTGCCTTTGGTTGTGATATTGATGCAGTTAAGTTTAAATTGAAAATTGATTTTTTTTTTGTGTGTGTGTGTTCAATATGGCACGTTTAGACTTAACTTTTAAACAGGCGAGCATCAGGTGGCTTTGACACCATTTCTGGTATGTATTAGTATTTATACATTATACTTTATATTAGTAATAATGAACTAAAACTGATTTATAGCTCAGATACTTCTATGTCACGATGCATATGCGATTTGCACTAGAAACTGGATATAGACCGCCTAGCTGTAGATGAGTTTTAGACACGGGATTTAAGCTGTTTCCTTCTTTTTAGCACACCTGAGTATACTCAGTTGAGATTATGTGATCGATTTTGTGATCGACCATCGCCTGGTGTCCGTCCGTTCACCCGTCCTTTCGTTTGTCAGTCCGTCCGCCCATGCTTTAAACGGCATCGCCTCCGAATTCACAAGGCAGAATGTAACTGTACATAAATGGTCTTAGTATAATGGTCTATCATACCGATAAATAATTTGGATTCATGTTGAAACCTGGCTGTCATGGAAACCAATATCAATCTTAAACAAACCGATGGTCAGAACTAACGATATTTGAAAGGAATAGTCTTCTATTGACCTTCTACCTTAATTGCTAAACTCATGTCGATATCTCAGAACATATGATAAGGACTGGTCAGGACTAGATTTTCTTATATAACAATACAGAAAACCTTTAACAACTTTCTTCTCCTAAATTGGTGTTCCAGTTTGAATGGAATTTGGTAGAAAGTGTCGCTTGGCGACCTTTTATCAACATTGCTAAAACCATGCCGATACCTGAAATAAATTGTCGCCTGGGGCGGGGTTAAATTGCATTATATGCATAAAGGGGATAATACCTCCTTCTCAAAACCGGTGGTCAAATCTGAAAAAAATTGGTAGAAATTAGTCCTCTACTGGCCCTCTTTCAGAATTGCTAAAATTAAGTCCCAGTCCCCTCACGGTCATATGTTTTGAGATAACAGCATGAGTTAAGCAAGTTAGGCAGAAGGCCACTAGAAGACTATTCCTTTCAAACATGCTGATTTCCATGATAACCAAGGTTCAACATTTTAATTTAGCAGTTTTGTCAGATCATGATACTAAGGTCATTTATGTACAGTTTGGTTACATTCTGCCTTTGGAGGTGCCGTTTAAAGCACGGACGGACTGAAATATGAATGATTGATTAAATTACGAGTTTCGCATAGCGATAAACACTCGACTTAGTACAAATTACAAAAAATATGTTTAAATAACGAAAAGGTACAATCGAGAATATAGTTACCTGTATAAATATTAAATTTATCCAGAGTTTATCAAAATAAGCAAAATAAATATGGCGACTGTTTGTTGTTTCGAAAGTTCCGATGCCAATCACGTGATGTCCGGTTAGTATAAAATGTTAGTTTGAGTTATGTACCTTCAACAGTATTAAACATGCGGATAAATGGATCTAGAAATGGGTAATCAAAGGAAAATTAACACAATACTGCTGGTAGATTTATTTATTTCGATAACCCTGTAGTTTTCACCCTATGACATACACCCCTCTTTTCGAAAATGTCGTCCTCGACATTTAAAAGAAAATTAACACAATACAGCTGGTAGATTTATTTATTTCGACAACTCTGTAGTTTTCACCCTATAACAATAGGAATACTTGTACCTAGTGACAACTTAAGGACACTATTAATGTAACTCTGAAGCAAATCTCATATCATCATGTATCATACATATTTATGATGTTTTATTCGTCAAGAATACGTTCGCTTCTATTGATTGTTTGGAGATTAATCCTTTGAATGTGGTGTTCGCATGCACTGACATTTGCAAACAGTGTAGACCCAAAGCAAAGGAGTCCCTTGTTTATTCATTAAGTGGTAACTGTAGAGAGTTTTTACCGGTAGAATAGTTTAAACATTAAAGAGGAAGTCCCTACAATGAACGCATATTTTCAATACTATCATAAAATTTAGTATTTGTTATGTTCAATCATTATTAATAAGATTGTCAGTTTTGTTAGTTATATCGAAAAATGTCCCTGTTATACAAATTAAAACTTTTCCATCGACACTTATATACACTTTGTTCTATAATAAAATATGATCGGCCTTGGTCGAATAGTTAACCCATTCCCTCATATTGACGGCTTTTGACGACTCAGTAAAAGTCACCTTGTGAAACCATTGTGATAAATAGAGCATTTGCTCCTATAGGAGCAAATGCTCTATTTATCACAATGGTTTCAAACTACAAATTTCTAAAAGTTTCTATTCATCTAGTTAATGCTCATTGTCAGTAGATTTATTCAAAGAGGTTGTATCTAAAAATAGCCTTTGAGGTAATGAGTTAAAGAAACTCAAACGCGAGCCGGATAACTACTAATACATCGGATCAAACACATGGAAGTTGCGTCTTCTTCGACGTTTATTCGACAGATTTTCTTGCGATATACTTCTTTTATGTGATTATTAAGCATTTTAAAACACACTGCAAGTACAGATTATCACTTTAAGTATGCTATGTGCATATGACTGACATTGCATTTTCACATCTGGTAACGCTGGTCCTGTTTATTAGATTTCCCCTACTGCGACAGTGCGGTTGTTGATATTAACCCTTCTCTTTAAAATACATTTCTCCTTCTTTACCCATGCCCTGTTGTATAATTACATATATCTTCACTGTTTACAAGTATTTCGCTGTGCAATCACTGCTGTGGAGTGCACTGGTTGCACTGGTTGCACAATCAACTTGTAAATAGTGCAGACCCTGATGAAACAGCTCCTGCAGGAGCTGTCTCATCTGTGTCTTCACTATTTACAGGTAGGTATATTGACGTGAATAGCAAGCGAAGGGTTAACTAACAATGTTTGCAAAGTCCAAATTCTCCTATCAAACGTCTTGTATCTATTTATATAATTCACAGACTTTGGATAAACAGCCATCATTCTCGCTCACTAATGCAGACGGGACCATCGAAGTCATGACACCGAAAAAAGTAAATTTGAAAATGAATCTACCTTACCCTAGCCAAACGGTGAAGGTCAGCGCTGCATTGCTCACTGATTCGACAGTCGATGTGGATGACCTGAGTGTCCGGGAAATCAGCTTGACATCTGTCGGTGACAGCTTCAGCTACGCTGTACCTGACGCAACAGTGATTGCAGCAAAAGCTGATAACACATGTCCACCTCCAAACATGGTAGAACTATCCACAGGCCCACATGTAAACGGCAGTAGGTATACTCTGACACCGATAACGGGATATTCTGTAAACAGGACCTGGTTTAATCGACAATTGCCAATAACATGCAGGATTAGCACGAGTTTTTGGAATAATTCAGATCAATATGTACTTGTATTCACTAGAACCTATCCTAACCCATTACTTCATAGGCTATTTTTAAATACAGCCTCTTTGAATAAATCTACCGAAAAGGAGCATTAACTAGAGAAAGGGAACATTTTAGAATTTAGTAGTTTGAAATCATTGTGAAAAATAGAGCATTTGCTCCTATAGGAGCAAATGCTCCATTAATCACAATGGTTTCACAAAGTGACTTTTACAGAGTCGTCAAAAGTCGTCAATATGAGGGAATGGGTTAAGCGCATATTCATTCATTTAACATAGGAGACTTTAAAAGCAGGGGGGGGTGCTTAATGCTGGACGACAGAAACGCCGAAAGCTTATATAGGAGCGTTCTGTAGTTTTGTTTGACTTGTATTAATCTAGCACCAGCCTTACAGAACCCGCACGTATACCTTTTTTGATGGCCGCTTAAGACAGTTTCTACTGTATTTAATAAATGTAATTTGATGTTTCCTATTATTAATGTTTTATTACTTCCATGTATAAATGGCATGCTATCGAAATACTGAAGGGCATCCATCAAACGATATGCATCTGTATTAACCCTTTCCCTATACTATATATATTACAAATTTCAATTCCTGGATAATATAGTGGTTAAGCTTATTTTAGAAAGTAAAGAAAACAGATATATCAAATTCCATTAGCAAACAGTGCATACGCTGATCAGACGGCTCCTCTAGCTGTGTGATACCCGGTAAATAAGTGCTAAAAGTTTGATTGAATCTGAAGTACAGTAGAACATGTTTCGCGGCCGTTCATATATTGAACATATGAGTCTTAAAAAGCAGGTGGTGCTTAATGCATGGCAAAAGAAATGCAGAAAAGCTCCTATAAGAGCTTTCTGTATTACTTTTGTACTGCATAAAGCTACTACCCGCCTTATATACAGTAAACCCCCTCTAATGTGACCACTTAATAAATACACATGGTTGTCTTTATAAGCAGGTGGTTGCTTAATGCAGGGCAAAAGTAATGCAGAAAGCTCCTCTAGGAGCTTTCTGTATTACTTTTGTCCTGCATTAAGCTACCACCTGTATATAACACCCAGAATTATACCTCTTTTAGGTGGTCGCATTAGCGGGGTTTAACTGTACCTATAATTCGACCTATTTTTGTTGGCCGCTTAAGGCTGATTCTGACTGGTTTACTGATATTGCCAGCCAAGGTGCGCTTAACATTAGAATCGTGAAAGCTGTAAAGTGACTGTGTCAAAGACTTTTACTTATCCGCGGGGTTTGCAAACTAGCTGCAACATTGATCTGGGTGTTAAACCCAAAGGCAAAAGTGTTGCAAAAACATAAACAGGCCTAGCTTTGAAGCAATGTTACTGTAAGTTATTGAGCTTGTCCTTTCTTTCAGAGAGTCAGACAGATGCCTATGTCACGACCGATAGCGATGTTGAAGCTGAACTGGAATTCCAAGTGACCAAGCCGGCCATTGTGGGTTCTAATTTGACCGTTGCAGTTGCAGTGGAACTCAACGATGCAGAAGTATATGTAACAACTACCTCCATGGTGGTGAAAGCCCAGTCATCAGCACCAACCGTTAGTTCGGTATTATAAATACGTCTTTCTATGCCTTTTACGAACAGAGTAGACCCAGCTCAGGCGACTCCTGTAGGAATCCATGATTTAATATGTCATTTTAAAAATTACGCTCAACTACGAAACTAATAGTATCCGTGACTTTATTATTTTTCATGAATATTCATGGAATAAATGGTTAACCCTTCACATAGTTAAGTCATTCAGCCGGCGGCCTGATCTGGGATTGCACTATTTGTCGTGGTGCATTTTACGACATGTGGCCTGATCTGGGACTGCACTATTTGTCGTGATGCATTTTACGACATTTGGCCTGATCTGGGACTGCACTATTTGTCGTGGTGCATTCTACGACATTTGCGGTGAAGGGCTACTTATGAATCCGAATTTATTGCATATGAACAGCTGTGCTTATTCGTTAATAATGCCAAATGCGTTAATATGGAGTAAAACATTCCATCATAGGCTATTTTTAGACCCGAACTCTTTGAAAAAAAAGTCTACCGAAAAGGAACACTTACCAGAGAAAAGGAAGAAACTAGAATTGTGAAGTTTGAAAACATTGTGATAAATAGAGCATTTGCTCCTACAGAGCAAATGCTCTATTATTACAATGGATTAACCATTTCACCGTCAATGTCGCATAAATGCACCACGACAAATAGTGCAGTCCCAGATCAGACGACGCCTTTTCAAGGCGGCGTCTGATCAGGGACTTCACTTTTTGTCTGAAACTCTATTTCTATAGCTGTTCTTTATTCCTTTGAATTTTGCATTTATTTATCTCATTTCCTTATTTTACCAAATGATTTAACAAAAGTGTATTGCATACGACAATTAGAAATTTGGCGCCGAAAGGGTTAAATACCTGACATTGAGGCGTCAGAGGCGTCAATATGAGGGTTTAGTTCGCATAAGAATACCCCAATAGAAGTCAAGGAATGTATCAAAAGTAGCATACTCTTGTTTAAACCTTTACTTGGTAAATGCACATTATTTTTCCACACAAACCCATATCAGACGGCTCCTGTGATCATGGTCTGCTCTGTTTGGCTTATGTGATGTTATAGATCTGATACTACGCTAGATAGATATAACTCCTTCATTTCCCCACCAAACACTATGTTGTTACCACTCTTTTGAATCGTCCCCAAGAGAAGAATCATACTTAGTATCTGAGTACGCACACTTATCTGTTGATTTGTGATGGAATATTCCTATCTAAAAGAGATAACCCTTTACCTGATGTAAGCGCATTTTGACACATCTGCAAACAGAGTAGACCCAGATCAGACAGCTCCTGCATGAGCCGATTGATCAGTGTCTGCTCTGTTTGTTTATGGTGTAATCTAGCTCAGATTATACAGCTTCTGCCTGAGCCAAAATGTCCTGTGTTCATATGCCGTTATAACAAATAATCTTATTAATATTCATGATGTCATTATTTCCCACATGAATATTCATCAGGGAAAGATTTAAAAGTTTTACACAGCAGACTGGTTCTACAATAAACTGATTCTGCTTAACCCTTTAGGCGCCAAATGTCTAATTGTCGTCTGCAAACCAATGTCGTAAAATAAGGAAATGAGATAAATAAATGCAAAATTCAAAGGAATAAAGCATATGTTTAGAAATAGAGTTTGAGACAAGAAGTGGAGTTCCTGATCAGACGCCGCCTTGGACTGCACACTTTGTCGTGGTGTATTTTTGCGACAATGGCGGTAAAGGGTTAATATCTGTTCACCTACTTCCTTTTCGTTCAAACTTTTGAGAAACTATTGACAGAGTGTCAAACAGATTGGATCCTGATGAGATTCCGAGTTACTCGACATTTTATCTGGACCTAAGGTATCTGCAAATGTCAGTTAGGTCGCGATTAACAGGTAACGGGTTAAGCATTGTGCAAGATTATACATACAGTAAAACCTCTCTATAACGACCACTAAATTACAGTAAAACCTCTCTATAACGACCACTAAATTACATCAATCATTTTGTGTTAAAGGCAGGTGGCTGCTTAAAGCAAGGTGAAAGTAAAACAGAACGCTCCTATGGGAGCGTTCTGTTTTACTTTCACCTTGCTTTAAGAAGCCACCTTTCTAAATACCAACTAGTTAACACAGTTTAGTGATCGTTATATAGAGGTTTTACTGTATATCTAAGTAGAACGAAAAGTATATTATCATAAGTAATATAAGAACAAAATTCTACAACTTCGAAAAATACTGAATACAGTAGAACCCGTTTTAAGCGGATACCAAAAGGGGACTAATTTATGTGTTTGTAAGGCAGATGATCGCTTAATACAGGTCAGAAGTAATGCAGAAAACTCCTATAGGGCCGTTGTGCATTACTTTTGCTCTGCATTAAGCTTTCACTTGCTTTTTAAGATGTCTATGTTCAATAAATGAATGACCGTTTAATGTACTTTCTACTGTAGTAGATCTAATTGCAAATACCATTTACACGTGCAATTTGTCAAATTCCCATTTGAATAGTGAACATGCTGGAAACACATGAATTCATTTTATTTTAGCAGTAAAAGGAAAGCATAATGTTAATTGGTAGTACTGTCATAGACAGATAGGGTAGAACTCAATATGCTATTGCCTCTAATTCCTTCAAATGTCAAAAATTATTTCAACTACTGTCAAAGTGTAAAAGTCACACCTTTGTCTATTCCAGTTACTGTCGAAGTTCAACATTCTTATTCTATATTTAGGTAAATGCCTTCGCCCTCAATGGACCCGCCAATGACACAACGTCTCCGGGACTTCCGGCGAGCGCAGAGATCGTCATTGATACACCTCCAGAAAGCAACCTCCCCTACAGTGTCACACTGTCTACCGGTATCAGCGCTGGCTCAACTGCCCAATCTAATGATCTCAGCATCGTCTCAGGTAATTGTAAATAAAAAAAACATGCTATATAGTTCAAGGCAGGTACACGTTAAAAGCTGTATTAGACATTCTTCTAAACCAATTCTTCAGCGATAAATAAGTGTTTTGGTGATTGAAATTATATTTTGTCTAACGGCGTTGCAGTATTTTTCAAATTGTCTGGGTGATTTATTTATTAAATCAGCCGTTAACCGACCACTGACTTATAAGTGTCGCTTTACCGAAGTAAGTGACAGTTTACCCAGTAAGTCGGTCTATTTTATATTGCACCTGCGTTCAGAATCAGTTCAGGGACAGGATGCAACAGCGGCTAGCGCCTGTTGGAGCAAATGAAATTGACATGACGCCCCGATATTCCAGACAATCTTTTCAGCAACTGATGCGGATTCAGGCTTTTTAAATGATTTCAAAAAAAGGGGGAAACAAATGACACAATTATCACATTAAATATTAAACTGATTTTTATCGTAAGCACAATATAACTCTTAAAGTCATGACGCTGGACGTTAGCATTGGACATAAATTATAAATAAACTTAAATTAAAGTCAGTAATCATTTTTTGCTATCTCCTTTAACGAAAATAATATGTTTGACACTCTCAGGGATTTGAATTACTAAACAATATGTGATCTGGTTGTTTAGGGGAAATTGTGAGTCTTTAGCTATAATTTGGAGCTAGGACGGTTTGAAGCAGTGTTTAACTCTTTCTCTTTATAGACATTTATAGATCTTCACGAATTTATCAATTCAGGAATATTAATAACCATTTTTTTTTATAATATGAACTTTTCAAGGGAATTTTTGGCTCAAACAAAACTGTAGGATCAGATCTATATAGTTTCATACGGAAATAGAGCGGACCCTGATTAGATGTCTGGTCTTTGTCTACTCTGTTTGCAAAGAAACGGAAAAGCGTTGATATCAGGGAAAGGGTTAAGACCGGTGTTTCCTGGTTTGAATATTGACAGTGTTTATAAACTACTGTTGCTGCCGATTTTGCCGATGTGGACACCACGCTCTGTCTATAGGAACCGTCTGTTCTGGGTCTACTCCGTTTGCAAACGTGTGACTTGAAACGCATTTATATGAAGCTAAACGATTTGTAGATATGTGCATTGACGAAAATGAGTAAATGATCATTCTGGATATTCCAATCGAAATCACGAGGAAATCTCTGCAAAGTACAATGTAATCACTTACCGGTTTCATTAGTGAAATTCTGAAACAGTTATTGAGAACTTGAGTCGTCAGGACCTTGTGTTTGGACAGTATTGGTTCATACATATTTCAATAAATCAAAACCCATTTTATAATTCACTTGAATATCTATTGCTATTCTCGGAAAACTGTGGTGTTGCTGTCTCAGGTACCATGCGATTGCTGCATGATACTGTAATGAAAGATGTGGCGGGTGGTGACAAATATAAATTACATAGGGCGCGCGACACTTTGTAAACAAAACATAATTTCCATCACGAAATTGGTTGGTGTTTTGTAAGTCAGCATTTACGAAATAAATCGGTCGCGCGGCTACGCCGTGGTAGACCGATTTATTTTTGTAAATGCTAACTAACAAACGCTAACATATACTTAATAAGCCACATAATAAGAAGTTACATGTAATCTTGACCTAGTATTCATCTGTTATATCATTACATGTAGACGAATACGGGCACAAAAAGAAATACCATAACGTCTCGCTAATGAAAAGGAGTCTTATTCAGAATATTTTAAAACAGGCGATTCCTATAGGAGCTTTTTGCATTACGTTTGCCTTGCATTAACACTTTCCTCCATAAGTATGCCTTTCTAGGCCTCTGTAATAGTCACTTCTTGAAACCATTGTGATAAATAGAGCATTTGCTCCATAGGAGCAAATGCTCCATTTATCACAATGGTTTCTATACTAAACAATTATAACATATTCCTTTTCTCTAGTAAATTATCCTTTTCGGTAGATACATGTACATGTACATTCAAAGAGGTTTGGTCTAAAAATAGCCTTTTGACAGAGGCATATGTTAATAAAGTACATTTATATAGTCGCATTAACGATACTCCGTACTTGTACCACTGTATGCCAAAGGTGCCCGACGCATGCTTGGACTCATTCATGGAACCCCCCCCCCCCCCCCCCCCAAAAAAAAAAAAAAAAAAAAAAAAAAAAATTGTGATCGAAGCATGTTCAACTGGCCTAAAACTATCTATTTGAACCTAAAACCACTCCGAAAAACGAAAAAAACATGACCCGGAAAAAATTTCCTATCGGGTCTATATATGTATTGAAAGGTATCTAACTACGACAGATCAGCGGCGGAAAATACAACAGTCATGTTTTTCAAAGTCTTACAGCAAAGCCAATTCAACACCGATTTCAATCAGTTTGGTCTTGATCCGTTCCAAATTCCATATGCTAAGCGGCACAATTAGTGCTTTCCTTAAATATTGCTCCGTCTTGTCGCTGCAAGACCGCGAATTTGAAAAAACGCTAGAGCGAAACGATGTGACTCCCGCCAGGATGCATAGACGTATATAGGGGGATCTGTATTCGTTAATCTTTTCAACAAAAACGCGAATTATGGTTAAACACTATCTAAAAACATTCAACTTACCGCAATTAAAACGGTGCTTACCATTTCCAGTCAGCTACGAGGCGCCAGCTTTCTTTCTCCAACTTTCCTTTTGAACGGATGCGACCATTTTGCTGTGACCCGGCTCATAAACTATTCGATATGCAAGTATCCGGGCCACAGCGATTTGGCCACCTCCGTTCAAAACGAAAGTAGGAGAAAGAAAACTGGCGTCTCATAGCAGACTACAAATAGCCAGCACCGTTTTAACTGCGGTAAGTTGAATGTTTTTCGAATGTGTTTCAGCATAATTCGCGTTTTTTCTGAAAAGTTTAACGAATACAGATCCCCCTATATACTTCTATGCATCCTGGCGGGAGTCACATCGTTTCGCTCTAGCGTATTTTCAAATTCGCGGTCTTGCAGCGACAAGACGGGGCAATATTAAAGGAAAACACTAACAGTGTCGCTTAGCATATGGAATTTGGAACGGATCAAGACCAAACTGATTAAAATCGGTGTTGAATTGGCTTTGCTGTAAGACTTTGAAAAACATGACTGTTGTATTTTCCGCCGTTGATCTGTCGTAGTTAGATACCTTTCAATACATATATAGACCCGATAGGAAAAAAATTTCCGGGTCGTGCTTTTCTCGTTTTTCGGAGTGGTTTAAGGTTCAAATAGATAGTTTTATGCTAGTTTAACATACTTCCATCACAATTTTTTTTTTTTTTTTTTTTTTTGGGGGGGGGGGGGTTTCCATGGGTGAGTCCAAGCATGCGTCGAGCACCTTTGCTGTATGCTAGTCTGTTAAAACAAAACAATGCCCCTGAACCAACGGTTTAGTAATGTTCCATTTAGATTAACCCTTTACTCCATGAATATTTATGGGAGAAATAATGACATCAAGAATATTAATTAGATATAATGGCAAATGAATACGAAATAGTTTGGCCACTGTAAAAACTGTAGAATCAGATCTATATTCTTTCATAAGTAAACCGAGCAGACCCGGATCAGACGGCTCCTATAGGAGCCGTCTGATCTCGGTCTACTCTGTTTGCAAAAGCGTAGAAAGGCGTATTTATGGAGTAAAGGGTTAGTGAATGTTATTTTGGAAAACTCCCGTATTATTGAAGAATGCAACTTTTGCAGTTAGACGGTATCATCTCCGGGAAATGTATATCTACGATTCCACATAAACTATACCAATGATTTTTTAATAGAAAGAAGATATTTTATTATAGCACAGTATATCGTGCAAAGAAAACTTCAACCCTTTGTTATTTTACCTGCACTTGCATGTTCACCATCACATTGACGGTGATATGTATAGAATCGAACCGAACATGGCGCTTATCTAATTAAGCTCGATTATTTGATGAATTGAGCTATATAACTTGCATGTCTAGAGCACAAGTCCAGAGGTATGCATTAAAACTCCTCTAAATAGGAATTCTAGTAGAGAAGGATTTAGATAATTTAGACAGGTGGCTGCTTAATGCAAGGTGAAAATCATGAAGATAGCTCCACGAGGAGCTGTCTGCATGACTTTCACCTTGCATTAATCAAATGCTCTATTTATCGCAATGGTTTCAAAACTACACATTTCAAACAATCTCTTTTTCCATAGTTTAATTAGTTCAAAGAGGTTGGATCTAAAAATAGTCAAGGAGAGAATGAGTTAAACTGGCTATAGCATTATTCTAAAATATTGTATACCGGTATATTCCAAAGAAAGTTCACTTATGGATGCAAAGTTCAATTTCATATTATATGTTAATTATTTCTCCTGTGCACTGTGTTCTCCGGGAATAAATCAAATGGCAGTGTAGCTATTCTAATGCTATACTACACAATAAGGGTGCTTGGCATTGAGAGGAAGTGGACTTCTACAAACACTGTATAGCTCGATTTTGACCCGTGAGCTGTGACCTTTAGGACCAGTCCACCCGTAGAGATAAAACGCGTCACAAACCATGTATTTGTTCCGGTGTTACCTGTGGTAATACAGACAAGTAATAAGCATATACATGTATATACTAATACTGCACGATTACTACGAGCTTATTGTGACAACCATTGTCCACTTACCCATAAATTAGAATTGTTGCAACTTCTATAAATAGAAAAGTGCAGTCACGGCTCAGCACTCGAAATTGAACTACAGTAAAATCTCGATTATTCGAATTTTTTTAAATAAAAGAATTTAGACACTTTTAGGCAGGAGGCTCCTTAATGCAAGGTTGAAGTCATGCAGAGGAGCTTTCTGCATGACTTTCACCATGCATTAAGCTGTCATCTGTCTTAAAGATGGATAATGATACGTATTTTAGTGTTCGAATAATCGAGATTTTACTGTATAACTGTATGAAGCTACAGTAAAAACTCGATTATTCGAACACTTTACATCAGATGGTTGCTTAATGAAGGGTGAAAGTTATGCAGATAGCTCTTCTAGAAATTTTCTTCATGAAATTTGCCCTGCATTAAGCAGCCATCCGTCTAAAAAGTATAAATTCTTCATTACTAAAATTTCGACACACATGTATCGATTTTTTACTGTATTTCCCTAATCATGCCTGGAGCCATCTTAAAATGTTCTTATGAAAACATATATGGATATAGTACATGGAAAGTATGTGTACAGTGTACAAGAAATATACATTAATTGCACACCCAGGTACCCACATCACTCCTATCCACCCCGCCCCACTACCACCCAATCCCCCCCCCCCCCGGCCCAACTACCACCCAATCTCCACCCCATCTCACCATATTTTGTCCGAATGGAGAAAAGACCAGTATTGGAAAATAATATTAGATCGAGTAGGTCAATAATGTTTTCCAGACGCATACGATCATAATTATATATGAATGATATTGTATTAATAACACTTACTACATGATTCTCTGGCCGTTTTGTTGAAAACAAAAATGCAAGATACGCTGCGACAACTGGGTCCATGCTTATAAAGTTTTTTAGTTGAGTCTGAGTTCGTTCCCAAGCTTTTGATTGGTTAGATTTGAGTTCTCAGGCTTTTGATTGATCAGATTTGAGCCAAAACCTTGAGAACGAACTCAGACTCAACTAAACGTTTTATAAGCATGGACCCTGAAGTCGATGATATTTCCTGCCAAAAACAGTGTGCTCAGCAGACTGCTCTTTAACCCTTCGCTCGCTGAATTTTAACATACATTTCTCCTTCTTTACCCATGCCCTGTTGTCTATTTACATATATCTTCACTGTGTACAAGTATTTCGCTGTGCAATCATGCTATGGAGTGCACTGGTTGCACAATCAATTTGTGAATAGTGCAGACCCTGATGAGACAGCTCCTGCAGGAGCTGTCTCATCTGGGTCTTCACTATTTACAGGTAGGTATATTGACGTGAATAGCAAGCGAAGGGATAAGTTCAATCCTTATAAAATATTTTCATACAGTTAATCCATCTGCTGATGGTTATGGTGTCAACCTACCGTGTCCAATCGATCCTAACAACATGACTGTTGAGCTCACTAGTTCGGGAAATAACGGTGTGATGGACGGTGCTACGGTATCCTTCAGCACATTCAACACGGGGTCTAATAACAGTGGTGTAAACAGAGACAAACTCACTTTGAATGCCATGGTCATGCCGATGGCTACTGCAAAAAAAGGTGATACGTTCGACCTGAACGTGAGTGTCAATGGCCTAACTGAACAGTCGACTAAATTCACAGTTGGTGATCCAGTAGCCTATCCTGTAAGTATTTTTTACTTTAATCCTTTCGCTGTCAAATAAATGACGTTTGCTATCATGATCGTCGGATCCAAGTTTCAAAATAGCTTAATGAATGGCTTAGATAAAACAGAATGTCATACAGTTTGGATCCTCCTGATTTGATATAGCTGACGATATAAGGTGTAAAATCTGAAACCAACAGATTGGCAGTCCTGGGGTGTGTTTTATTATCGCAAATCTGAATCAGGATTACAGATCATGATTGTGATTCGGTCGTTCTTTTTATCGAATCACGAACATGTTCTCTAATCAGACTAATCAAGCTCTGACCTCGATTAAAATCTAATCATAATCAAAATGGCGGAACTTACACTAACAGCAGAGGAGACACAACTTCAAACCTTACTCAGAATGGTTATGGAAGGTAACAGTTGAAGTAACAGTTACATTTCTATTTGCCCTCGAAGTAAAATATGTTCCCAACATATTTTTATTTAATTTTAGTAGATCTATTTTTTATTATTATTTTAGTTTTTGTTTTTGTTTACAACATGTCATATCAAATTGGTTTAATACCATAGCAATCGTGATTAAGATTGTGTGTATAATCAAAATCATTATTTAAGAAATAAAACACACCCAGCTTTGTTAAAGATTGACGTCGGGCATGAATTAGTTTATAGTGTTGTATTTAACCCATTACCTCATAGGCTATTTTTAGATCCAACCTCTTTGAATGAATCTACCGAAAAGGAGCATTAACTAGAGAAAAGGAAAAGTTTTAGAACTTTGTAGTTTGAAACCATTGTGATAAGTAGAACATTTGCTCCTATAGGAGCAAATGCTCTATTTATCACAATGATTTCACAAATTGACTTTTAGAGTCGTCAAAATTAAGTCGTCAATATGAGGGAGTGGGTTAAGTAAACAAAAGCCCGATGACTGATTATTGTTCCATGCTTGTTAAACTATCAATTATTCTTATTTAACAATATAGTTTTCATGATATCAGTGCTGCTATGCTTTCTTAAAAGAATCCCAACATGCATGAAAATAGCACCATGGTTCCTAGTACGGTTAGTATGCTTCTCGATATACTCGTAGTCAGTATACTTCCTGGTATAGTTACTATGCTCCTTGTATAGTAATTACTAGTCCTGATATATTTATTATGCTTCTGATATAGTTATTAAGCTTCCTATTACGGTAATTATGTTCCCTTGTATGACTTATATGCGTCCAGGCATGGTCATTATGTTTCCAGATGAGGGTATTATGCTTCCTGATATGGTCATTGTTCTTCTTATATGCTGATATGGTTGTTCTGCTTCATGATATGGTTATTATAATTATGCTACCTGCTATTGTTATTATGCTATACTTCCTGATATGGTTATTTTAATTATGCTACCTGATATTGTTATTATGCTATGCTTCCTGATATGGTTATTATAATTATGCTACCTGAGATTGTTGTTATGCTATGCTTCCTGATATGGTTATTATAATTATGCTTCCTTATATGGTTATTATAATTATGCTTCCCGATATTGTTATTATGCTATGCTTCCTGATATGGTTAATTATACTTGATGGTATGTTAATATGGCCATTGTGCTTCCTGATATGAGTATTATGCTTCTTGAAATGGTAATTGTTTTCTGATATTGTTACTACATGTATTACACTTCCTTGTATGGTTATTATTTTCCCAGGCATGCTTACTGATATGTGCTTCTTGATAAGATTATTGTGTTTCCTAGTATGGCTATTATTATGTTTCCATATATGGTTATTGTTCTTCCCAATACAATTATTTGCGTCCTAGTATAGTTATAATGCTTCCTGATACAGTTATTATGCTTCCTGGTTTACTTATTATTACTCCTCGTATACTTATTATGCTTCGTGATATGGTTATTTTGCTTCCTGGATTAGTTATTATTCTTCTGGTATGATTATCATGATTCCTGGTATGCTGATGTGGTTATTGTACTTCCTGATATGATTATAATGTTTCCTGGCATGGTATTTGGTGTGCGGTGGTCTAGTGGTTACGCGCTTGACTACCAGTCCGGACGTCAGAGACGCTTTTCCGTGCTTCCCACCCGCACCTCCTCTCCACCCAGGGATTAAAATGGGTACCTGTGAGGGTCGCTCGCCGGTACTGCGACTGCATGATTGCGCCACATGTTAGCAGTGCTCAATATTGTAGGCCAATGACTCAGTGACCAGGGGGTAAATGTACAGTCGGCTGAGCGGTCATTCGGACTGAAAGTAGACAATAACTATGTACTTTACTTTATATGATTATTACGTTAACTGGTGAAACTATTATGCTTCCCGGTATGGTTGTTATGATTTCTGTTATGATTTTATGCTTCCTGGTGTGGTCATTAGGCTTCTTGCTATGGTTGTTATGTGTCATAGTATACGTCCTGATATGGTTAGTATGCGTCCTTGTATAGTTAATATGCTTCCTGATATGGTTACTGTGCTTCCTGATATAGGTATTATGCTTCCTGAT
This sequence comes from Azorinus chamasolen, assembly GCA_963576725.1. NCBI lineage: Eukaryota > Metazoa > Mollusca > Bivalvia > Cardiida > Solecurtidae > Azorinus > Azorinus chamasolen. The sequence continues at coordinate 47,048,855 of OY755244.1, forward strand.
ATGGTTACTGTGTTTCCTGGTATGGTTAATATGCGGCCTGATATAGTCATAATGCGTTATGTGTCCTGGTATAGTTATTGTGCTTCCTGGTATGGTTATTATACTTTCGGATAAACTATTTCTTCAATGTTTCATGTGTTGATATGTGCATCTGGTTATTTCTAGTACGGATGAAGACAATACTGTACTTCCAATGCACTTGAAATGCTTGAAACACACATCACCGTCGGCGAAGTAGTTATAAGAATGTCAGTGGAAAAACATGGTGCTATATTGTTTATCCAATTATGGCAAAACGCAAGCACAGCCTCTTTCTAACTGACTATTCTATTAAAGTTAATTTTTAGTGTTTATCGAAAAATGAGCATATAGGTTCTGCAGAGTGTCTAGTATTAGTACAGAAATGACACAATCATGATTTAGTTAGTTTGTAGTATTATATGAAACGGGTCTTAAATTTATCTCTTTCGCCGCCACTTGCGATATCCCTTATGATTTGATCCATATAATAGGACCAGTTACTCGACGTCTCACTAAGTCCAAGGTTATAAACCTTTTTGCCTGGGTCTTATTCCCAAGCATTTGATTGGTCTGATTCTGAGCTTTGAGATACGCGAGAATAGCCCATCTGTGTTTGACTATAGCGTCCACCCAGGATGAAAGGTTTAACTATTTCCTCAATAAATACGCCTTTCTGCGCCTCTGTAAAAATCACTTTTGGAAACCATTGTGATAAAAAGAGCATTTGCTCCATAGGAGCAAATGCTCTATTCATCTCATTGGTTTCAATGCTACAGAATTATAAAAGTTTCCTTTTCTCTAGTAAATGCTCCTTTTCGGTAGATGTTTTCGAGGAGGTTGGATCTAAAAATAGCCTATGATGTAATGGGTTAATTTACTGGAGGAGTTTGAATGACAAACCATGCAGTCCTCTAAAGAAGCCCTCTGATCTGAATCTACATTCTTTGCAAATGGCGATGCATGCGTGTCCCGGTTTAAATCTTTCGGCGCCAAATTTCTAATTGTCGTCTGCACTCCAAGTTTGTTCAATCATTCAGTAAAATAAGGAAATGAGATAATTAAATGCAAATTTCAAAGGAATAAAGCACATATATAGAAATAGAGATTGAGACAAGTAGTGAAGTCCCTGATCAGACGCCGCCTTTCAAGGCGGCGTCTGATCTGGGACTGCACTATTTGTCGGCGTGCATTTATGCGACTGCGGCGGTGAAATGGTTAACCCTTTCTTTCATATAAGCGCTTGTTCATGCACTTTCAAACAGGGTAGTCGTATGAACAGGATCTGCACTGTTTGCTTATGAATGTTTTATAGGCTCTACAGTTTCTACGAATACCAAAAGATCCTGTGTATATATCTAATTAATATGCATGATGCCATTATTTCTTACATGAATATTGAACAGGGAAAGGACAGGGAAATGAGTAAACTGCATAAACAGTAGAAAGCCCTCTAATGCGACCAGCAAACAGGGGCATAATTCACAGTGACAAAGGCAGATGGTAGCTTAATGCAGGACGAACGTTATGCAGAAAGCTCCTATTGGAGCTTTCTGCATAACATTCGTCCTGCATTAAGCAACCACCTGCTTATAAAGACCGCCGTGTTTATTCATTGAGTTGTCGCATTGGAGGGGTTCTACTGTACATGTGTTTTTACACACACGAAGGGTCGTATTATGATATGCTCCGCATCACCCGCCCGTCCATCCTTTACTTTTCTTGTATGGATAACGCCTCCTTTAATATTCAGTGGATTTTTCATCCTTGCATAGATGATTGATGTTGATATGTAGTTGTTCGTGAAGGTACCATCATCCTTGCATAAATGATTGATGTTGATATCTAGTTGTTCATGAAGGTACCATCACCCTTCCTGGATTTATCCCCCTTTCGTTTCAGTAAATTATTGTCATCGTTATTAGAAGTAGCATGTAGTATGAAGTCACCCAAACGAAGTTTGGTGACTTATTGTTTTTGCACCGTTTCATCGTCTTTCTTGCGAAAATAGCAAATAAATGAAAACAATATCGAATACATGTATTTGTAAATTGCTCAGATTTGAATGAAATTTTACGGAAATGTTGTTTGGTATGTGTAGAACTGATTTCATATCTTGGAATTTCCAAAATGGCCATCGTTGTCATGGAAACCACAAAAATAGAGCAACATTAAAAACTGCTCAGAATAGAATTGAATGAAACCTTACCGAAATGTTGTTTGACATGTGTAGATCTAATTTCTTGTCTAGGAATTTTCATTATGGCGACCGTTGACATGGGCACCGCGAAAACCGTGTATGGGGTCGTTTGGGCGATTTCTGTGTTTGAATCCGAGCAAAATCATTACTGGTTAATTTTAGTATCATCATTTTATTGGAAATCGCGGAAATAGCGAAACATTGAGAGAAAAAAATAACGAAAATCTGTAAAGTGTTCAGAATTGAATGAAACTTTAGAGGATTTAATAAAAGCCATCTGACCAGTGTCAGTTCCGTTTGATTATGAAACATTCTAGATCTGGTTCTACAGTTTCTGCAATATTTCAAAAAATCGGTGTTCATTTGCCATTATATAAATATTCAGCTAATTAATATTCACTATATAATTACTTCTTACCTTAATATTCATAAGGTAAAGGGTTTATACATTTGTAGTTTTGTTTTCTTTATTTTTGTGAAGGACTCCGTTAACTACGGGTTGAGTGTTACAGAAGTTTGTTCTAGCAAAATCTATACGGTTGGAGAAACATTCAAGGTCGAGATACCAGTGAAAACGGAACGAAATGTCACCAATGGTGATCTAACGATCGAGGGCCCTATTCCTCACAACTTGACCGGCTCTCCATTTGCTTTCGAAGGTGCAAGCGTCAAGTCCAGTGGTGCAAATGTCGAATGCGTTCAACTTGGAGCCATCAATGCAAATCTGTCTGATTGGTAAGCATATACAGTAGAACCTCTCCTAATCGACCACTTATTTATTGATTACGAGTCTTAAAAAGCAGGTGGTTGCTTAATATTGGACAAAAGTAATGCAAACAGCTCCTATATGAGATTTCTGCATTACTTTTGAACTGTAGTTGCATACCACCTGTCTAACAGAGTCATATTTATATATCTTTTCTGATGGTCGCTTAACCCATTACCTCATAGGCTATTTTTAGATACAATTTCTTTGAATAAATCTACCAAAAAGGAGCACAAACTAGAGAAAAGGAAAATTTTAAAATTTTGTAGTTACATGTAGGAGCAAATGCTCTATTTACCACAATGGTTTCACAAAGTGACTTTTACACAGTCGTCAAAAGTCGCCAACATGAGGGAATGGGTTAAATATGAGGGAATGGGTTAAGACAAGTTCTACTATACTTTAACTTTTGAAACGCTTTATTATGGAACGCCCTGGCATGTCTTAGATCCACAGTAAACCCTCTCTCTAACGGCCACTAAATTACATCAAGTATTTTGTGTTCAAGACAGGTGGCTGCTTAAAGCAAGGTGAAAGTAAAACAGAACGCTCCTATAGGAGCGTTCTTTTTCACTTTCACCTTGCTTTAAGTAGCCACATATCCTAGATACCAACTAATTAACACAATTTAGTGGCCGTTATAGGGAAATTCTACTGTAATTGTAAAAGAAATATTAATATCAGCATTTCGAAATAGTATTGGTTTATTGTTATATATTATCAGAATATTCCTATTTCACATCGGTAATTGTTGATTGTTTAATTTCATTATATAGATTACACACTCGATAGGCTACTCATTATACTGGACTCGAGATCTTAAAATATTTTGCTTAGAGTCTATGTTCATGCTCAAGTACCCCTGGTTTGGAAAATCTTGATCTTGCTCGAAATCTGACAACCAGGTACAGAAAAACCACTCTAAATCGGACATTCAGTTTGGCATAAATATCGGTCTTGGAGACAGGTGGCTGCTTAATGCAGGTGAAGGTCAAACATGATGCTCCTGTAAGAACTGTTTGCATGACTTTCACCCTGCATTAAGCACCCATCTGCACAACAGTATCTAAATTCTGCACTTGCGATTAACCCTTTCACCGCCAATGTCGCAAACATACTCTACGACACATATACTCAGGGAGCCAGTAGTGCCTACCGTGCCCCCCCCCCGACTTTTTTTCATGGGTACCAAAATGTTCAGAAAAGTGACCTGAATCAGAAATTAAGTCGGGGGGGGGGACACGGTAGGCACTACTGGCTCCCTGAGTAATAGTGCAGTACCAGATCAGACGCATCCTTTTCAAGGTGGCGTCTGATCAGGGACTTCAGTATGGGTCTCAAACTCTATTTATATATCTGTGCTTTGTTGCTTTGAAATTTGCATTTATTCATCTCATTTCCTTATTTTACCGAATTATTTGAAGAAAAAAATGGTTTGCAGACAACAATTAGAAATTTGGCACTATAAGGGTTAAACACACTGAAGCAAAACGTTTAATTACCTCGGTGTCTTGACTGTTTAAAGTTATTATTGACGGCATATAGTGACGGTATGGCATAATATTAACCATTGTCTCCATAAAACCTCTACATAACGGCCACTAAATTAAATCAACTATTTCTTGTTAAAGGCAGGTGGCTGCTTAAAGCAAGGTGAAAGTTAAACAGAACACTCCTATAGGATCGTTCTGTTTTACTTTTCACCTTGCTTTATGAAGCCACCTGCCCTACATACCAACTAATTCACCCAATTAAGTGGCCGTTATAGAGAGGTTTTACTGTAAACGCTTTTTAACCCATTCCCTCATATTGACGACTTTTGACGACTCTGTAAAAGTCACTTTGTGAAACCATTGTGAAAAATAGGAGCAAATGCTCTATTTATCACAATGGTTTCAAACTACGAAATTCTGAAATTTTCCTTTTGTCTAGTTAATGCTCCTTTTTGGTAGATTAATACAAAGAAATTGTATCCTAAAATAGTTTATGAGGTAATGGGTTAACTTATTTGCAAACAGAGTATAGGAGTCGTCCGACCAGGGTCTGTTCTGTTTGCCTAGTCTATGGAATTATATAGATATGACTATATTTTTTGCCCGAGTGAAAACACCCTGTGTTCATGTGCCAAAATAAAATTATCAGACAATATATATTCATGAAGCCATTATATCTTTAATGAATATTGAACCGGTAAAGGGTTAAAGTATTTTCACATTAAATATTACTACCTATAACTTCGCGCATCAAAGTCGTGCCTGTTAACTCTCGCTGCCATATTATATTAGCTGGACCCAAACAGTTTGCATAGGTAATCACAGATGCGACATTGAATATTCATGGGGGAACAACGTTAACCCATTCTCTAATATTGACGCCTGTTTGCACCTCTGTAAAACTCACTTTTGAAACCATTGTGATAAATAGAGCATTTGCTCTATTTATTACAATGGCTTCAAATTTACACAGTTCTAAAATTCTCCTTTTTGTAAAGTAAATGCTCCTTTCCGGTAAATTTATTCAAAATGGTTGGCTCTAAAAATGTCTAGAAGGGAATGAGTTAAACAAAGTGTTTATGATATGGTATACAAATGTATCGTATATGGTTCTCGTTAAAGATTAATCATTTTCATAAACACCGTTTAACATAGTATTACGATATGTGTGTTTTTGTGACACATAGGGACGATGGCTCAAATGAGAACGACCGGGCTGTCATGGGTATACCTCTAGTCTGTAACCACGAAAGCAGTACTGACACTAGCCAAGACGATTTCGTTGTCGAACTCAAACTAAAGATAAAAGATAAATCAGAACTTCGACAAGAGTCACAGACTACTCGACCGGTTGGAGTCGGATTCAAATACTCTAAAACCCAAATCTGGGTAGCGATCATAGACATTACAACGGAACCAGCGGTAAGCATGTGTAGAATCTGTCCTAAGCGGCCATTTATTTATTGAACATAGGACTCTTAAAATGCAATTTGGTTGCTGAATGCAAGACAAAAGTAATGCAGAAATCTCCTGTAGGAGCTTTCTGCATTACTGATGACCGCTTACGACAGGTTCTCCTGTACACGATAGTTTGTTTGATATTGATTTTCGGCTGGGCTCGGGCTGTTCCACTCATAAGTAAAATCCGTCCGAGGTTTACAGTGTTTCCAAATAGAACGGCGTAACATGAGCAATTGAGCTGGCGGCGTCACTCACAATACAAATACAGTAAAACCTCTCTATAACGGCCACTAAATTACATCAAGTATGTTGTGTGAAAGGCAGGTGGCTGCTTTAAGCAAGGTGAAAGTAAAACAGAACGCTCCTATAGGAGCGTTCTGATTTACTTTCACCTTGCTTTAAGCAGCCACCTGCCCTAAATACCAACTACTACTTAACACAATTTAGTAGTCGTTATAGAGTGGTTTTACTGTAGTTGCATAGCCTTAAGTCACTTTCCTCACGTAGTGGGAACAAATTAATATTCAAATACAGTGGAAACACTCTATGGCCAACACTAAAAAAGATGTTTTATATCGAGTCGTAGAGAAAATTGGTAGCTTATCACAGGACGAAAGTAATGCAGAAAGCTCCTACGGGTGTGTTCTACATTCCTTTGGGTTAAACAACCATCTGCTTTAAAAGTGGTCGTTTTAGGGAAGAATTCCCTCCTACTGACGCCTTTTAAAGTGTCATTTTTTAAACCAGTGTGAGCAAATGCTTTGTTTATCACAATGGTTTCAAAACTAAACTCCTCCTAAATTTCCTTTTCTCTACTAAATGCCTTTTTTCGGTAGATTTATTCAAAGAGGTTGGGTCTAAAATTGTCCAGGGGGGATGGGTTTAGTAAATGCATGTACAGAGAATTGTTAGAGGGATGGGGGTGGTCAATCTGGTAAGTGAGAAAAGAACCTGTAGGCCTAGTTGCTTAAATTAACTCTCTGGTATGAAATACAATGTCAGATCAATGTTGATATATTGAAACTCGCCCCATGTTTCATGTTGAATGGTCACGGCAAACGGAATATTGGCTATTGCTAAAATGCATTGACGTCGACGGGCTCAACAAACGGTGCAGACCCGGATAAGTGGGCTCCTTCGCACGCCACCTTATCTGAGTATATATTGTTTGTCTTTGGTCTGTTTAACCATTTCGGCGCCAAGTTTTTAATTGTCGTCTGCAAACCAATTTTGTTAAATCATTCGGTAAAATGATATAAATAAGATAAATAAATGGAATTTTCAAAGGAATAAAGCGCAGATATATAAATAGCGATTGAGACAAAAAGTGAAGCCCCTGATCAGACGTCGTCTGATCTGGGACTGCACTATTTGTCGTGGAGCATTTATGCGACATTGGCGGTGAAAGGGTTAAAGTAATAGTGTTTACTTGCAACGTGATTACCCAAAATACAACAGAATCCCTCTAATACGACCACTTAATAAATAAACATAGGTGTCTTTATAAGCAGGTGGTTGCTCAATGTAGGACAAACGTAATGAAGAAAGCCCCTCTAGGAGCTTTCTGAATTACTTTTGTCCTGCATTTAAGATATCACCTGCCTCTACCACCCAGAATTATACATCTGTTAGGTGGTCGCATTAGAGGGGTTTTACTATATATAAATCATTTGTTTATATGCTGCAAAGAAGTATATCGTGTGTTTCATGTGTTTAATATCGAATGCTATTCGGTAATGTTCGTTTGTTTGTTTGTGTTGATTAACGTCCGTTTCTGCTCACTATGGCCTATTGGACGCCCCAGAGAGAGGGGAGATGTACATGTATCAGTATTTATTCGAATTGCGTTTTAGTTTCCTTAACTGATAATATTTTGTCGTAAAAAACAAAAGTTGTAAGCACAGTAGAACCCCTCTAATGCGACCACTTAATGAATAAACATGGGTGTCTTTATAAGCAGGTGGTTGCTTAATGTAGGACATAAGAAATGCAGAAAGCTCCACTAGGAGCTTTCTGCATTACTTTTTTCCTGCATTAAGCTACCACCTGTCTCTACCATCCAGAAGTATATCTATTTTAGGTGGTCGCACTAGAGGGGTTTTACTGTACATGAATCATTTGTTTATATATGCTGAAAAAGTATATCGTAAGAAAAAGTATATCGTAAGAAAACACATCGAGTAAACTCCGAAGAAGACAAATCTTTCATATGTTTGATATCGAAGACATTACGTCATTCGGCAAGGTACAGTAAACCCTCTCTATAACGGCCACTAAATTACATAAAGTATTTTGTGTTAAAGGCAAGTGAATGCTAAAAGCAAGGTAAAAGTAAACCAGAACTGTTTTACTTTCACCTTGCTTTAAGCAAGTACCTGCACTAAATACCAACTAATTAACACTATTTAGTGGTCGTTATAGAGAAGGTTTAATGTACATGTATCAGTATTTATTCGAACTGCATTTTAGTTTCGGTAGCTGATAATATTTTGTCGTATAACAAGAGTTGTAAGTACACGTATATGTTTTGCATCACAAATACTTTTTTTTTCAAATTGACACTATTCATAATAATGATGAAACATAACGAATAGCAACTTTTATTATGTTATTGAAAATATGTGTTACTTTTAGGGATTTTCGCTTTAACCCTTACAATGCGGGAACGAGTCTCTTAATGTCCTTTGCAAACTGTGTATACCAGACAGGAGGGCTCCTAGAGGAGCCCTGTCATCAAGGTCTACACTGTTTGTCATGTCACACTTTCTTTAGAAAAATCCCCTAAATATTCATCGAAAGCTTGATCTGTTTGAATTCTGGAATAGTTCATTTGAAAATTGAGCGTTGTAACGGTTAAAGGAACACTGGTTACCACAATTAAGGGCTAAAACGTTAAGGTGGTGCCCGGTGGTAACATTCTAAGTTCCTACTTCAAAGTTTTGAGTTCCAAGTTTCGAGTTCCAACTTCGAAGTTCCATGTTCCGACGTCCAAGTTCCATGTTCCAAGTTCCAAGTTTCATGTTCCGACTTCAAAGTTCCAAGTTCCAAGGTCCGACTTCCAACGTCCACCTTCCGACTTCAAAGTTCTAAGTTTTCTCGTGATGTCATATTTTCGCGCCCTTTACTTCAAGCATGTCAATGCAGCTGACATGCTAGGCGTCCAAGTTGGTCTAAAGTTTTTAAAGGATGTTCCCCCTCCCAGATAAGAATCAAAGTACTGACATTACTGAAGGTTTCGGACATAATGTATATTATATTGATTGTTTGCTGTGGATTTTTCTGAAAATCATGTCAGTAGTTTGGAAGACATTTAAAGAATTGTTTTATGAACATGTCATACACATGGCGATTCCAATAGCTCAACTTGCCAGTTTGTGCCAATAGAGCCAAAATTGATAGTTTAATGTAGTATAGAGTCATCAGTCCATTATTTAAAAGTAAGGGTCATACTTCTGCTACTATCTGGTGGATCATAACAGTAATTAGCATGCATCATTCATTTATCCATATATACACTTCCACCGATTTTAGACATGTTCCTTATGCTTCTTAATACCCTACAAATAATTGCCAAATATACTGTGGGGTGATATTAACACTATGACAAATTATAAAGTTACAAGTATATTTCAACTTAGCATGTCAGGATACAACAGGGAAAATAAATTTAACAAGAAAATTGTTTACAAGACACTGATGCATCCCTCCCCCTAACAATAGTGTCTCTATATCAAGCTCTTTTGACTATGTGTTATACAGTGAATAAACTTTCAGAGTCCCATAACTCTGGTAAAATGGTCAGAGCAATAATAACATTCTTTAAAAAAATCTTCACATCAAGGTTGACAGCTTATCATGGGTGAAAATTTGAAGTAAAACCTCCAATTGGTATATGGGTTGTTAGACACATAATGTTGTTTCACTTTATATTATATAGTGAAGCCGCTTTCAGGGTTCCATATCGGGTACAATTGGTCTGAGCAAAAATAAGCCTTTCTGTGCTTTTGCAAACAGAAAATACCCTGAAGTTCATAGAATAGTTTATCCATGCCTATAATTTGTCTTTTATGTGATTGCATTGTATTTTCTTACGTTTTCCTGAGGAGACTGTGAGTTTAAGTCTGTTCAGGGCCAATTAGTGAGTCTGTGCTACAAACAATACAGACCCCGATTAGTTACTACAACTGGTCAGGGTCTTCGCAAATTGCAGCATCATACATGTGACAAGTATATCAATAAATGATATAATTAAAGAGAAATTATAGTCATACATGTAAATTACAGTTAGTGCTATAGTAAACACTACTGATACCCTGATCAGTAACCGGTGTCATAGAAATAAATGATATGAATTAGAAATAAATTACATACATTACGATAAGATACTATGGGACACACTGTTTGGATTCAGATCTAATACCAAGTAACTGTCTGACCAAATTCTAAACTGTTTACAACTTGTGACAATTTTGCCTCAGGTCAAAATGCCTAAAACTGATCTTTTAGAAATTCAAATGATGACAAACCTGAAGCAGACGATATTACAGATCTCTACAGCTTGCTTAATCCTTACAATGCTGAGTGATTTTTCGTCCGCAACAATTGCCGTCTGCTTCAATTCTTAAATAAACTTTCTTTCATTTTATGCAAAAATATAGTTAAGATGACAAACAGTTTGGATCATGATGAGACGCAGAATTATATGGCCTCTCATCTGGATCCAAACTGTTTGCGTAGGTAATCACAGTTTCGCCGCTAGCGTGCAAAGAGTTAAGCATATGACCTCGAGAGATTTTAGCATGATGTAACAGTTGCCCTGCACTAATGAACACCAGTGCTGTAACCTTTATACTGTAGTTTTCAGATGTTAAGAACAGAAGAAGTTTATTTAAACCTTAATTTCCCTCAAATAAACTCATCTGCAAACAGATTAGACCCAGATAAGACAGCTCCCATAGGACCAAGGTCTGCTCTGTTTGCTAATGGATCCACCTTCCATATTTCATTATAAATATTTTTTGTAAGATTGCGGAACCGGATTGTAAGCCAAGCACTGCACATGCGCGTGTTCTCTTAAGGGGATTCCCGCTAGGTAGAGCTCGTGCACTTGGGGTTTTCCAGGAAGTTTGAGTTGAAATCCATTTTATAAGGATTTCGGCAAAGCCGAAACCCTAATGGTTGGTCAAGTACTGCATTATTAAACGTTGCTTTGTCTTCAGCAATTGCCTGTTAAAAAATGATTTCAGCAAAAGAAGAACCATAAGTTGACCTCAAAACAATAGAGTTAAAAACAGATAAATATCTAAAGTGCTTCCAAAACGATGCCTCCCTTTTTATTGTTTACACCATTTACAAAGTTTCTACAGACGTGAAAAGAGACTTTATGAAGTTGGAAGTCGGAAGTTAGAACTTGGAACATCGAAGTCGGAACTAAGAACTTTGAAGTCGGAACTTGAACATGGAAGTCGGAACTTGGATCTTGAAAGTCGGAACTAGGAAAATGGAAGTTGGACATTGGAACATGAGTAGGAACTTGGAACTTGGAAGTCGGAACTTGGAACTTGGAAGTCGGAACTTGGAACTTGGAAGTCGGAACTTGGAACTTGGAAGTCGGAACTTGGAACTCGGAAGTCGGAACTAAGACGTAGGAACTTGGGCATAAACAATATACAATAAACATATAGTAAATTACCTTGGAAATATGAAGTAAGAACTTGGAAGACGGAAGTTTGAAGTAGGAATTTAGAATGTTACCACCGGGCTTTCTTGCTAAGGGGTGGAGTTTGTTTTATCATTTTGCCTACAGAGGGCGGTTTTATCATTATGCCCACAGAGGGTGGGTTGGATTTGTCAGACTCTTTTTTGTTTAGGGGTAGGGTGGGGGACTATCAAACACATTATGTCAAATCGGATAAGTTGTTTCACACGGCTGTTTTTAAAGGATATACACAGCGAACATTCGTGAGTAATACTAAAGACTTTGTAAGTCAATTTACTGTTACATAACAAATGTCTATTTTATTATGGTGATTAAGCAAATGAAACAGAGTTTAACCCTCTTCTTGCTGGATTTTAAAATACATTTCTCCTTCTTTACCAATGCCATGTTGTATAATTACATATATCGTCACTGTGTACAAGTATTTAGCTGTGCAATCACTACTGTGGAGTGCACTGGTTGCACGATCAACTTGTAAATAGTACAGACCCTGTTGAGACAGTTGTCTCATCTGGGTCTTCACTATTTACAGGTAGGTATATTGAGGTGAATATCAAGCGAAGGGTTAAGTTTCTATAAATGTTTCTAGACGGACTTCGGTGCAGTGAAACGTGTCAGCGGCTTTACGTTAATGGAAGACATAGCGGGAGGACGTTTGCCTGACAACACCTTGGTGCAGTGGTCCAATGACGGGGAGGATTTTCATTCCATATCCCTCGCGGTAGGTTAAGCTTTACATTACGTATCCGTCACTTCAATCCTTTCCCAGTTCTATGTATATTCCAAATTTGAAAAAATACTGAATTTTCATGGACAAAATAGTTATAAAGAAATATTGAAAGGGGATCATTGTAGCCATTTTAGAAAGTAAAGAAACAGGTTTTTTTGAATTTCCATTAGCAAATAGCGGACACTGATCAGATGGAGCCGTCTGTTCTGAGTCTACTCTGTTTGCAACTGTGCGAAAATGCATTTACATGAAGGTATTACAGTAAAACCTCGATTATTCGAATTTTCGGTATAGAAGAATTTAGACCCTTTTAGGCAGGTGGCTGCTTAATGCATGGTGAATGTCATGCAGAAAGCTCCTAGAGGAGCTTTCTGCATGACGTTCACCATGCATTAAGCTGCCACCTGTCTTACAGGTCGATAATAAGACGTATTTTAGTGTTCGAATAATCGAAGCTTTACTGTAGTTAACTCTATAACTATCGCGATCCCCTATGTTGGATATTGGCAAACAGTCTTGACCCGAATCAGGGATCATCTGGAGGGATCATCTGATCGGGGTCATTACTGTTTGCTGAACGAATGGATGTGAATGGTTTATACCAGTATAGTATTTGATTGCGATGTTACCTCAGTTTGACACTTGGATGGGTTCCTTAATCTGACTGGACATGATGACTGTATATAGTATTGGGATTAAGACCTTCTATCTATGACACACTGGTATACCACACTTCTCCATGAGAAGTCAGAACTACATTTAAGACATTCTATCTATGGCACACTGGTAAACCACACTTGTCACTAAAAGGTCAGAACTACATTTAAGTCCTTCTGTATATGACAGATTGGTATACCACGCCTCTCCACTAAAAATCAAGAATGCATTTAAGACATTTTATCTATGACAAACTGATATACCACACTTCTCCATGAAAAGCCAGAACTGCATTTAAGACCTTCTATCTAAACCACACCGCCAAGACAAACTTCTCCATGAAAGGTAAGCCCTGTACAGTTAAGACATTCTATCTATGACACGCTGATATACCACACTTCTCCATGAAAAGTCAGAACTACACCTAATACCTTCTATCTATTACAAACTGATATACCACACTTCTACATGAAACGTCAGAACTACATTTAAAACCTTCTATCTATGACACGTTGATATACCACACCTCTCCGTTAAAAATCAAGACTACATTTAAGACATTCTTTCGATGACAAACTGATATACCACACTTCTCAATGAAAAGTCAGAATTGCATTTATGACCTTCTATCTAAAACACACCGCTAAGACACACTTCTCCATGAAAGGTAAGCCCTACAAGTAAGACGTTCTATCTATGACACGCTGATATACCACACTTCTCCATGAAAAGTTAGAACTACATCATCTAAGACCTTCTATCTATAACAAACTGATATACCACACTTCTCCATGAAACGTCAGAACTACATTTAAGACATTGTATCTATGGCACACTGGTAAACCACGCTTGTCACTAAAAGGCCAGTACTACATTTAATGTCTATGACCCACTGGTATACCACACCTCTCCATTGAAAAGCAAGACAACAATTACGACATTCTATCTATGACAAACTCATATACGACACCTCTCAATGAAAAGTCAGAACTGCATTTAAGACCTTCTATCTAAAACACACTTATATACATGTACCACACTTCTCAATGAAAAGGCAGAACTGCATTTATGACCTTCTATCTAAAACACACCGCTAAGACACACTTCTCGATGAAAGGTAAGCGCTACAAGAAAGACGTTCTATCTATGACACGCTGATATACCACACTTCTCCATGAAAAGTTAGAACTACATCTAAGACCTTCTATCTATAACAAACTGATATACCACACTTCTCCATGAAATGTCAGAACTACATTTAAGACATTCTATCTATGGCACACGGGTAAACGACACTTGTCACTAAAAGGCCAGAACTACATTTAAGACATTCTGTCTATGACACACTGGTATACCACACCTCTCCATTAAAAAGCAAGACTACAATTACGACATTCTATCTATGACAAACTGATATACGACACTTCTCCATGAAAAGTCAGAGCTGCATTTAAGACCTTCTATCTAAAACACACCGCTAAGACACACTTCTCATGAAAAGCCAGGACTACATTTAAAACATTCTATCTATGATACGCTGATATACCACAGGTCTCCATGAAAAGTCAGAACTACATTTAAAACCTTCTATCTATGACACACTTATATACCACACTTCTCCATGAAAAGTCAGACCTACATTTAAGACCTTCTAAGGCACACTTATATACCACAGTTCTCCATGAAAAGTCAGAACTTCATTTAAAACCTTTCATCTATGACACCCTTATATACCACACTTCTCCATGAAAAGGCAGAACTATACTTAAGGCCTTCTATCTATGACACACTGATATAGTACAGAACTACATTTAAGACCTATTTAGCATTGATATGACATTCCAGACTTGTCCATAAAAGGTAAAACCTTCTAATAGATGTAACCTATTCGAGACAATTCTAAACGTTTACAACAAACTTAATATGGGTCCATGCTTATAAAGCTTTTAAGTTGAGCCTGAGTTCGTTCTCAAGCTTTTGATTGGTCAGATTTGAGCCAAAGGCTCAAATCTGACCAATCGAAAACTTAAGAACGAATTCAGACTCAACTAAAACATTTTATAAGCATGGATACAGATCTGGTGGAGACATTAACCATTTCCTCCATATAAACGCGTTTTACACATTTGCAAACAGAGTCGACCCAGTCTAAAGATTTAATAGATCTTGTATACTGTACTGCATATAGGTTTAACACACTATGCGATCACCTAAAAGAGGTATACTTCTTGGTGTTTTATGCAGGTGGTAGATTAATGCAGGGCAAAAGTAATACAGAAAGTTCCTGGAGGAACTTTCTGTATTACTTCTGTCCTGCATTAAGCAACCACCTGCTTATAAAGACACTCATGTTTATTAAACCCCCACAAACAAACAGATAGAATACATTGACCACAAGTGCAATGCACAAGCTCCATAACTCTGTCTTCAGTATTTTTGGAGTTATTGCCCTTTGTTATTTTTCTCAAAATAGGGCTTGTCTGGATCATAATTTTCAAAGTATAAAAGTTATTTACTTCAAACTTCATTCTTTAAGTAGTCGCATTAGAGGGGTTCTACTGTATTTTGTATAATATACATTGTATTCCCTACAAGTTTTACGGATCCTATATAACGTACTGCCGACATATTTTACAGATCCTGTATACATGTAATGTACTGCCTTCAGGTTTTACGGATCCAGTATAACGTACTGCCCACATGTTTTACAGAACTTGTATAATGCACTGCTTCCAGGTTGTACAGATCTGGTATAATGTACTGCCTGCAGGCTGTACAGATCTTGTATAATGTACTGCCTCAAGGTTTTACAGATCTTGTATAATGTACTGCCTCAAGGTTTTACAGATCTTGTATAATGTACTGCCTAAGGGTTTTACAGATCCTGTATACTATTCTGCCTTCAGGTTGTACATATCTTGTATAATTTACTATATCTTAAAGTTTTGCCAATCTTATATAATGTACTGCCTCCATGTTTTACAGATCTTGTATAATGTACTGCGTCCAGGTTGTACATATCTTGTATAATGTACTGCCTGCAGGTTTTACATATCTTGTATAATGTACTGCCGACATATTTTACAGATATCGTATGATGTACTGCCATCAGATTTTACATGTTTTGTTTAATATACTGCCTACATATTGAACATTGCAATTTCAATGTGAGTATTCCATTGCATGCCTCTCCTCTCGTACTTTACCAGAACGCAGTCGTGACACCGGGTCTTTCGGACTTGAAAGTGGATCTGGAACGCCCTGTGCTGAGTCGCTATATGCGGGTGATCAACACCGATGGTGCCTGCATACCCAACATAACATACGCCCACACAGACGGTACGTTGTGTTACATTAACCCTTCTATTGCTGAATTTTAAAATACATTTCTCCTTCTTCACCCATGTCCTGTTGTATATTTACATATATCTTCACTGTGTACACGTATTTCGCTGTGCAATCACTGCTCTGGGGTGCATTGGTTGCACAATCAACTTGTAAATAGTGCAGACCCTGGTGAGACAGCTCCTGCAGGAGCTGTCTAATCTGGGTCTTCACTATTTACAGGTAGGTATATTGACATGAATAGCAAACGAAGGGTTAATGAAGTTTTTTTGTCATGAATAAAAATATTTCAGTACAAATTATCAATACCATACAGTGTTCAAAAATGTTTATTTCTTTGTTCATATGCAGTAAAATCTCGATTATTCGATTTGTCTGTATAGAATGTTAAATCCTTTTAGGCAGGTGGCTACTTAATGCATGGTGAAGAGGAACTTTCTGCATAATTTTCACCATGCATTTAGCTGTTATCTGTCTTAAGGATCGATAGTAATCCGAATATTTTGGTGTTCGATTTTTCTGTACATCATTACAACTTGATAAATGCATGTCACTGAAATTCATTTTGTACGTTTTCTCTTTCTCTATCAAACACTGTGGGTCTTAATGTATAGTTGCATGTAAATTACATCTAAAATACAGTAAAATCTCCCACTAAAGCGAGATATTGGCGCTTTAGAAAAGGTGATTGCTTTCCTCTTTAATGAATATGCTTTTCTACGCCTTTGCAAAAAGAGAAGACCCTGATCAGACGGCTCCTATAGGAGACGTCTGATCAGGGTCTGCTCTGTTTGCTTATGCTATAATATAGATATGATTCTACAGTTTCTGCCATGGCTAAAAATTCCCAGTGTCCATGTGCTAATATAACAAATTAAGCTATTTAGTATGTTATGACGTCATTAATTCTTTTATGAAGATCGGGGTCTGCTCTGTTTGCAAAGGCGTAGAAAGGCATATTTGTGGAGGAAAAGGTTAAGGACAGCGTCATCCTAGATCGTAAAAGTCAGCATTTGCATGTCGTTATTGTACATTTCCGTAAAGAGAAATATGCAAGTAAAACCATTGTGATAAATAGAGCATTTGCACCTATAGAGCAAATGCTCTATTTATCACAATGGTTTTAAAACTACACAATTCTAAACTTTTCATTTTCTCTATAGTAAATGCTCCTTTTCGGTAAATTTATTCAAAGAGGTTGGGTATGAACATAGTCTAAGAGGGAACGAGTTAAACATTCCTAAAAATTGTCTTTTGGCTGCCAAATGTTGCCCTAATTAAAAATTATCACTGGTCTTTTCTCTCATCATGAGGAACAGACAAGCTGTGTATTTGAGTGATTACTCAATAGAAATTTGCCAAATACAGTAAATCCTCTCTATAACGGCCACTAAATCTGGTATTTTGTGTTAAAGGCAGCTGGCTGCTTAAAGCAAGATGAAAGTAAAACAGAACGCTCCTATAGGAGCGTTCTGATTTACTTTCACCTTGCTTTAAGCAGCCACCTGTCCTAAATACCAACTTATTAGCACAATTTAGTGGCCGTTATAGAGAGGTTTTACTACATACTCAATCAATTTGAAATCAGTGAGTAGCAAACTCATTAAAAATTGGGAATATCCAATTGAATCAGTAACATTTGAGTAAATGAGAACATGTGTATTTAACCCTTTCCCTGGTATATGTTTATTTCAAAATTCAATACCTATTGAATATTCATGAACAAAGTAGCTATAATGAAATATGGATGGTGGAACATTGTAGCAATTTTAGAAAGTAAAGAAACATATCTTTCAAATTCCATTAGCAAACAGAGCAGACCCTGATCAGACGGCTCCTCTAGGAGCCGTCTGATCTGGGTCTACTCTGTTTGCAAATGCGTGAAAACACCGTCTATATGAGGGAAAGGGTTAAAATGCTATAATGTTTGCAAATATTATCAAAACTGAACAGATCTATCACCATTTACTCATTTATTGCATTTAGCCAAGAAATGTAGATTACATCGATTATTTCCTCCCCAAACTAAATAATTTATGTCTGTGACTTTTGTATGAAGTAATCACACGACTAAATTTGCATTATGATCATTTGTCTTTATACTAGTCTCCAATGTTCTCAAATTGTACATGATGGGGGGATACAGAAGTTTAAGTACTCAATTTGTTTTATTGGATACTCAATCGCTGTTAACAGTGGGGAGTAATACTCAATTAACTGCTCATGTGTACTTTTAATTTAACCTTTTCACTGCCAATGTCAATGCACCACGACAAATAGTGCAGTCCCAGATCAGAAGCCGCCTTTTCAAGGCGGAGTCTGACCAGGGACTTCATTTTTTGTCTCGATCTCTATTTCTATATATGTGCTTTATTAATTTGAAATTTGCATTTATTTATCTCATTTCTTATTGTACCGAATAATTTAACAAAAATTTTTAGAAAGTTGGCGCCGAAAGGGTCACGGTTATTGGTCTCCGTTGTCATAGATATTTTGCCAACAAATCTTCCTATGCTTCGTGGACAATGGTCTTTCTTTCTGACACTATTTTCGAGCCCTATTTAGATGTTGTTGATTCATTTCTTTCTGCAGGGAGAACCGTCGTGCACTCTCGACCTTAACCCTTCTCTTGCTGAATTTTAAAATACATTTCTCCTTCTTTACCCATGCCCAGTTGTATAATTACATATATCTTCACTGTGTACAAGTATTTCGCTGTGCAATCACTGCTGTGGGATGCACTGGTTGCGCAATCAACTTGTAAATAGTGCAGACCCTGATGAGACAGCTCCAGCAGGAGCTGTCTCATCTGGGTCATCACTATTTACAGGTAGGTATATTGACGTGAATAGCATGCGAAGGGTTAACCGTTTACCTGTTCAATATTTATGTAGAGAATAATGACATCATGAATATTAAATTCATTATATTTTAAAACAGCATATGAACACAAAAAATATTGGCTAAGATAGAAGCTGTAGAATCAGATCTATAGTTTACCATAAGCAAACAGAGCAGACCCTGATCAGACGGCTCCTACAGGAGCCGTCTGATCTGGGTCTACACTGTTTGCAATTGCGTTTATATGAAGAAACCGCTCAAGAATTACAACTGGAGTTGTATCAAAATGTACCACTGAAGAAATACTAATTATTATGCCAACCAGTGTCGTCCCTGATCTGGGGCTACACTGTTTACCCAGATCTTATATACTCTGTTATCGGACAGTAAGTATTAAATGATTGTCTCATTGATCCCACACCCGTCTTCCACTATTTCAGACATTCCTGCCATGTATGGAGTGGGCAGGCAAGGACCTCTCATGTTTGCCTTGGACGGAAGTACAGACACATGCATGAATTTGCCCTTCGCAAATGAGAATGACACCACGCCGTTCCTGTGGGTGGAGCTTAAGAAGTCTTTGTTTTCCCTTGCCGATTCCACCGCGTTCAATGTGTCACTCATTGGAGAAGGAATCCAATGCAATTCAACTACTGGACCACAAATCACCTACGTATGTATCCTTTGTCATCGAAGAAACCATCAGCATTATTGAACTTATGAGTCTTAAAAAGCAGGTCGTTGCTTAATGGTAATGTAGAAAGCTCCCATTGGAGCGTTTTGCATTGCTTTTGACATGCAGTAATCTACCATTTGCCATACAGTCCCATAGTTTAAATTAGATATGTGTTTGATGCTTATAAAACGTTTTAGTTGAGTCTGAGTTCGTTCTCAAGTTTTTGATTGGTCAGATTTGCGCCTTTGGCCCTGTGTTTGATGGCATCATAAGACAGATTCTGCTGTAAAGTATAATTAATACGAGTTATAGTTTTATCTCATAATCTGCTAAATAATCAAACCTGGATCCACCTTTTTTGAATATTAATTAAACTAAAAGTTGTGTCAACATTTATCACCGAAAAAAAAACTTATATGACAACCAGTGCAGGTCCTGAACAAAGGGTTCTCTCAGAAGTCCAATTTTATAAAACTTCTGAGTCTGAGAATCTGACCAATCAGATACTTGAGAGTCATCTCCTATTCAAGCAAACAGTGTTATAACCTCGGGGTCTGGTCTGCGCGGTTTGCAAAGGTCTTGTATATTCGGTTGCCTCACACGAAGGGTTAAAAGTATTTTCAAAAATCTTTTTTTTCTTCTTCAATTTTTCAAATTTTGTTTTTGTTTCTTTTCAAGACAGGAATAAGTGCCAAACAGCTGTGTATCCTGATTAGATACTATGATATACAACGCTGAATGTTCAAATAGACTATTCCAGAATTCAAACAGGCCATGCTTATGGTTAATAGTTAGGAGTGTTGGTAAAGAAAAATGTAACATGACAAACAGTGCAGATCCTTATGTGAGGGTTCCTCTAGGAGCTCTCATCTGGGTCCACACTGTTTGCAAAGGGCATTAGTGACTCGTGTCCCGCATTGTATGTATAAACCTAGAACAAACGTTTTCATGGGAGCTGTCTTATCAGGGTCTGCTATGTTTGCTTAAATAATAATATAGATTTACGAGAGCAAAAACGTTTTCAAATGATTAAATAGATATTAAACTAAATAACATTCATATATAAACTCAGCAAAACTGCTAAACCGTCACCATTAGCTTTCTATTTTAAAGAGAAAAATACTTCACACAATCTTCATTTTGTTTTCAGCATATAAGCCCCTGTCCTATTTTCTACAAACTTAAATAAAACAACTCAAATTGTTATATAATGGCTGGGGAAGGCAAACGTTACCTTTTGCGCAAAATAAAAGAAAATATTGCTGCATCCCTTTAAAATATCAAACACAAGGCGGTGGTTTAGCAGTTTTGTCTACGGTATATTAACCCTTCGCTTGCTATTCACGTCAATATACCTACCTGTAAATAGTGAAGACCCAGATGAGACAGCTCCTGCAGGAGCTGTCTCATCAGGGTCTGCACTATTTACAAGTTGATTGTGCAACCAGTGCACTTCACAGCGAAATGCTTGTACACATTGAAGATATATGTAATTATACAACATGGCATGGGTAAAGAAGGAGAAATGTATTTTAAAATTCAGCAAGAGAAGGGTTAATTCATATATGAATATTGATGGTGTACAAGGTTAATGATCTGTATGCTTTAAACAGGTGGTATTCCCCAAAGTGGCATCGGCTAAACCTTTCAAAGGTGATAAAAAGAAATGCACACACACGGTACAAAGTACAGTGGAGCCGGGTAAAACACGGTGCGACTACACCTGCGCATGCTCCGGAACCGACCAATGTGCGACGCTCTTCTTGTCCTTGACCAACTATGGAAGTGGCGGCAGTTACACCCTCTGTGAGATAATAGTCACGAATGCTTAGCTGCGAGGTTTTCACCTTCAAGGCAGTGGCAGTAACATCTCATAAGATGTAAATATAGTAAAACCTCGAATATTCGAACAGTGAAATACTATCATTATCAATCTTTAAGACAGGTGACAGTTTAATGCAAAATGAAAATCATGCAGAAAGCTCCTCTAGGAGCTTTCTACATGACTTCCATCCTGCATTAACCCTTACAACGCTGAATTTTTAAATGGACTATTCCAAAATTCAAACAGGTCAAGCTTATTGTGAATATTAAGGGATTTTTCGAAAGAAAAAGATAATATGACCAACAGTATAGACCCTGATGAGAGGGCTCCTCTAGGAGCCCTCTCATCTGGGTATATACTGTTTGCAAATGACATTAGTGACTTGTGTCCCGCACTGTAAGAGTTAAGCAGTCACCTGTCTAAAAGGGTCTAATTTTTTCTATACTAAAGTTTAGAATTATCGAGGTTTCGCTGTATAACTAGCTAAGAATATTTTTCTCTCACTTGAACAATATAAAACGCGTGGCTACAGACAGCTGGTTTTCATTTCCTTCGGTGGCAGTATCCTCTACTTCGGTAGATATGTGATCTACAGAACTATCTGAAACAAACAAAAAAACAACCAATAAAAGAAGTGCCACCTGTCAAGAAAAACAGTAGTGTCATTTGCTGGTATGTTGGTAATACCAGTTTGTGGATTGGTCATATACCGTATATATGTGTGTGTGAAACAGTCTGTGCTATATAACAAATAATACATTACAATGATTACCTGTGACGTAACTATGAAGATAAGAAGCAAGCACATAGCATCGTGTCTTACAAGCGAACACGATAGAAGCACGGCGTATGATCAGGTGTGTATACAATAGAACCGATCTTAAGCGACCACTCATTTTATTGAACACGGGAGACTTAAAAAGCAGGTGGTTGCTTAATGAATGGCAACAATAATGCAGAAAGCTCCTATGGGAGCTTTCTGCATTACCTTTGACCTTCATTAAGCTACCACCTGCCTTACAGACTTCTTTTTTGTGGTCGCTTAAGATAGGTTCTACTGAAATAAGATACTGTGCATGATGCACGAATATTTTTATACTGTGTGTCCTGATCATATGCCATGTATGACGTGCTTAACTTGTCAATACTTCAACTGGAGTCCTGTGCACCGACATTCTAAAATTCAAAAAGGTTAATCTTACCCTGAATATTCATGCATATATTTGTTTTTAAAAAAAATGATAAATAATACCGACCCTTGTAAGAGAGCTCCTGGATGCTCATTGATTCCAAAGGTCATTGGTGACCCCGTGTTCCGCACTGAAAGGGTCAAAGTTGACATTGACACGTGAAATGTAGCATCGGGAAATATTACCGTTTAAATAAGCATTTTATTTAACCCTTTACTCCATGAATATTCCAATTACCATTTGTCCCTAGTTCGATTCCCCCACCGGACCAAGTCCTTTGGATGAAATTTTATAAACCGATGTCCAATGTATCAGCGCTTTACAATTGGCATCTAAAAGAACCAGAGAAACTCTCGATAATAAGAGTAGGGCGTCGGGTTTCTCTGTATTCGCTCCCCTCTTTTTGGGGCGTCAAATTAGCCCATAGTTGACAGGAACGGACGTTGATCAGCACAACCAACCAACCATGAATATTCATGCAAGAAAAATGCAGGAAAACCTCTCTATAACGGCCACTAAATTACATCACGTATTTTGTGTTTAAGACAGGTGGCTGCTTAAAGCAAGGTGAAAGTAAAACAGAACGCTCCTATAGGAGCGTTCTGTTTTACTTTCACCTTGCTTTAAACAGCCACCTGCCCTAAATACCAACTAATTAACGTAATTTAGTGGTCGTTATAGAGAGGTTTTATTGTACCATCATGAAATAAAAGTTGTATTATGGCACTATGGGCAAGGAACGTTTTTGTCACAGCAGGAACTGCAGAATGATACTACAATTATTCCATAATCAAAAAGGACAGATACTGATCAGACGTCTCCTACAGCAGCTACACTTTCTGCAAAAAGTGTAAAAAGTATGGGGCTCAACAGATAAGGTGCGTCAGTTAAAACGTTTTCAAGAATAATTCCTTTATTTCTCTTCGAGACGATTCTAAAGAACGGTCAAAGCATAGGCTTTGGTGGAGAAATGCCGATTGTAGTATTTGAGTACGCGCATTATCCGTTGCTCTGAAAATAGGGCTTATTTATGGAGTAAAGGGATTATATAATACGTGCTAGATATGAGTGCCATTTATATGTTGTATTTTCAGTCCTTTACCTGTTGAATATTCATATATGAAGTAATGACATAATTTATTAGCTGAATTTTATAATGTTAGCTTGTCAAGGGAATGTGTTGCTTTGATGAAAACTGTAGAACAAGGTCTAAAACATTCCAAATGCTAACAGAACAGACTCTGATCAAACGGCTCCTGTAGGAGATTCCCCAGGAGCGGGGTCTGCTCTGCTTGCAAAGTCATTAAAATGCGCTTGTATGAGGAACAATGGTTAATACACGGACATGCCCATACTAGTGCTATTGATTCTGTGCGACAATGCAAGAACGAATAGGCCGCGTGGTAATCATTGCTTGACACACATTTGTCTTGATGCAGGCTTCACTTGCACCGCTTAAGATCTGGCATTAACCCATTCCCTCATGTTGACGCATTTTGACACCTCTGTAAATGTCACTTTTAGAAACCGTTGTGATCAATAGAGCATTTGCTCCATAGGAGTTAGAAATTACGCAATTCTAAACTTTTTCTTTTCTTTAGTAAATGCCCATTTTCGGTAGATTTATTGAAAAATGTTGGATCTAAAAATAGCATATGAGGGAATGGGTTAACATGCGTTAATAATTATTGTGTGTGTCAAGTTTAGTATCATGTATATACATTTGTTTATTTTATTTATGTATTCATTATAATGCAATTAAGCTGTATTCTGCTCATTTTGTCATATAAATAAATCAACACTAAAAGTTTATACGCATATTGATATCATTAAAACAATGCGTACATCGTATTAAATCAAATATTAACGGTATCTGAATTCTGTTTAATTCTCAGGAAAGAGGCGGAAAACTTCGTCGATTACACGGAAATCAACGGACACGTTCAATCAATTTCCGATTTCTGAACAACACTATGCATATGAATTTGATTTTTAATTTTTTTACGACACTGGCCGACGAAGTTCGGACAAAACAGTGGCAACACAAAAAGAGTATGTCCGATTTTTCAACACATACCGGTGTATTGATGACATATTTCCGTTGGTTTCCATGGTAATAAAAATCTGTTTTTTATTTCGATACAAACAACCCTTTCCTTTCAATGCGCTTTAGCACTAAGTTAGTTTCAAGTCACACAGATCCCGAATCTGAAGTTACTGTGCTTCGCAAAGCTTACGAAACTATGGGCAGAATACAGCTTTAACGTACATTGTACGTTGTTTAATAATATAAATATTTATTTTTTGGTGACCATCACTGCTGTTTTTATGTCCCAGCCATTCATAGATATTGGTACTCTTGTCGGTTCGCCCGAGAGCATGTCCCTTGGTTGGCGAGGAAAACTTATTATTTCAGTTAGGTTATATAAATATTTACAGTAAGTCTCGATTCTTCGAACTTTTTGTAATGAAGAATAGATGCCCTTTTAGGCAGGTGGCTGCTTAATTCAGGGTGAAAGTCGTACAGAAAGCTCCTATAGGAGCTTTCTGCATGACTTTCACCCTGCATTAAGCTGTCCCCTGTCTTGAAGACCTATAATCATACTTGTTTTAGTGTTTCGAGTTATTACTGTATATTGTAACCAAATTGGTATGTACACACGCTGAGATTGCACACAAACGCTAGGGATTACATTGGGGTACTTGTGTGCTCTGTTTACAACGTACAACGACTTGAAAGTGCAGTAAAATATCGATTATTCGAATAGTATCATTATCGATCTTTAAGAAAGGTGGCAACTTGATGCAGGGAGAAAGTCATGAAGAAAGCTCCCCTGGGAGCTTTCTGTATGACTTCAGCTCTACATTAGGCAGTCACCTGTCAAAAGGGTCTCATTTCTTCTATAGTAAAATTTCGAATAATCGAGGATTTGCTGCATTTTATCATATCGTTTTGTGCACGTGTAATAGATTTGGCAGATTTTAGTGCATGATTTTTTTCGAACACTTAAAAGCATTGAGTTGATGGCGTCCTTGGTCTATGGACGAAATGCTAATCACAAAGGGCCACATAGGATATGTAAACTGAAACATTTTCAGGAATAGCTCCTTTACGTTTCCTCTAACTTCTGTGCCCTAACCTCTGTTTGAAATTGTCTCGGTGAGAAGATTCTAAAGATTGGTCACAACATAGGGTTTGGTGGAGAAATGGCGTTTTTAGTATTTGAATACTCACCGTTATCTAGTGTCCTGTTATTACAATTTGTAATCATTGTGTGGTTGTATTATTGATTCTTGAATGTGTGCTAATCTTGTAGACTTTATTTCTAACCCTTCACTCCATAAATACGCATTTCCACGTCTTTGCAAACAGAGTAGACCCAGATCATCGTCTAATCAGAGTCTGTTATGTTTGCTAATGAAGTTATAATAGATCTAGGTCCATGTTTATAACGCTTTTAGTTGAGTCTGAGTTTGTTCTCAAGCTTTTTATTGGTCAGATTTGAGCCAAATCTGACCAATCAAAAACTTGAGAACGAACTCAGGCTCAACTAAAACGTTTTATAAGCATGGATACTGACTTTATACATTTTCTACCTGTACAAAACTATTCTGTGTACATATTCCGTTATAAAAATCCAGCCAATTAGTACTGTTGTTATTTCTTACATAAATATACATGTATAAATTGTACATGGAGTAAAGGGTTAAGAACAAATTCCACTATAGCTTTCAACTATTGCTTGATGCGATAAATGTAAAGTGCCACTCGTCAGTGGTTAACCTTTTTCTCCATAAATATTCATGTAAGAAATAACGACGTCCTGAATGTTAATCAGATTAATTTGTTATAATAGCACATGGCTGCACAAGGCCACGGCAAGTTCTGACAATGGCAGAAACTGTATAATCATACCTATGTTATATCATAAGCAAACAGAGCAGAACCTGATCAGACGGCTCCTATAGGAGCCGTCTGATCAGGGTCTACTATGCTTGCAAAGGCGTAGGTAGAAAAGCGTATTTATGGAGTAAATTGTTAAATAAATAGGATACCATGTCTGAAATAATTTGTAGTCACAAGAAGGTCAGAGGTTTCAACACAACGTGTTTTAACACATGTAAAACGCTGTTATGTTGTGGATGAAGAAATCATTTATAGTTTTATGGCAATTTTTTATAATATGACTTGAAGAAATTTGATCTAACATATATAATACCTATAACCAGAGATCTATCACAAACTTGTTTAACCCTTTCGGCGCAAAATTTCTAATTATCGTCTGCAAACCAATTTTGTTAAATCATTCGGTAAAATAAGGAAATAAGATACATAAATGCAAATTTCAAAGGAATAAAGCACAGATATAGAAATAGGGTTTGAGACAAAAAAAAAAGTGAAGCCCCTGATCAGATGCCGCCTTGAAAAGGCGGCGTCTGGTCTGGGACTGCACTATTTGCCGTGGTGCATTTTTGCGACTTTGGCGGTTAAAGGGTTAATCATTTTAAAAGGGGGAAATGAGTTAATTGCCATATGCAAACAACCTAGACCCATATTTAAATGAGATTCCTTTATGAGTTATATATGTTACGGTCTGCATCGTTTGTCATTCAGAATTTGCAAGCCAATTATATAGTTTTACACTATATGGACTTTATGGTCAATCACAAATGAAACATTTCAGCTTTAAAATTCTGCATTCAAACAGAGGTCAAGATAAGATGTGTAAATTTAAACATTTTCAAAAAAACTATAATATAATTATATAATATTTCTCTACCAAACTCTATACTGTGACCACTCCTTAGAATCGTCTCTTCGAGACGATTCTAAAGAGTGGTCATAGTATAGTGTTTGATGGAGAAATGACGATTTTAGTACTTGAGTACACGCCCGTTATCTGTAGCTCTGTTTCAAATATATATTTCCATACATGTTTACAATGATATGCCGGTATACCAGGACTCTTAGGTTTTAGCGAAGATACCTGGAATATACGGACAATTTCTTTATTTCATTTGGGGGATTATTGCAAAAATGCCTTGTCAGGGTAAAATATATTAAATGACTATGGAAATATTGAAATGAAACAAAGTAAAGAAAATGCTATCTGCATGAAAATAACAAAAACATCTTAGAATCTTTGTCAGTTGGGTGATTTTATCTTTCTTACGGAGCACAGTATTTATAGGCTTAGATCTAAACATTGACACGGTAAGTCCCATGATATTTACAGCACACTCGTCCGAATTACAGTAGAACCTCTGTCCTAAGTGGCCATTCATTTATTGAACACAGGAATCTTAAAAATGTGAACGATTTATGTTGATCATTTAGCTTCTACGATCCCATGGACGGGAACAGAGTCAAGACTATTTGATGAATCAATGGATGTCATTGGTATATACCAGTATATTCTTTGTTGCGATGAACCATCAATGTGACAAATACAAATGTAGGTGTATTCCAAAATCTGATCTAGAGGAGTCGATTGTAGATAATATGGGGCTTAAATGGGTTCGCTTTCTAACAAGTTGGTTCTGTAACAAAAAGAATACAGTAAACCCCTCTAAACCGGACGTTCAAATGAGTATCAATAGCGATTTTTAAGACAGGTGGCAGCTTAATGCAGGGTGAAAGTCATACAGAAAGATCTTCTAGGAGCTTTCTGTATGACTTTCATCCTGCATTAAGTTAAGCAGCCACCTGCCAAAACATATATTCATTCTTTTCTACTAGAATTCCGGTTTAGTGGGGTTTTACTGTAGATTGAAATATATTAGGTATATGCATGGATTTATTTACTATAATACAAAAAAATGAAACACGGAAAGTGTATTTATTGACTATTTGAATTGTACGCATGCCTTGTGCATCTTTGTGGGTGGAAGCTAAACATGTGTGGGAGAAATTGATAGTGTGCCTATTGATGTATGTAATTATTAGTAGTTTTCAACACTGTGTGTCTCATGACGAAAGTGAGGTTCTTTGTTTTTTTCTTTCGGGTTCGTTTCAAAATAAAGCATATTTTCTTGATTTAATCAAGAGTAGTTTTCAGATTAGTCCTTAAATATTCCACAGAACTGTTATGTAAAGTTCTGGTTTGTTTCTAGAATAACTGATATAATCAGATATTATGTCTTGTTAATGCTTGAATGTTGATAAAAAATATATTCTGGCGGATTCTAAAATATTTGATAGATTCGATGCAAAGCTCGAGCTGTTACATTAAACAAATTAATTCTGGATTTTTTCGTGTTTGATTTGTTATTTATATACAGCATCTACATAATTATATTTGTTTGATTGTTAAATGGATGTTATTTCTATTTAGGTAGATGAGAGAAAGAAGATTTGTCCGTATTTCTATTTATTAATAATGTTAAAACTAATGTTAAAAGTAGTTGTTAGATTTGGAAAGCAATTCTTTTTCTCAGTCAGCCCTACAGTACTTGTCCACTACTGTACACGTCAATATACTACTTCCAGAAACTGGTACCATTACAGAAATGACCATCGGCCCAATACAATAGGTTAACCCTTTCCTACACCTCTCTACGCCTTTGCAAACATAGTACACCCAGATCAGACGGCTCCTATTGGAGCCGTCTGATCAATGTCTGCTCTGTTTGCTTATGGAATAATATAGATCTGATTCTACAGTTTCTGCTTCAGTAAAATTTTCACGTGTTAATATTCCATTTTGGAAATTAACCCAATTAATATTTCATGACGTTATCATTTCTAACATGATTATTCATGGAGTCAATGGGTTAAGAGCTGTATATCTCTTTCGGCGCCATTGTCGCCTGTTGGCACCATTGAAAACAGTGCAGTCCCAGGTCAGATGCCGCCTTTTCAAGGCGGCATCTGACCTGGGACTTCACTGTTTTCTGTATTATTTTAGCCCAAGCATACAGGTTTTTAAAAACAAATGTTTTACTAATATACCTTTATTATTTAGTTTAGAATTATATTTAATATGAAATCATTATTGCAGACGACACATTAAAATTTGGCGCCAAAAGAGATATACAGAGTCACTAGCATTTGAGTTCCTCAGTAAATCCCTGACCGATAGTAAGTCAATGGGTTAACAGCTGTATATAAAGAGTCACTAGCATTGGAATTCCTCAGTAAATCCCTGACCGATAGTAAGTCAATGGCTTAACAGCTGTATATAAAGAGTCACTAGCATTTGAGTTCTTCAGTAAATCCCTGACCGATACCGTGTCAATGAAGCATTTGAGTTAATCAGCATATTGACAGTTGATGCACAAATTTAACCAAATGTTTTTTGTATCTTATAAAACGAGATTATTGTTTATAATCAAGTTGTATGACGTGAGGTTATGATAATTATTACACTTACTTAAGATTATAATCTATGGTCGCCATAATATCCATGCCATCATCGTTAATTTGGGATATAGGAAAAATAGTAATTAATTAACCTGGCAAAGATATTGCAGTCGTACATTGGTTGATCGGGGGTACCAGCAATCAATCAGTGCTTGGTCATTGGATACCAGCATGGTACCGGGCCTGGTCGGCAATTAAAAAATATCCAACTCTGGACCAGTGTTGGAGGATTGATGCCAGTAATGGGCAATACGGTAGTACTGAGGTTTAGGACACATATTTGGAATGAGTGAGATTTTCTTCTTGTTTACACCGTGTTTATATTTGTGTGATTGCTTGTTTTCACTTTGTAGAGTTGATTACCGTGCTTTGCCTTTGGTACAGCTGTAATTTTGTTTATTAAATATTATCAGAAAACGTTTTGTGTTAAAGTCGTCGATGTTATAATCCAGGACCATGTCGCGATGTTATGAAGCTTATGCGTTTGAATCTCAGTTCATTCTCAAGCATCGGCAAACAAGCTCAAAATCTTACCTATACGATGCTTGAAAATGGATCCAGACTCAAGCAATATGTTTTATAATCTCGGGACTATGTACAGTAAAACGCCACTATAACGGTCACTAAACTACATTAAATATTTTGTGTAGAAGGCAGGTGGCTGCTTAAAGCAAGGTGAAAGCAAAACAGAACGTTCCTACAGGAGCGTTCTGTTTTACTTTCACCTTGCTTTAACAACCACCTGCCCTAAAATACCAACTAATTAACATAATTTAGTGGCTGTTATAGAGAGGTTTTACTATATGGGTGTTATGATCAGTTTTATACGTCATTACTGTCCAGTATCTTCACCCATAAGGCTGCCTCCTGCTACAAAAAAATACCGCAATCAGATGTCATGTTTTCAGTTACAATCGATTGATAACTAGATCAGGCGTGGATCCAGGATTTCTGATTAGCGATGGCGTATATTTTTAAAAGAAGGTTGACATCACTAGTGTAATGCATGTTAGGAAAGAGAGTAACTGACTGTTAGGACGTTGTATATATTGCAAAGCTTGCACAATTAATTAGATCTATATTTACATACCTAACGCAAAAAAGTTTGTGCAATTTGGGGGAGGGGCGTTCGTCGGCCCCGTCGCTCTAGATCCGCGCAAGGCAAAAAGTAATGTGAGAACTTATCAAGATCTGAACTGTTCAGTGGTGTGCCTGGGTGTAAAATGGGGATACGCACCAACTACGCATTCTGGGGGATATTTTGGACAAGATACTGACTATATTTTACGGATTGAATATACTAAATTTTCACAAGTTCAACATATAATTTTCTAAAATTTGTACAAAAGTGGCTGCAATGGTAAAACGTCATGTTTTTGTGAAAGATAAAACAGCATATATTCTGAAGGTATGAGATCATTCGACAGCAAAAGAAGCAATGTGAAAAGGGAAAAGTGTAGACTCGGTGTTAATGAGTCTGTTCATGAGCAGTTATTATTCAAAGTGCAACACTACTCACTTCCCCTAGCACAGCTTTAAAAACGGTATATTCAATTTTCAAAACTAAAAGCATTGAAGCTGATGATCCCGAAGGACAAGAAAATATAACAGTCAGCTGTCGTTTTCTTTGACCACTTGACAGGGTGAAAGTCAAGCAGAAAGCTCCTATCAGGTGCGGATCAAGGATTTCAGATTCAGATATTTTTGGAAGGGGGCGTAGATTGTTATGTTTGATGACAACTAAATAGCGTGTTTGTAATACATGTTGAAAAAAAGCGTAATTGGGTGAGGGAAATACATAACTCAGATTAAATCATTGTTTTATTGATTTTTGGTAAATCTAGATCTAAAATATTACTAAAGAAGTTTGTTTGGGCAATTTTAGGGGGCGTACGCCGGCTCCGCCCATCTAAATCCGTGCCTGCCTATGGGACATTATTTTTGTAAGGAGATTAAAGAAAATGCCAGTTTGAGCAGTGAAGCAGACGATAGTCTTAGCAGTTGAAATTTGGTGATGAATATCCTATGCGTTTTTATTCATGAACCGAAACAATAAAATGCCATAAGAGAGACAACTCGTACAAAAACTAAGGGAATTAACTCGTGTTGGAAAAATTGCTTCAAAAAAGTTTCCAAAAGAACAATAGGCAAGGGAGGTAAGATTTTTTCCCGAAAATGTGAAAAGTTTTGGATAGAACAAAAGCAAGGGAGGTAACGTTTTTCCTGTATGGTGAAAATTATATACACACATACATGCAACACGTAATTTATCCCCAAGATAGCCCAGAAAATGCATGTCATTATTTCTTTAATTCTTTAATTGCAAACTTTATGCTGCTCAACGAATGCAACTATTTCACGAAACACTACATCCATTAAATATTGATGATAAGGCACTGTCTTATGAGCAAAATTGTGTTTTACTTGAAGCAATTCAACATTATATATTGAGGTCGAAAAGATTCAGTTGCTAAATACTCTAATATATATTTATTTTTTAATAGTTGCTCTAATACATTGTCTAGATCCAATTTATAGACTACATTTACTTACCAATTCCCTTAACCCATTACCTCATATGCTATTTTTAGATACAAACTCTTTGAATAAATCCACCAAAAAGGAGCATTAACTAGAGAAAAGCAAAATTTTAGAATTTTGTAGTTTGAAACCATTGTGATAAATAGAGCATTTGCTCCTATGGGAGCAAATGCTCTATTTACAACAATGGTTTCACAAAGTGACTTTTACAGAGTCGTCAAAAGTCGCCAAGATGAGGGAATGGGTTAAATATTAGGGAATGGGTTAAATATGAGGGAATGGGTTAAGCCTGGTTCTTCTATGCTTCAACTTTTAAAACGCTTTATTGTGAAACGCCCTGGCATGTCTTAGATCTACAGTAAACCCTCTCTATAACGGCCACTAAATTACATCAAGTATTTTGTGGTCAAGACAGGTGGCTGCTTAAAGCAAGTTGAAAGCAAAACTTCTATAGGAGAAAATGCTCTATTTATCACAATGGTTTCACAAGTGACTTTTACAGAGTCGTCAAAAGTCGTCATTATGAAGGAATGGGTTAACTGAAGTCTTTTGACGACCCTGTATAACTCTACCTTTTGTATCATAACTGACGAAGGAAAGGGATAGTATGTGTGTGAAGATGCCACTACATTTTCCTATTTTCAAGGCGGCGTCTGATCAGGGACTTCATTTTTTGTCTCAAACTCTATTTCTATATCTGTACTTTATTCCCTTGAAATTTCCTTATTTTTCCCAAATGATTTAACCAAAATGGTTTGCAGACAACACTTAGAAATTTGGCACCGAAAGGATTAAGCAAACATTCATTTTTACAACAGGAATAAGGGTTAACCTGAGCGTTCTGTTTTACTTTCACTTTGCTTTAAGCAGCCACCTGCCTTTAACACAGCTCTTTTTCAACATGTATTAGAAACACACTATTTATTTATGTCATCAAACATAAAAATCTACGCCCCCCCCCCCACTTCCAAAAAAACTTCTAACACACACACACCCACCCATCTGAAATCCTGGTTTTTGCTCTGTCTGTTCGTTGGTTGACTGGTTGGTTGATTTGTCTGTTTGTCTCCAACTTTAACGTTGGTGATAATTGTGTCGCCATTGCACATATATACTTTAAAGTTGGTATGTGTTCAACTAATGGTTGCGAACATTTTCAGGGTTAACTATTAAGGTCAAGGTCATACATCAAGGCCAAAGGTCATATCGGGTGCATGTAAATGTGTATGTATTGAATAAAATATTTTAATCATATAAATTAAATTCAAACACTGTTTGAGAATGGTTTGATTTTGATTTTATATCTCTTAGGTATCAAGTCAAAATGTAACAGGCATTCGTTCAACAATCGGCTTCTACCTGTTTAACCCCTACGTCATTAATGGTACCATTAATTGAACAGTAGCTCCTGTCTTAACCTTTTCCCTCATATTGACGACTTTTGACGACTCTGTAAAAGTCACTTTGTGAAACCATTGTGATAAATAGAGCATTTGCTCCTATAGGAGCAAATGCTCTATTTATCTCAATTGTTTCAAACTACAAAATTCTAATATTTCCCTTTTCTCTAGTTAATGATCCTTTTCGGTAGATTTATTCAAAGAGGTTGGATCTAAAATAGCCTGAGGTAATGGGTTAAGCGATCATTTAAAAGAGGTCTACATATGGGTCCTTAAGACAGGTGGTAGCTTAATGCGGATCGCAAGTAATACAGAAATTTCCTATTGCAGTGTTCGGTATTGGCTTCCATGCATTGAGCAATTGCTTTTTAACCCTTCTTTTGCTATTCACGTCAATATACCTACCTGTAAATAGTGAAGACCCAGATGAGACAGCTCCTGCATGAGCTGTCTCATCAGGGTCTGCACTATTTACAAGTTGATTGTGCAACCAGTGCACTCCACAGCAGTGATTGCACAGCGAAATACGTGTACACAGTGAAGATGTATATGTAATTATACAACAGTACAGGTCATGGGTAAAGAAAGAGAAATGTATTTTAAAATTCAGCAAGAGAAGGGTTAAGACTCCGGTTCAGAATATAAATGCTCGCTTAATGCACGTCCTGTTGTAATGCTTCTGAACCTTTAATGGAACATGAATATGGCAGAAACTGAAAAATCGGATGTATACTCTATATTTTCATAGGCAAACAGAACTAGAAACTCTTGTAGGGACCTCTAATCTGGGTCTACTCTGTTTGCATAGGCGTGAAAATGCGTCAGGCAAAGGGTTACATGTATCTTCAAATATACATTTATATGATATGGCAAGTGGTAGATTACCTATCGTAGAAACGCAGCAAACTATTACCTCCCTTGCTTTTGTTATTAATCACTCAACCATTGAAAACCATGCCATTGTTTTATCGAGAAACATTTTTTGCAGCATTTCGTCCGACACGAGTAGCCTCCCTTCATTCTTGTTCTAGTTGTCTCGCTTTGCACGAATTCTCTACTGATCAGAATGGTATCAAAACTATACAATTCTAAACTTTTCCTTTTCTCTAGTAAATGCTCATTTTCGTTAAATTTATTCAAAGTCAAAGAGGTTGGGACTAGGAATAGCATAGGAGGGAATGAGTTTAACAGCATCTCCTCCCAAACTGTTGAATGGATTTCGACCAAATTTTACAGAAAGGTGACCCGCACTAATGTTATAATTTGTTTCAGGCTATTGCATAGGTAGGTCGCACAAGCTAAATAGAATCAAGCAAACAATGTCTTTAAACAAACTATCCTCCTAAATCACTGACTGGATTTTCACCAAATATCTTGTGTGTCATAGATATATATATCTACTGTATACCGTGAACATAAATTAATCTGTTTCGATGCAAGACAAAAATTATTAGAAATAGTTAAACACTTACAGGAATATCCATTAAGTAAAGCGTTTACACCCTTTTATACAATTGAAAATACAGTGAACTCTCGTTACAACGGAGGTGTTTGTTTCCAGACATTTTGCTGGTATAACGAGGTTGCCGTTATAACGAGTTTAAATATGAAAGGAGCCATATGGCCAGTTTTAAACTAGTACCAACAGGTGAACGCTTAATGCAGAACACAAGCAGTGCAAAAAGCTCCCTGTGGGAGTTTTTTGCACTTCTTGTGTTCTGCATTAGGCGATCACCTGTCTTATTGGCGTTGCACCTATTTATTCAGTGGTTGTTTCAAAGACTTAACGCTAATTTTGTTTCAATGCATACTGCCGGTATAACAAGGGTGCCATTGTAACGAATGCCGGTATAATGAGGGTTCACTGTAGAAGATCCAACACATTTCCTTAGCTTACATACCTAAAGTAAACCCGTCACTCTTAACCAATTCCTTCATAGGGTATTTTCAGATCCAACCTTTTTCAATAAATCTACCGCAAAGGAGCATTTATTAGAGAAAAGGAAAATTTTAGAATTGTCTAGTATTGAAACCATTGTGATAAATAGAGCATTTGCTCCTGTGGAGCAAATGCTCTATTTGCCACAATGGTTTCAAGAAGTGACTATTACAGAGGCGTATTACAATGGTTTAAAAAGGTGACTTTTACAAAAGTGTCAAAAGGTGTCAATATGAGGGAATGAGTTAATCTCCTGTAGGAGCCGTCTGATCAGGATCTGCTCTGTTTTCTCATGTATTAATATAGATATGATCCTACAGGTTCCGTCGCTGATTTTCTGCTGTTGATACAAGAACCGAATTATTCAATATTTGCAATTGGCTGCTAAGTCCTACATAAATATTCGTCAGATAAAAGGCTAAATGATTATTCATGGAGTAATGGATTAATGGATTAATCTGCTGATAGAGATCATAGTAATAATGATAATAATAACGATAATAATAATAATAATAATAAGTTTATTATCTAAATATTATAAGCATAACATCGAAATCGTTGTGAAAACACGACAAATAATCGCCTAATGTTCGTTTATCCCTTTACCCCATGAATATTCATGTAAGAAATACTGATATCAGTGTATATTAACCCTTTCCTCCATAAATACGCCTTTCCACGCCTCTGTAATAAGGACTTCTTGAAACCATTGT
This sequence comes from Azorinus chamasolen, assembly GCA_963576725.1. NCBI lineage: Eukaryota > Metazoa > Mollusca > Bivalvia > Cardiida > Solecurtidae > Azorinus > Azorinus chamasolen. The sequence continues at coordinate 47,085,732 of OY755244.1, forward strand.
GACAAATAGAGCATTTGCTCCTATAGGAGCAAATGCTCTATTTATCACAATGGTTTCAAATCACAAAATTGTAAAATTTTACTTTTCTCTAGTTAATGCTCCTTTTCGGTAGATTCATTCAAAAAGGTTGGGTCTTAAAATAGCCTATGGAGGAATTGACTAATTAGATTAATTGTTATAATAGCACGTGGACACTATATAGTGTTTGACCATGGCAGAAACTGTAGGATATCATATCTATAAAGTATATCATATCACAAGCAAAAACAGGAGATCCACTACTGTCAATGCCATTGCACCATGTAAATGTCAATTTGAAGAAGCACGTCAGTTGACGTAACCCTTTGCCTGACGCATTGTCACGCCTTTGCAAACAGAGAAGACCAGGATCAGACGTATCCTTGTTTACTTATGAAATTGTATAGATCTGATTCGACAATTTATGTAATGGCTAAATATATTCATGTGCCATTAAAAGCTCAGAAAAAAACCTTAATTATATTAATTTTAACATTAATAGCCATAGCGTAGATGGTTAAATATATAACGCCCTGTATAACAAAACGAGTTGTCATGTCATAGGCGCGCCATCTGATCAGGGTCTACATTGTTTGTCACTCGTAGCAATTGTCAACATGTAGCAAATTCTCTCTATGGCAGTATATTCGTGTACATTCATAAGTGTATTAAAACAGGCGGCTGCTTCGTGCAGAAAAATACAGAAAAAACGTGCTTAACTGTTGCCGTAATAACACATTATCCCCTAGTGACGCATTTTTTGCGCATCTATAAAGTCACTTTAAGAAACCAGTGTGATGAATAGAGCATTTGCTCCTATAGGAGTAAATGATCTATCACAATGGTTTCAAACAACAAAATTCAAAAATATTCCTTTTCTCTGGTTAATGCTCCTTTTCGGTAGATTCATTCAAAGAGGTTGGGTCTTAAACTAACCTATGGAGGAATTGGCTAATTAGATTAATTGTTATAATAGCACATGGACACTATATAGTGTTTTGACCATGGCAGAAACTGTAGGATAATATCTATAAAGTATATTATATTACAAGCAAACACAGCATATCCTGATTTGGATCTACTCTGATTGCAAAGGCATAGAAATGTGTATTTTAGGAGTAAAAGGTTAAATCAGAGAAATATACATACAAATATGTCTCTGGTTAATTTCATTTTTCAATCAGTGTGAGCAAAATTCGTACAAAGCGAGACAACTAGAACAAGAACGAGGGGAGGATACTCGTGTTAGACGAAATTCTGCGAAAAAAGTTTGTCGATAGAACAATAGCATGGAAGGTAATCTTTTTCAACGGTTGAGTGATTAATAACAAAAGCAAGGGGGGTAATAGTTTATACACAGTGTCTACGGTAAGTAATCTACTACTTTCAATAGGCGTATTCGACTGGCACATTTATTAAGTAATTTCCCTGTGTTGAGTAATTATTTCTATTCGACTGGCATCGTGACGTCATAAATTTAAGTATAGTGGCTGACGATACCTAACGCTTTTTAGCCAGCTGTAAGTAGAGTCACGTGATTAAACCAAGATGGCGGAAAGGTAAAATGATTTCTTATTCTTCTGAATATTTAACTCTTTTCTCAACGAAATATCACATGCAAACTGAAAATGTGAAGTTACATATTTCAAAACTATGTGACCTTTTCACAGACAGCCTTGGTATGTGGTAAATATAACGTGTCTACCGAAAATCAAGGCTGTACGTACAAATTGCAACTTAAATGCAAGTCAGATTTTTTCCCCGTGAAAGTATCGTGTTGTCTCCTCAGTCCGACACTGTGCATGCTAATGAATAATTTCCGATCGAAATGTCCCGCCAGCTCTCTATCTCCTTTGTAAACAGAGTATACCCAAGATCAGACAGCTCATGTAGGAATCGTTTGATCACGGTCTACTCAGTTTGCTTATCATGGTCACAGGTACAGGGCGTATGCTATGATAATAATCCCTTACTGAACCCTAAGAAGCATGAAAACATGGATCTGATACACCAATGAATTAAAAAAAAACTCGAAATGTCATGCTGCCATTTCTATCAAAGACTATATGACAATATATAGTCTTTGATAGAAATGGCAGCATGACATTTCGAGTTTTTTTAATTGTATGTTGCATTGCATGTTTTCATGCTTCTGTGGTGATTGGACCGCGTCCGAGAATTAGTCTATACCGCGCACCGGAAGTACGTCACTAGATATGCACGCGGGAAAACGAGTGTGCTTCCCTTTTGGCGGTTGCCAGCAGCAGAGAACAGTCGTACTCTGGTACCTCAAGAAACGTACAGCAAAGTATAGATACTTACCAATAGAAGCCGTCTACTGAAGTAGTAAGTAGAATAGTTTAAGTGTAGTTAGTCAGTCTTTAGTATTGTCCCCTGAGAATACAACATTGGTGGCAGCGGTTTTTCAAGAACCGGCGCATTGTTTATTTTTCTTTCACGCTACCTCGAATTAAAAACTGTTCAGCGAGTAGCCATTTTTGACCACGAAGCCACGTGACAATTACAAGTCGGGATTGTTTTCATAAACATATTCTGATAAATTGTCATTGAATTAGTAAAGGCAATTACAGGTCGGAATTGTTTTCACAAGCAAATTCTGATAAATTGCTGAATCAAAATTTAACGAAAGTTGTTTGAATTTTGGACCCATTCCTTTACAGAATTTATTTGACACTTTTGGAATTAGTTTTTGACTAAAATTGCTTGAATAAATTATTGGTTTGGAGTAGCTGAACAGGCTTTTTGAGGGAAAAATAATACATTTAGGGAAGAATTAGTGTTGCATAAACAGAATATTTGTATTCTTGCATTTTATTTGTTGTGTGCAACATGGCTGACTCTAGTTTTCATTTGGACTGTGCTCAGACTAGTCAATCTGTCCAGCCTGAAACAATTTTAATTAATTTTGCCGATGTCAACCTCCTGTGCCGAATACCAGGAATAAAGGAGAAATTAGCTCAGCTAATTGTCGATGTTAGAGAAAATTCAGGGAATATTACCAAGCCAATATTAGAAACCTTGATCAGATGCAAGCTTTCTCAGAAGGCTGTTAATATGATAGATTTTAAGCGGAATCAGAATCTGTTTGACATGGCCTCCGGTAATTCCGATACGGATGAGGAGAAAAGTGATGGGAAGAAAGCACCTTCATTACCTGATGCTGGTTGGTCTGAGCTAATTAATGTGATCAAAGCATCAACTGAGGTTTTGAAGGGAAGACAGCAAGATCGGGTCGTGCAAACCCCTGTTATCCCTTTCTTGACGTTGAACAAGACACCTCTCGAAACAAAGCCGTCCGGTCGCAAATTGCCGACGATTCCTCTGTGTAGTCCTTCTAAGGTAGAGCCCTGGGAGCTAAAGTCTCCTTCGGATTTCACTGTTCCTTCCAGAAGTCCTTGTCCCTTTTCCCCCAAACAGCAACTTAGGTTTGGAGATGAAATTTCCCCTTCTCGTTCACCCTCTAGTTTGACGGAAGGTTCTTATTTTAATCCAACTGGCCTTAGGGGTCACAAGGATTTCATTAAGTCCCTGCCTAAGAATTTGTCTTATGACGGGAAAGGTAATTGGGAGCCTTTCCGTTTGAAGTTTCAGAGATATGCAATAGCTGCAAATTGGACAGAGGAGGACTGTTTGAATGGTCTATGCTGGTGTCTAACGGGCAAGGCGGCAGATTTTTATAGTCTGCTGTGTAAGCGAAAGGAGTCCCTTTCATTTGATACCCTCTTCAGTAAGCTGGAAGCGAGGTTCGGGGAACATGAGCTACCAGAAGCCGCGCAAGTTCGTTTCCAACAAACTGTGCAGGTAGGTGGCGAGTCTTTGGAGGACTGGGCTGACAGAGTGCTTACTCTAGGCAGCCGTGCATTCCTTTCTCTTCCTGAAAGTTTTCAAAACAGTCAGGTAATAAATAGGTTTTGCCAGGGCATGCTAGATAAAGAAGCTGGACATCAAGTCTGTATGAGAGAGCCAAGTACCCTCCAACAAGCCATACAAATGGTGCGCAAGCACCAGCAGGTTCATTCTGCAATGTATGGTAAGGACAGAAAAGAGGCCCGTAAGAAAGAGGAGCAGAAGGTGTACGCAGTACAGAAAGAGGAAGAATTGGTATATGCAGTGCAGGCACCTCCTCAGGATCCAGCAACGGATTTTGTGAAGGCACTGAAGGAGTTAGAGGAAAGGTTAACCAAGACCTTTCTGAGCAGACAGAGTCGTAAACCGCCTCAGCGAAAGACGCTGAACTGCTATACGTGTGGTGAGCTCGGACATTTTAGCCGAGATTGTCCAAAGAAGTCGTTAAACGACAAAGGGGTGGTGAAGAAGCAGGTCTTTCAGCGCCCCACACAGCCTCAGTAAGTATGACCTGTCCCAGAAAGTCTAGATTGGCCGCTAAGTTTTCCTCGAATTCTCCACAGGGTAACATTAAGAACTCTTCTAAAAATGTCCCTATAGAGCACCAATCAGATCCGGTAGTTGTCTGTCAGGTTAATTCCGCCAGTCAATTCACCATAGGTTTACAAGTAGGAGACCAGCCTGTTAACGCTGTTGTGGATACAGCTGCCCAAGTGACCATAATCTCAGATAGGGTCTATCAAGCTTTAACTCACAAGCCTCCTGTAATAAGGAAGGTAAAGTTATTAGCCGCGGGTAGGGAGATGTCTATGCAGGGTTTTGTTGCGGGACCAGTGAAACTTAAAATAGGGAATAACTGGTATAGGGAAGAAGTTTATGTAGCTCCTATTGAACAAGAAATGCTCTTGGGATTTGACATTCTTCGGAACAGGGGTCAGGCTATTCTTGATATGGGGCGGGGCATATTGTTTTTCGACGGGATGGAACTTAATCTAGAAGTAAAATCTGGTAAAAATCCAACTATTTCCCGAGTCTCAGTGTTGAAAAGAAGGGTAGTGCCTCCACACTCAGTGGTGAAGGTTAAATGTAAGATGAGTGAACCTCTTCCGGATTATGTCATAGAGCCCAAGAGCAAAACCAAATTCTGGATGCCCAAAGTTGTTAGGTCAGGGGGTTCTGCACCAATTGTTTGTCTTGTGAACCCTAGTGATAGGTATAGGTTAGTCACTAAGGGAATGGAGATTGGTAGTGCTTACCCCGTTGTTGAGATCAAGAGTGGAGAGGAACCGGAAGAACCTGAACCAATCAAAGTTCAGGAGGTCCTCGAGGCAGAAGACGATACTCTTGGTTCGAACAAAGTGCCGGGGGCGGGTGACCTTGGCGGAATACCAGATCACTTGAAAACGCTTTATGAGAAAGCATCCAAGGATTTAGATGAAGATCAAAGAATTCAATTAGCTCAGGTTCTAATTGAGTTTCAAGATGTTTTTGCCAAAGATGATTTCGATTTAGGCAACTTTACAGCTGTAGAACACGTCATTGAGACTGGGGATGCCAAACCAATTAAGCAACGTATGCGGCGTACGCCTGCTTGTTTTCTTGGGGAGGAGGAAGCACATCTTAAGAAGATGCTACAAGCAGGAGTTGTACAAGAGTCGACTTCAGATTGGGCCTCACCGCCAGTCTTGATAAAGAAAAGGGACGGAACTGTCCGATGGTGTATTGACTATCGTGCTTTGAACGATGTGACTGTCAAGGATGTGTATCCATTGCCATTGATAGACGATTGTCTAGATACCGTCTCGGGTAGTGTCTGGTTTTCAAAACTTGATGCGAATTCAGCTTACTGGCAGCTCAAGGTAAGGGATGAAGACCAGAAGAAGACAGCCTTTATAACCAGGTACGGGCTGTACGAGCATATCAGGATGGGTTTTGGATTATGTGGAGCTCCAGCTACATTCTCCAGAGCCATGAACCTGATATTAAGGGGCTTGACATGGAAAACCGTGCTAGCCTTCTTAGATGACGTTATCGTCTTGGGTAAGAGTTTCTCAGATCACGTGGTAAATCTCAGAGACACGTTGCTACGGTTTAGGCAATATGGGCTTAAACTTAAGCCAATGAAATGTGACCTATTTCAGAGGGAGGTGGAGTTCCTTGGTAGAACCGTGGGTAACGATAAGCTTGCCATGACAGAAGATGATATCAAGGTGGTACGCGATTGGCCAATTCCTACTTGTGCCAAGGACGTAGAGAGATTTATGGGGTTAGCAAACTACCATAGAGGGTTCATCAAGGACTTCTCTAAGCAGGCATCCCCATTGTATGCTGTCACAGGAAAGCATAACTTTGTCTGGACCGAGGAGCAAGATGAAGCTTTTAAATCACTTAAGAATGCTTTATCGGAACCGCCAATTTTGGCATTACCAAATCTGAAAGATACTTTTGTGTTAGACACTGATGCTTCGGATTTGGCGATTGGGGCTGTCTTGTCTCAAATACAAGATGGTCAGGAAAAGGTTATAGCATATGGCAGTTATGCTCTAACAAAGGAACAACGCAGATATTGCGTTACGAGAAAAGAGCTGTTAGCAGTAGTACGCTTTACGAGGCAGTTTAGACACTATTTGCTAGGGAAACCATTTGTTGTGCGGACTGACCACTCGAGTTTGAGATGGTTGACCAGGTTTAGGGAGCCACAAGGGCAATTGGCGAGATGGCTGGAGGAGCTTTCTCAGTATAACATGGTACTGAAGTACCGGGCAGGTCGTGATCATGGAAATGCAGATGCAATGTCAAGGTTACTCAATGGACAATGTTCTCATTCCCATGGGTCACGGCTTGAGCAGTTGCCTTGTGGTGGGTGCAAGTATTGCAAAAGAGCCCAAGAAAATTGGGGGTCCTTCATGGAAGAGGTGGACTATGCGGTACCTTTGGTGACCGGTATGGATAGGCCTACTTCATTGATCACGGAGTCTCAGGCCTCCCAAGTCCAAGAGAATAAGGTTAAACTTGACTCATTAAGTCCTTGCGACAGTGGCAAGACAGAACACGCAACAATGGTTAACAGCTGTACAGAGGAGAAAATTTTTGGTGATCCAATTTCGTTGGTCTCAGACCTCGATTGGTGGTCTCACCATGAGGGTAAAGTCTCTGAGGAGACTTGGCAATCGGGTAGTGCCATTGACACTGAGCATGTGAACTCCCTGAGAGGAGTGATTGAGGACATCCCATGGGAATACGAGCAGTACTTGTATGGGGATGTAGTCAGTGTCAATGTGGTAACGAGGAATGCAAGTAAGCCTACAGTGGGGGATAGTTCTCCCAAGGCGGATGGTAAATGCTCAGTTCCATATCGGACCTGGGGGTTTACCATTGAGGAGCTCGCAGAATTTCAAGGTAAAGATGAAGACTTGACCTTGATATTGGAATGGTTTAAGAATCGAACGGAACCTAGCCCTTCAGTTCTTTTCCGTTCCAGTCCGGCCACTAAGTATTACTGGTTAAACAAGGACCAGTTAATATTGGAAGAGGGTGTCCTGTATGAGAGTGACCCAAACTCTGACGACAGACGTTTGGTTCTGCCTTGCGACCTTAGGGTCAAAGCTCTTTCATGGAATCACTGCCTTCCGTCTTCTGGTCATCAAGGGATCCAGAGGACGAAGGATAGGATGAAAGAGAAGTTTGTTTGGTATGGAATGGGGGGTGAGATAGCTCGGTTTGTTTCGGGTTGCGAAATATGCAATCAGAACAAGAAGTCTGGTAGACTGGGAAAGTGTCCCCTTACTGAATACCAAGCAGGAGCACCAATGGAAAGGGTGCATATAGACTTCTTGGGCCCTCTACCGAGGACACCGAGAGGTAATGAGCATGTGCTGATGATGGTGGATCAATTCACCAAATGGGTGGAATGTATACCTTTGCCGACACAGTCAGCAGAGGTAACTGCAAAAGCTGCAATAGATCAGTTCTTTTCTCGGTTTGGAATTCCATTCCAGATCTTCTCTGATCAGGGTCGGAACTTCGATTCGAGATTGTTCAATGAACTGTGTAAGGTACTGCAAATCAGGAAATCACGGACCACACCGTATAGGCCGTCCTCAAATGGTCAGGTAGAACGGTACAACAGTACTCTCATGGGTGCTATTAGGTGTTTCATTGGTAAGTCACAAAACCAATGGGATGTGTATATCCAGCAAATAGCTGGTGCACTGAGGGCCTCTGTCAACAGAATGACTGGCTTCACAGCCAATATGTTAATGTTGGGGAGAGAGGTGAATACACCTGCAGACATAATGTTTCCGTGTAAACAGAATTCCAGCGACCCTGAGTCTTTTTCCCATGAGATTGTGGCGAAAATGCAACAGGCTCGTGAGGCTGCACGAAAAGTCATGAGGACCACTTCAAAAAGAATGAAGCGCAATTATGACCTGAGGGTGCTGGAACGAAATTACCAGGTGGGCGATGCCATATACCTCCTGGATACCGCAGTGCCTAAAGGCAAATGTAGGAAACTTTGCCCGCCCTGGAAAGGTCCCGCAGTGATAGTCTCAAAGCTGTCTGCGATACTGTTCAGGGTGAAGCTTAGAAACGCGGTTTTTGTGGTCAATCATGATAGGGTTAAGCCTTGTCAGGATAGAGAGATTCCTCAGTGGATCAAATCTTGGCGTAAAAATCCTGAGAAAGTTGCGACTGGTGCACAAGGTGACAATAGGGTTTATTGTCTCTGTAGGAAGCCCTGGGAGGGACGATTCATGATTCAATGTGACTCCTGCGGGGAATGGTATCATGGTGCCTGTGTTGATGTTACTCCAACCGACGCGTTAGACATCGATACTTATAAATGCTCTGACTGCAAAAAGAGAACCTTTTCTACAGTAACATAACTCTTATGTCCTTTCAGATCATGTCTTCTACAACATCACAAGGGGACGGTATAGAAGGTGTAGCAAGGAACACTCGCCGGGGGAAGCTCAGCAATCCCCAAGATCTTGCTAAGAAGGTAACTGCTTGTAGGGACAAGCAGCGAGCCATTGAGGCACTACTTGGCCAAGTAGCCGTGGCCAGGCGGTTTAGGAAGTCAGGATGGCTCGCCAATCTTGCCAAGGAACTTGACACGCTCCAGTTTCACAGCCGAGGGTGGATCAGTAAGGAGATCAGCGCCTTGACGCCCAACAGGATTGTTCTTAAACTTACTTCTGAGAAGCCCTCAGGCCCTAGCAGGGACATCCGTCTTGATAGCAACCCCATGTTGGAGAGGGTGGTGGCTGACTTTGGTAATAAGTCAGGGAGTCAGTCGCCAAGCCTTTCCCTTGGGGAGGAGATGATGGACGTAGCACCTCTTTCGCCTACATCAGAAGGCAGGCTCTTGGCTTCACCAAAGCCTGTGAGCCCGGTCAAACCAAGGGTCAGGAGCCCAGTGAAACCACCATCAGCGGATCGTCAGTCTAGTCAACAGTCCTCTCGCTCAGCAAGAGCTGTTGACCGATCTCCACGTAGATCGATTAGATCCAGGGAAGACTCGAGGGTGAGTATACCAGCCAGCAAGCGCCCTCGAGTAGCCAGTCAGAGGAGAAAGAGTTGTCCGGTCAAGGGGTGTGGTGCCGAGCTCAGCCGGTCTCACGCTTTTAGCCGACATCTGCCGCAGGTATTCCAGCCAACCGTGTCGGGGGAAGATGTTACGAATCGTCGCATCGGGGCCCTTAAGCTAGCCTCTCGTTGGCTTTTGGGACAGCGTGCTTCCCTACAACAGCTGATAAGGTACCTGGACAGCACGGGTAGCCTTATTGAGCAGGAGGAGATTCCAAGCGCCGACCTTGTATCAGCCATGCAAGCTTTTGGAGCAACCCTGCAGGAGGAGGTTCCTGAGGATCTTGTGGTCAGGAAGGCGAGTAATTCTGTCTTTGCTCTTCTTGACTGGAGGGTTCTCTTAAACCTGGCGTCCTTGTTGGAAGAGCATCAGAGGCTCAACTTATGTCAGATGTTCGATCTGGATGAGGAAGAGAAGCAACAGTTGCCGACCTTGCCTGCTGCTTTTGATAGTCACTGTCATCTGGATCGAGCCAGTAGAGATATGGGTGTTGAGTCGTCATTGGAGGCTGTCGTCAGTGCCGCTACAGCACAAGAGCCCTACGAAGTGCGCGTTGTTAAGGCCGTAGGTGTGTTTTGTGATCCAGCCACTTTTCCCAGTTCAACTGGAATTAGAGACTGGGTTCAGCAGGGAGTGATACCAGTCATTGGACTTCATCCCAAGCGGACTATGACTGAGGCTGCTCTTCATCGTATGGAGGAGTTGTTGGAGGAACCTGGCGTGGCTGGCCTGGGAGAGGTGGGGTTAGATCACTCTGAACCCCAGGAGACATGGGCAAAGCAGATGTTGAAGCTTCAGAGACTCCTGTCGTTGCTGAAGCCTCAGCATGTGTTGGTGCTTCATTGTCGGAGTATGTTGGCTGTAGCAGATGAAGCCATTCTGACAACAATGTTCATGCTTCAAGCACATCCAAATGTTAACAAGGAACAGCTGATTCATCTGCACTGTTTCACCGGCACTGGTTTAGCCTTGGAGGCATGGTTGAAAGCCTTCCCTAACACTTACATTGGACTGACAAGGGTGGTAGGGAAGTTGGAGTACAGTAGCCAGAAGGAAGCCATCAAGAGCATCCACCCTAAACGTCTGCTGTTGGAGACGGATGCTCCCTATTTTAGCCCTCCTGGTTATCGCCGTTCTTCACCATCTCTTCTTGGCATGATAGCTGCTACAGTCAGGGACGTCTTAGGCATACCCTGGAAGGAGTTATTACAGTTAACATCCCAGAACGCTGAGCGGTTGTACGTTCTCAAGCAACCGCCCGAGGTAGTCTAAGACAGTTCGGAGAGAGAATGCAACTGTGCTAGTCAGCATTCCCACAAGCCAGTACTCAGTGCTAGGTAAATGGACCTTAAGGGCACAGGTTGCAAGTGTTGTGACATTTATAGTAACCCCGTTTCATGAACAATTACTAGTTTACATTACTCAGTGATGTGCTCCAGCCAAAGATAAGATCTTTACCATTCCATGGACAATTACTAGTTTACATAACTCCTGTAATGTATTGAATATAACATTTCAACCGGTTCATGGACAACTACTAGTTTACATCATTCCTGTGGTGTTCATTACCGTAGGATCTCAACCTGCAAATGGAACGGGGAGGAATGTGGTGATTGGACCGCGTCCGAGAATTAGTCTATACCGCGCACCGGAAGTACGTCACTAGATATGCACGCGGGAAAACGAGTGTGCTTCCCTTTTGGCGGTTGCCAGCAGCAGAGAACAGTCGTACTCTGGTACCTCAAGAAACGTACAGCAAAGTATAGATACTTACCAATAGAAGCCGTCTACTGAAGTAGTAAGTAGAATAGTTTAAGTGTAGTTAGTCAGTCTTTAGTATTGTCCCCTGAGAATACAACACTTCTTAGGGTTCAGTAAGGGATTATTATCATAGCATACGCCCTGTACCTGTGATCATGGTCACCAGGTGAAAAAATGGGACTCGAGCCCAGGGCCTTTGGCTTACAATGCCAATTTAAGGGTAACTGTCACAAATCACCGAATCGGACTGGATCAGGATAAGACCATATTTTTTGACATAATGTGTTTGAGGTTGTTTTTTATTTATTTAGTTTGAGATTCCTTTTGTTTCCAATATTTTCAATCCATCCACTGCCTCCCAGGACATGTCGATATGCAACCTTTAACACAGTGATCTCCCATATTATATAAGTGACAATGACCCTGATCAGACAGCTCCTTTAAGAGTCGTCTGATCTGGGTCTTTTCTGTTTGCGAAGATGTATATAATATTTATGGAGTGAATTATTAAATAGGGTTAAAATTAAATAGAGTCGGAAAGATTACTTTTCCTTGACTTTAACTTGTCTATTAGTCAGTATGTCACCCTATAGGCTACATATATTCTATAGACAATTATACACTAACAGATAGACATACGGACAGATGTAAGAGAAAAGAGACGTATACAGATAGGCATACAAACAGAGACAGACATATAAACTTGTTTTCGTCAATTGACCGGTCTGTCAAACTTAATTTATATAATACATGCTTTGGTCAAACTTAACTTATATAGCATTGAGACAATAAATTAAGTTTGACGAAACCACTACCGGTTTTGTACTACAGTAAATTGACGAAACCACCGTAATCCATCATCTGACAATCATATGTATATATATTCACCTTATAAGGTTATCATTTTAAACACAAACTCATATTGATTCTTTATTCTTTATTTGATCATTTATTCAACACTGTACCAACTGAACTCTCCCAATTTGACCTGAGACTCGATTAATCTTCGGCCTTTTTATCAGGATTGTTTGTAATAATCTGTGGCAAAAATTAGCAAAACAAAAGCGAGTAATAATCATGTTCCATGAGGATTGTATTCTTGTGGCGAATTCATATACCTTCGTAAATGTATCCGATGATTACCGACAATAATAAACGGAATATGCACCAGTCTCAGATCAAATTGGGAGAGTAATACCAAGCTACCCAGTAAAGCCTATCAACTGTTTCAAACAATCTCTACCTGACTACACACACACCCTCTACACAAGAATTTGTCCCAAATTCTTACTGAAATAGCACTCCACAAGTTTCTTATTATTACAAATGAATAAAATAATCTTCATATAAATCACCCTGTTGGTTATTTACGCTGGGCGCCAAATGTAACATGGTGAAAAAGTTGTGAATCGACTGGGAGTCCAACCTAAGGCTTTTTGCTTACCATGGCAACATTCTACCGACTGAGCTACTAAGCCGCACAGTAAAGCATATCAACTGTTTCACCACAATCTCTACCTGGCTACATAATTTAACCCTTTCCCTGTTCTATGTTAATTCCAAATTTCAATACCTACTGAATATTCATTAACAAAATAGTAATAAAGAAATATGGAAGGTGGAACATTGTAGACATGTTAGAAAGCAAAGAAACAGAACTATCAAATTCTGCTAACAAACAGAGCAGACCCTGATCAGACGGCTCCTCTTGGAGCAGTCTGATCTGGATCTACTCTGTTTGCACATGTGTGAAAACACGTTTATATGAGGGAAAGGGTTAAATTATACAGATATGACCATGCAGTTTTATCTCAGTCAAAATGTCTCTTGAAAATATTATAAAATAAATTATTGAATATACATGAAAAAAAGGAAAGGGTCAAGTTAGCCCTTGACTTGAATGTCCACAATTAGATTTCTTTTAAGTGGCTTTTGTAGAGAAGCTTCACTGTATGATGCGTTTATATGTAAACAGAGATGGAGAAAAAAGTTGTGAGAGAAATAATTATATGTTACTTAACCCTCTTAGAACCTCCTGAATGTAGGAACTCTTGATGAATAAAGACTCAGACAGTCAAGTTCAATTCAGTCAGTGTAGTTTAATGGTAGAACACCTTCTTGCCTAGGCATGAGAAGGAAGTCTGGGTTCAAATCCCAGCACTGGCTATTGAAGAAGGTTTGAGATTAATTATTTATTATTTTATTTAATTAACCCTTTCCCTGTCCTATGTTTATGTCAATTTCAATACCTGCTGAATATTCATGGACACAATAGTTGCAATGAAATATGGAAGGAGGAACATTGTAGCCATTTCAGAAAGTAAAGAAACAGATTTATCAAATTCCATTAGCAAACAGAGCAGACCCCTCCATCTGATCTGGGTCAACTCTATTTGCAAATGGGTGAAAACATGTTTGTATGAGGGAAAAAACTTACAGAATTGTAAGGAAATAACTTCATACTGTGCATATTGCTTAGTAAAACAAATTTAAGAATTTGGTTCTTTAACCCTTTACTCCATAAATATGTCTTTCTAACCTTTGCAAATGGAGTAGACCCAGATCAAAAGCTCATGTAGGACTAGGAGCCATCTGATCATGGTCTGCTGTTTATACTTATGACATAATACAGATATGATTCTACAGTTGCTGCCACAGCCAAAATTTCTTGTGTTCATGTGCCATTATAAAAATAATTCAAAATTCTGTCACTTTTCAACATGTCATTTTTTCTTACATGAATATTCCTGGTATAAAGGGTTGATAGTTTTTATTTCTAGAGAAAGAAGACTGGAAAGTAAAGAAATCCAAGGACTCGAGGTATACAAGCTGTACTAGAGGACCAGTTTCTGTATTTTCAGTGTAAAATAATGGTAAAGTGAGGTCTCTTGGCTTGAACCTAGAGGAATAATATTTTTTAATACATGGCTATTTGGAGATAATGTGAAACAACTAAACCTGTACTAAATGAATATTCATGAAGGCTTTGAGACTCTATGAATATAAAATTATTAAGCTCTCTTGAAGCTGCTTCAGATTAGTGATATCAGTTTTGAAAAGTGCCCAACGCTTTAAAATACTGTTTGCCCTGAAAAGAGTTGATGCATGAAGTTTTTATGCCCCCCAGATCAGATCGGGGGGGGGGGGCATATTGTTTTTGCCCTGTCTGTCTGTCTGTTTGTCTGTTTGTTTGTCAGCAACTTTAACATTGGTCATAACTTTTGAGCCAGTACAGATAGAGACTTGATATTTGGTATGCATATGTATCTCATAAAGCCGCACATTATGAGGGGTGACATGTCAAGGTCATCCTTAAAGGTCAGAGGTCAAACATATGGGTCAAATCACTGACTTTAACATTGGCCATAACTTTTGAACCAGTAGAGATAGAGACTTGATATGTGGCATGCTTGTGTATCTCATGAAGCTGCACAGTGTGAGGGGTGAAATATCAAGGTCATCCTTCAGGGTCAAAGGTCACCAACTTCAAATTGGCCATAACTTTTGAACCATTAGAGATAAAGTCTTGATATTTGGTATGCATGTGTATCTCATGAAGCTGCACATTTTGGGGGTGACATTTCAAGGTCAATGTCATCTTTCAGGGTCAAAGGTCACCGACTTTAACATATGCCATAACTTTTGAACCAGTAGAGATACAGACTTGATAGTTGGTATATGTGTGTTTCTCATTTGGCTGCACAGTTTGAGGGGTAACATGTCAAGGTCAAGGTCATCCTTCATGGTCAAAGGTCACCAACTTTAACATTGGTCATAACTTTGAACCAGTAGAGATACAGACTTGATATGTGGTATGCATGTGCACCCCATGAAGCTGCACAGTTTGAGGGGTGACATGTCAAGATCAAGGTCATCCTTTAGGGTCAAATATCATATCGAGGGGGCATAGTGTTTCACAAACACATCTTGTTTATTTCTAAATTCAAATATCTTAAATTATAAATATTTTTTAATCCTTATTTTTTTTAATATGGAGAAATATGTAAAACATTATTAGCAGAACTTTGTTAATCATTAATAGATCCATAATCAATGTTTCAATAACAAGACATTATCAATTATCTTACTGAGGGTTGGGTTGAGAAATTTAAATGCAACCAACTGTTAGTTCAAATTCTGTTTTAGAGTTTACAGTTTTAGCTCACCAGAGCACAAGGTGCTCAGGGTGAGCTTTTGTGATCACCTTATGTCCATCGGCATGTGTCTCCCAGTTGTCAACAATTTGAACCTTTAAAAATCTTCTCCTCTAAATCTACAGGGTTCTCAGCTTTCATCTTTGGCACATATCATCATCATTAGATTCACTAACACCAAATCTATCAGATATAGCTGAATACTTATATCTAGACTTGCCATATGCCATAACTTGATAAGAATATCAAAACCTGGTCTTCCAGAGGTATTTGGAAGTTTTACCAGTTCCTTGTCTACAGGCTATTCTAGATTGCCAACGGATATCACAAATCGTTTTCCTGTATGTACTGAACACTAATTGTACTCAGTCCGAAAAACGCGTTGAACTCATCCAGTCTGAAGAGAGATACACTGTATCTGATATGTAATTCTTCTGTCTATATCGAGATCTCCGTCTGGAAACAGAAAAAAGAAAAATATAAGTACCCTTGAGAAAACAAACCCTTATCCGAGCTTCGATAAGAGGAGTATTTTGAAAATAAAACACCTTTCCGTCGAAGTCTAAGTTGTAATCACTCTTTAAAATTGTCTGGTAAAGACAATTCTGATGAAAGGTTACAACTATAAGTGATGTTGGGAAATCTTGTATGGTACATGTTTATGCAGGTTTTGCGCAGACCAAATTTTATATATTAATGGCTGCATTGTGAAATTCCACACTACAACGCATTGCAAACAGTGTGGACTCAGATATGTTGTCGCATTCGGAATGAGTATGCAGATTAGGCTCTAGTCACCAACGAACTGTAAAACAGGATGCAATTTTTGTGGTGGTTGCCGTCTTATCTGCCGGAATATCATTAAAACCGAAAGTAGCTCGATAGCACCATTTAGAGTACACGAATGTGAACTAATTAGGCTCTACACTCTTACACCTCACTAGTGTACAGATCCTGACCACATGCAACTTTTTCAAAGCTGTCATTGATATGGGTTTACACTATTTTTGCTTTTTGGTATAGAATCTCAAAACGGGGCTCGTATATCACCATCTTAGCGCGAGGCAGTTCTGCATATGTATAATGCAAATTAACTTGTTAATTAATTAACCAAGCTGACGGCATGAGATATGTTCGGTAGGCACCGTCACTAAATACTTCAAAATAACAGAACTTCAAAACGCTTATTCCATTTAAAATGATCGTCTGACTCGGAATACCGAGATAGAATCGGACATCGCCAAACCGAAAGTAGACATGACAAGTTTAACTTTTAACCTGCTGAGCAACCTTTTGGCAATTGTTTTCACCTACTAGATTTGAAATTCGAGCTATAATGAATATGTCTACCAAAATGCAATCAGGGTGTCAATCAGTTTGGATCCTGATGAGACGCCGAGCTCGTCTGGATCCAAACTGTTTGCATAGGTATTCACTCATCCGCTCATAGCAGGCTAAAGGTTAATAGATGTAGTGAATAGAGTACATGTAGAAATAAAAAAAAAGTTTACCCACCGTTTAGCCCTCAGCAGTAGGATTACCAAACCAGCGATGATCATGTTATCATGTTAGTCGTTGGAATCGTTGTCAGAACTGCTGTCGTCCAGAAATAACAGCGCGTTTTCGCTTTGCCATTATGCTCTTATCAAATTCACAAGCGGCCAGCGATAAGTAATAAAATGAAAAAAATCATTCGACTGGGCATCGAACTATACGTAATTATATGCCACTGCGCACGTGGGCGGAGCTAATATTTACTCAACAAAAAACCTCCAGTCGAATACGCCTAATGCCATTGCACCATGTAAATGTCAATTTGAAGAATCACATCAGTTGACGTAACCCTTTGCCTGACGCATTGTCACGCCTTTGCAAACAGAGAAGATCAAGGTCAGACGTCTCCTTGTTTACTTATGAAATTGTATAGATCTGATTCGACAGTTTCTGTAATGGATAAATATGTTCAAGTGCCATTAAAAGCTCAGAAAAAACCTTAATTATATTAATTTTAACATTAATAGCCATAGCGTAGATGGTTAAATATATAACGCCCTGTAGCATGGCCTCACCGTCTATCGAACCTCTTAACCTTTGACAAGGAACAGAACACGTTTACCGTGAATATTGAAGAAAAAAATAAATCAGCAGTTCAACATAATCTTTTATACATACCTTGAAACAATTAAGTAATTTTATTCTCATCTGTTAATCCCCAAACAATCCAGTGTTCCCCACCACCCGCATAACAAAAACAAAAATGGCTGCCAGAAAAAAATCACCTGCTTATCGAACCTACATTTTAGAAACTGTTTACTGTAACATAATACTCATAGTCACGTGATTTCATCATGGGCACGCGACCTTTGCATAAGCTGAAGGGGTCAGAGCTGTCAAACATTTTCAATGTGGTACACTTTTCAATTTATGTTGATATTCTATAACGTATTAAGGGTTTTCTCATGTTTAGCATAGTTGAAGGAAAAATAAACTGCATTGACCTGTTTATGACGTATATTTCGTTGTTAAAGCTACGAGGCGTTGTTTACAGACAAAGCAACGGTACTCATGATTTTATGACGTAGTATGCACTTGTACATGCGTAAAAACACAAAAAATGATAGGTTCGATAAACATGTGAGGTTCGATAGAAGGTGAGTCTACGATATAACAAAATGAGTTGCCATGTCATAGGCGGGTCATCTGATCAGGGTCTACATTGTTTGTCACTCGTATCAATTGTCAATATGTAGCAAAATCTCTCTATGACAGTATATTCGTGTACATTCATTAGTGTATTAAAACAGGCGGTTGCTTCGTGAAGAAAAATGCAGAAAAAATGTGCTTAACTGTTTCCCCGTATTAACACATTATCTCCTAGTGACGCATTTTTGCGCATCTATAAAAGTCACTTTAAGAAACCATTGTGATAAATAGAGCATTTGGTCCTGTAGGAGCAACTGCTCTATTTATCATAATGGTTTCAAACAACAAAATTCAAAAATATTCCTTTTCCCTAGTTAATGCCTCTTTTCGGTAGATTTATTCAGAGAGGTTGTATCTAAAAATAACCTATGAAGGAATGGATTAAGCTGCCGGTGGTTAAACTTACTCGGTTCGTGTAGGAAAAATCTGGGTCTGCTCTGTTTGTTCATAAAATTATATAGATCTGATTCCACAGTTTCTGTCACTGGGAAACATTTCTGTGTATATATGACATTGGCAAATATTCCTGTTTACCATGAAAGATATTCATGATGTCATTATTTCTTATATAAACATTCATGAGGAAAATAGTTGTATAAATATCGGTCTTGGAGACAGGTGGCAGCTTAATACAGAGTGAAAGTCATGTAGAACGCTCCTAGAGGAGCTTTCTGTATGATTGTCACCCTGCATTAAGCAACTAGCGCCTGCCTAAAAGTATCGAAATTTTTCTCTACTAGAATTCCGGTTTAGAGGGGGTTTATTGTACTGTTAACGTGTCGTGATTGGCATTTGCAGACACCGTACCAGATCAGACACATAGACATTTGGTTACGTGGTTTTTTTTATAAAACTTATCGCTTGAGTCTGAGATCATTCTGAAGCATCCGATTGGTCAGCTTTTGAGATCAGACTCAGACTCAAAATACTCAGACTATGGTGTCTGATCAGGACCCAAGCTATTTGACAATCGCTCAATAGTGTCTCAAATTATTTCAGAACGAATTGGGGTTAAAATGAAACGCGACATATCAGATATCTACATATCGAACTTCAAAGGATCGTTCAAATTAATTTGAGATAACAGAGGTTCGATTCATCCGATTTCTTATCTGAGCAATTTTTCAAGTTCCCGGATTACTGCAGGTCTAAAGTAATACTGAAAGCTCGTATAGGAGCTGTCAGCATTACGTTCGACCTGAATTAAACTGTCACGCGTGTTTCTAGATATGCATAGTGATACATAATAGAACGATTCTGTAGATCTATTGTAAATTTTGGACGGACAAAACTTTTACTTCGACTTACACGGAATTCGACTTACCCCGAAATAGAAAAAAATATCGAGATTTAACTGTATGTGATCACATTTGCGAACCGGTTAAAGTATCAAGATGTGAACTGAGTAAATAGTCATCCCATCAGGGTCCATGCTTATAAAGTTTTTTAGTTGAGTCTGAGATCGTTCTCAAGCTTTTGATTGGTCAGAATTGAGTTCTCAAGCTTTTGATTGGTCAGATTTGAGCCAAAGGGTCAAATCTGACTAATCAAAAACTTGAGAACGAACTCAGACTCAACTAAAAGTTTTATAAGCATGAACCCAGGATCCAAACAAATTGAAAAAAATCAAACTTCAAGAAGAAGATACATTTTGCAGACGACTTCATTTCGCAGACAAAGAACAAATTGGCTTCTTTACATTTTGTATTGCAGATCAGATTTCTGCAAAATCCTGACCAAGGAATACACCTGGAGACACTTGTACATTTAGTAACTGTTGATCCGTTCCCTGTTCAATATTCATGTAAGAATAAACGACATCATGAATATTTATAAGCTGATTTATTATAATGTGAAACTTATTCATTGAACCGTTTGGCTTTTGACAAAACGGTAGAATCAGATATATATATATATATTATGTCAAAAGCAAACAGTAGACCCTGATCAGATGACTCCTATAGGAGGCGTTTGATCTGGGTTTTCTCTGTTTGCAAATGGTGTTAACCCTTCGCTGGCTATTCGCGTCAATATACGTACCTGTAAATAGCGAAGACCCAGATGAGACAGCCCCTGCAGGAGCTGTCTCATCAGGGTATGCACTATTTACAAGTTGATTCTGCAACCAGTGCACAGTGATTACACAGCGATATACTAGTACACAGTGAAGATATATGTAATTATACAACATGGCATGGGTAAAGAAGGAGAAATGTATTTTAAAATTCAGCAAGAGAAGGGTTAAATGTATTTATATGAAGGAACGGATTAACAAGCACTGCAAGCAAGTATTATTGTCCTTGTCAATTTCAAACCATCTACAGCCATTTATGCCGTTTACAACTTGCGTCGCTTATTTTCATATTTGAGGGTGTTGTCTTTCAAAGACTTTCATGTTTGTTTAAAAACTTGATCACGTTTACAAAGAGTTTGGATCCTGATAAGACTCAACATGCAACTACACAATTATAATTATACAACAATTATACAAGCTAGGTGATATTTCTACAACATAATTTATCTGCCCTTCCTTTTTTTGTCAGTAATTATGAACCAAATGACTAAATAAAGGTTTAAGTATAGAAGAAGAAGATCATAGACTATCTAAGAGAAATAGAAAATTCTTAATGCAAAGTTGTTGACATCAATAGTGTGTTAGCTCTATATTTATCTGGAACATTCTATTTGGATAATTCTAAAAAACTTATTTGTTCATGTAAACACCGTGTTTATTTCCTGAATGTTCTTGATTGTTCCTTAACTCATTTGGCGCCAATGTCGCCTGTTGGCACCATTGCAAACAGTGCAGTCCCAGGTCAGATGCCGCCTTTTCAAGGCGGCATCTGACCTAGGACTTCACTGTTTTCTGTATTATTTAGCCCAAGGATACAGGTTTTCAAAAACAAATGTTTTACTAATATACCTTTATTATTTAGTTTCGAATTATATTAATATGAAATTATTATTACAGACGACGCTTTTAAATTTGGCGCCAAAAGAGTTAACTTCTTTATTGTTCTCGGCTACTATAGATAAAGCTAGTCTACATTGATCATGGTCTTTAGTGATACAGAATTACTTGAAAGTTACTTTGGTAAGTTTGTAACATAATAATTGGATATAGAACTTTATTTCTATGAAAGGCTAGGACATCTTGAAATTAATTAGGTTTTCAATTTTTTACTCTGCAAGTGTACTATGGAAGAATTTAATAGAGGTTCAGATAAGGTACGTAAATTTAAACATTTTAAAGAATAGCTCATCTATTTCTTCACCAAACCGTTTACCGTGACCACTCTTTAGAATAGTCTCGAAGAGTGGTCACGGTGTAGAGGTCGGTGGAGAAATTACGAATCCAGTATTTGAGTGCTCATTTTTATATGTAGCTCTGATTTAAAATTTGTAAAGTTTATTCTGGTTTGTTTATCTTCCGTGCCTGGCACGTAAAAGAAAATTAACCGACAACCGCCACATGCGCCACTCGAGATATTATTTTTGCATTAAAGGAAAAGTGAAATTAACCATACAATGTTTCGAGACTCGTTAAATAACGGTATGTTACTAGACGCGTTCTAGATCAGCCTTCATGACAAAAAATATCAGATCTGTGATATATAAGCTTGGTGCAAAACTATTCTAACTCCTTCACAAAGTGAAGGAGTTAGAATAGTTTTGCAATAAGCCCTCGAATTATCTCTGGCCTATTGTCTCAGGTAAGCGATTCAGGACCCTTGTGTCTCCCTTGTTTTGATAAAGAAGGGAGGACTGTGAATGGCGAGCTGAGTTGGCTAGCTTAGTATTTTTCAGCCAGTCAGCTACAAGAAAATAAATATTGCGCGATGAAGTTTTGCAGTTTTTCAAATTTATTTAAGGAAAATGCATGATGAGCTAGCACATTTAATTACAAATGTATTCAAAATCATTGAAGATAACTTCCATTGAATTAAGAGTTCTAGAATGATGCGTAAATTGTAAACAAAAATAAAGAATAGCTCCTTTATTTCTCCACCAAACTTTAAACTGTGACTCTTCGAGACTATTCTAAAGAGTGGTAACAGTATAAGGTTGTATGGAAAAATGGCGATTTTAGTATTCAGTATTTGAGTTTTAGCTCTGGGTGGATGATATCAATACCAAGATAAGACATCTTATAAAACAACAGTTAGTTTTATTAACCCTTCGCTTGCTATTCGCGTCAATATACCTACCTGTAAATAGTGAAGACCCAGATGAGACAGCTCCTGCAGGAGCTGTCTCATCAGGGTCTGTACTATTTACAGATTGATTGTGCAACCAGTGCACTCCACAGCAGGAATTGCACAGCGAAATACTTGTACACAATGAAGATACATGTAATTATACAACAGGGCATGGGTAAAGAAGGAGAAATGTATTTTAAAATTCAGCAATCAACTGATCAGTGACAAGCGGAGTCTCCATGCGCATGTGTCTGGGGGTGGATCGGTATGTTTTCATATGGCATATATACCTGAAAAAATCGTACGTGCTGCATATGAATTCCACTATACACTTAGTTCAAACGTCTGGTCACAGACATGTACAATGTCTAACAAAGGTCTACTCTGCTTGACATCTACTGCAGAACCCCTCTAATGCGACATCGTAATGAATAATAATTTCTGTCTTTATAAGCATGTGGTTGCTGCTTTTTTTCAGGACAAACTAAATGCAGAACGTTCCTACAGGAGCTTTCTGCACATTTTCCGTCCAGCATTAAGGTACCACCTGCCTCTGCCACCCAGAATTATGCCCATGTTTGATGGTGGCATTAGAATCGGTTTACTGCATCTCTTTAATGCAATAGTTTATTACCCAGCTTGACAAACAGTGTATAACCTTAATTACAGTTGCACTTCGATATCTCGAACTTCAAGGGACTATACAAATTAGTTCGAGATAACGGAAGTTCGAGATATCCGATTTATAATCTGGACAATTTCTCTAGTTCACAACTTAATGCAGGTCTACAGTAATGCTGAAAGCTCCTTTCAGCATTACTGTAGACCTGCATTAAGCTGTGAAATGTGTTTCTAGATATGCGTAGTGATACATTTTAGAGCAATTCTGTATTGTACGATTTTGGAAGGACCGAACTTAAAGGTCGAGTTAGCCCGAATGTCGAGTTATCCGAGTTCGAGATATCGAAGTTAAACTGTACATGTCATCTTTAGTAATACTATTCACTGCAACAAATAAAATACAGTTGGGCCACTTAACCCTTTGGCAGCCACGTTGTCTCGTCTGTAAAATTTGTCACCTGCTGCAATTTTCATGTTTTAATTTTGTTCAAGCAACATACACACAGTATCAAATAGTTATCTGGATCCAAACTGTCCGCATAAGTAATCACAGTTTCTCAACGAATGGCGGTGAATGGGTTAATGGATTAACATGTTCGAAGTAGACCTGTGGTTGTTTAAAACAGAACCAAATCAGACGCATATATGTATACATCGCGGCTTAAATTAAGCCTTTTAAATTGTGACAGTATACATCAAAAGTATCAATCCATCGTTTATACTGGCAGAAGTATAGACTCATCTTTTACTTTGGCACTTGCGACAATAAACATTAGAAGTACCGACTCAACGATTATATTAGCACAAGCGACGGTTTATACCAGAAACATCGACTCATCAATTATATTGGCACTTGCGACAGTATACACCAGAAGTTTCGACCAGTAGTTTATATAATATTGGTATTAACGACAGTATACACCGGAAGTATCGATCCGTCGTTTATATCGGCACTTGCTACACTATACACCGGACGTATCGATTCATCGATTATATTGGCACTTGTGACAGTAGACGGTCTATATGGTCACTGGTTTATATAGTAGCTTTACTGTTTGCAATTTTAGGAATACAGTAAAACCTCTCTTAACCGGACGTTAAATTTAGTATAAATGCCGGTCTTGGGGACAGGTGACGGCTTAATGCAGGATGGAATGACTTTCACCCTGCATTAAGCAGTCACCTGCCTAAAATATCTAAATTCTTGTCTACTATAATTCCGGTTAAGAGAGGTTTTACTGTAATAACATGTAACCTAGAAGAAAAAAGATCGCCTCTGATAGCAAGGCCAACTGAGTTTGTTCGCAGTGTTGCTCAATTTTCTGCATATCGGTCATCTTTTCAGACTGCTGTAAAGCGACATTTAGCGAGCAGCACTTTAGAAACTTCGTGTTCCTCTCTTCGTTGAAACGTTTCTCTCACAGTCATAATAAAACTAAGTCAAATGCATTTATTGCCGATAATACTAACTGACATGATGAATTATACCGATACTCTCAGCTACAACAAAGATATTTACCCATTCCAGGTTCTGTCTTGCCATGTAAACTTTAACTAATTCCCTCCTATAGAAGCAAATGCTCTATTTATCACAATGTTTTCAGAACTACAAAGGTTTACATTTTCCCGGGGAGCACGCCCTCGGAACCCTATAGCCACGGTGCGTACATTGCATTCGGATTCAGCTTCGCTCTTGCATTCATGGTATAAAACACAAATATAATACTCACAGCAGTCCAGAAGTCAACAAACTCCTGTGGCGAAATGGTTCTGTCATCTGAAGAACGAAAAGATGATTAGATGTCTACTTTACTATCTTTTCATTAATCATAAACGAAATGTTTTCAGTCTGTGCTATAATCGCAATGGGGATAAGATCTTTATTTCAGTCTGCATTTTATGGGATTGACTTTAACAGTAGATAACACGAGAGCTGATAATGAGTATTGAAACTGTCTTTATGGTAAATACTATCTGATGAAACGCGTCGCGCATTTTTAAGTTATTAATTAAAGATTTTAAAGCCATATAACATTTAGTCTTTTTTAATATATATATATAGCCTTTCCGGTTGTATTCTATTGCCAGTTATATAATATATATATATATATATATATATATATATATATATATATATATATATATAATATATATATATATATATATATATATCTCGCAACGAACATCTCTTGATGTGAGCTTAAGCTTTGCATCGACAGGGTTTGATGTTACTGGGTCTCTCGGTTTGCACGTTACAAATGGAGGCAGCGGTGGGATAAAGACAACTGCCAGACCGAAGTTGCCTTACCCACGGGTCTCCCAGGGTCCAAGTCTCGGGACGAGACTTCTCGGAGGGGAGAGTAATGTAACGTTCGTAGAACATTGGTAATTATGCAAATGAGGCTGACCAGATCATTGTATCTTGGGAAGTGGAGGTATATATATAGCGCAACAAACATCATTTGATGTGAGCTTAAGCTTTGCATCGACAGGGTTTGATGTTACTGGGTCTCTCGGTTTGCACGTTACAATAGCATGGGTAAAGATAGATTAAGTCTTATAATAGCACATGGATTCAGGAAGTTTTGGTCATGGCAGAAACTGTAGAATCATATCTATATCATATCATAATAAAAAAAGAGCATACCCTGATCAGACGAATCCTATAGGAGCCGTCAGAATTGGGTCCACGCTGTTTGCAAAGGCTTAGAAATGCGTATTTATGAGTAAAGGGTTAAACCCCTTCTACATAATCATAGTAATACTGGTGACATTTTGATAGACATGTTCTATATAGCAGTCGTATGCGTAAAATGGTCGCAATACAATAGCACCAGTTTAGCATCTATTACAAATTAGTGATATGCTATCTATGTAATTAAAACACTAATGTATATATTGCTTGATTCTGTTTCTTTCAATCATTTCACGTCTAATATAGCGTGTTCTGCTGAAGTTGAATTAGTTGTAATTAAACCTTTGTCTGTCTGCCGATAGTGGATTTCATCGATTTCCATCTATATATGTGTGTATGTGTGTAGTGGGAGATGATGAAAATTGTGCAACTCATTTGAGTTATAAATAAATACTGACCAGTCTCTATCGTCCTTATTTCTGAGCTTGCAATAATGTGGTCTCTTTACATTTTAAAATATGTAATACCACTTCTAAATTGAAAAACATAGTTTGCCTAAAATATTAAATATGGATTAAATTGTAACAAAATGGATAATTTCAAGCCCTTCTTTAAATTTCACAAATCAGCTGTATTTGAAGAAATGTTTAATTTTCTACATTTACTCTCTCTGCAGCTCACTCAATGAGTACACTAGCGATAGGTGTATACAGTTGTTTCACAATATGTGTTCGTTTTAATACGCACTTTACCACTGTATTTGCCATCGCGGTTGTTGTAGATTAGTCGGAGAGGGGATACACTTATTTACACTGTCTTTTAGGGTGGGGATGGAATAAGAGTGAGGTGAGGCGCCCCATAACCGGTTTAACCCCGAGTGTCATTTGTCACTGACCGTACAAGGGCGGTACTTCCTTCTTCTCCCTATTGTGTGTTTGTTATGTCAGTGCGTCTCTTTGTGTCTTTTATATTCATGTACATTTGCTGTTTGTCATCGTGGTGCTGTTTGAGCGGTTGTGTATTTTGTATGCGGTGTTTCCTGCAACTCGTATATGCCTTCTCGCGCAAATAGTATCCCCCATGTCCACGTACTACTTATGTTTTCCTTCATATAAACGTTTATTACGCATTTGCAAACATAGTAGACCCGTAGACGTCTGATCAGGGTCCACTGTTTTTCTAATGGAATTTGATAGATCTGTTTCTCTTTTTTTATAAAATGGCTTAAATGTTACACCTTCCATATTTCATGATATCTATTTTTCCCCATGAATGTTCAGTATATATTGAAACATGGAACAAACATAAAACAGGGAAGGGTTAATATTTGCTGTTTGTAATGTGTATATACGACATTATACGTCAATTTGAGCAATATTCACTGAATTAGTTTCTGTCATCTTTTATTATCCAGGGTTTCTTTATTTACTTACACAAATTTTAGACAGAGCACATTTATCTACACATGTTAAATAGAATGTGTTTAAAAGTTTAGTATCTAGCCAGAAATGTTGTCCAAATACATTCACGATTGCACCTCCTATATTCTAGAAACTATTATTCCTAGGGGATGATGCGGGGGTTGCCATGCCCTTACGCCAACTATCCTTACCTAGCATTGGTGCGTATTCAAGAATTAGAACCAGATACGCCTCTGAAAGCAATGCACTATAGGCCACTGTCTGTCTTAACGTACTTAACTCTTTGCACGCTAAGTAATTTTTCGTCTGCATCAATTGTCGCCTGCTTCAATTCTTAAAATAAACTTTCTCTCATTTTTTGCAAAAATATGGTCAATATGACAAACAGTTTGGATCCTGATGAGACGCCGCATTATGCGGCGTCTCATCTGGATCCAAACTGTTTGCATAGGTAATCACAGTTTCGCCGCTAGCGTGCAAAGAGTTAATATAACTTTTAACTGTGGTATTTCGGATACAAATTATGCGCGAATATCGTTAGCTGGGATTATTGATCGAATCGGAAGTAGTTAAAATTGAACAAACGACTCAAAATTTGAGCAAACATTATTGTTTCACAACGGGAAAAGGTTAATCTGAAAACAGTGGTGAACTTGAATTATTTTCACACTTAGTACAGTAAAACCCCTCGAAAACAATCACTAAAATATTAGACATAGAGGATCTGTTGCGAGTTGTCTTTTAAGATCACATGTTCCTAAACGAGCCTTAGAAAATGTCATTATATATGCGAGCATTGGCGAGCTTAATACCATTGTCTTGGTGAGTTTAGGGACATGTGATCTTAAAAGACAACGAACATCAGATTCTTTTTCTCACATAACAAAAAAGTGTATTTTCGTCGTTTTAGTATAGTGTTTGGATAGGAAGTTTTCCAATAGCAAACAGTGCAGACTGATGGGAGAGTTCCTATAGGAACTCTCTCATCTAGGTCTTCACTGTTTGCAAGTGCAACTATTGTCGTGCTTAGCAGGTTAAGGGTTAAATTACATCTGTTACAGTCTACAAGCATTACATGTACAAGTAGACTCTAATTAGACAAATCATACATGAAGTGTCTGATATGGGTCCGCTCTGTTTGCAAAGTGTAAACAGATGCATAAAACATAAAACGATCAATAAATGACTGTGTTGTTTATCACTTAAA
Organism: Azorinus chamasolen; assembly: GCA_963576725.1. Taxonomy (NCBI): domain Eukaryota; kingdom Metazoa; phylum Mollusca; class Bivalvia; order Cardiida; family Solecurtidae; genus Azorinus; species Azorinus chamasolen. The sequence continues at coordinate 47,113,908 of OY755244.1, forward strand.
CTTCTTCTAACAAGTTTAAAATATATGTTCTTTGGACACTAAGTAGACTTCCAGCTTGAAACAGGCTTTATCCTTCTCATGATGAAAGCGTACATTTATGCATTGCAAACAGTGTATACCTAAATCTGACAGTCCCTGAAGGAGCTGTCAGATTAGGGTGCACTGTTTGTATATACAGTCAGTCTTATCCCAGTCTGCACTGTTTACTGAGGAAACGAACGCTTCTTTCTTCATTAGCAAATGGGGTTACATGTAGTTCAGGACATTATAATGCATACTGTTTGCGGTCTTCTATTAAATGTAGCATGAGAAGTGTTAGAGCTTTGTGCTTTTTAAACAAGGTAGACTCAGACTAGTCATCATGACTTAATGTTCAAACAGAGCGCATACAGATTAGATGTTATATCTAAGACATGATGTTTGGTCTGGCTGTACTCTGTTTGCAAAGATATTAAGAAACTTAACTAGGGAGTTAAATGTTGACTGCATGTTCAGTGTGTTGCAAAAAGGATAAACCTAGACCAGTCACTTAAATACTTCTTAGCTTGGTCTATCGTCTTTGAAAAAGTGTTTGCCTATGCATCTATGGAAAGTTAAAGAGTAAATCATCACATATATAGTGATACATGTTTTTATATCCAGTTCTCCAATCCACTGTAAGGGGTCAGACTATTGCAAATAGGATAGACCTAAACTAATCTCTTCCAAGTGAAGACTGAAAAGTTTCCTAATTCTACAATATCAACAGAATATGTGGTCTTGGTCTAGACCGATGGCAGTGAATTGACCCGTCTGATTTTATTAAGTGTTGTTAAGAGCGTCTTTTTGTGTTAAAATATTCTTAATGTTACAAGTTTTGATGTTTTCTTAGACACAAAAACAAATGTCACGCTCAATACTAGCCAGCCAACATATCAAAAATTCAATTAGCCTTACCTATTGCCTATAACCCTTACCTATCATATGCAAACAGTTTTGATCTGAGTGAGATGCCGTGTTACTCGGCGTCTCATCCTGATCCAAGCTGCTTGTCATTCAATCGATCTTCTTACCAAATTTTGAGCAAATGCGTTCAGTTGAAATTTGAAATAGACATAAAATTACTCATGCACGGAGTTTTGCCGCAAGTAGTTGGTTCATATGTCCATACCGTTACTGTTTGATATGGATATCTGACATTTTGTTCTCAAACATTACAATGTTTGAGAACATTTTCAGCGTTATTAATACAAGCACGTAATAAGTAGTTTGCCTTATCACCAGTCATACCAAAAGCGTTAATTACTTAAAAGAACAAAGTCAGACTCTAATGTCCATGCTGTTACTTTTCCTGTCCATCCTGTTACATAGATGTCCCTCCTGTTACCACAGTTAAAAGTCCGGCTAGCATGCTAGGTAATATACCTACAGATGTTAGAAACATGTTATTCGTTACTCTGAGATGCAATGAATAATACCAAAATTGCAAATGAGATCAGTAATTACTCATTTTCGTTGATAAAAAACTGAATCATTAACATTTTTCAAATCATAGATGGTGACATGCTTTCTTTTCGAATTTCAGTAAAATGGTTATATCAAGTGAGCATTTCACTTTTCCAATACTTAATGTTGTTAAGACAATGTGTGTTAGGAAAATTATATCATCTTTGATAAATTAAAACCCATTTATTTTCATCTTCACAGGATGGACATGACTTCCACCCTCTGCTATGTTTGTTTTAAATAATTATTTTTATAGTTTATGTTAAGATTGCGTATGTGTTGTGTTACAACCAGAATATATCATACAAGAAAATTAAGAAAGAAAATTGATGTTAGAAGACTTGTCTTGAATCATCATTTACCAACTTGAAATTCTGACATTTTTTGAGAATGACCTTTAAATGACATGTAAACATCGGTTTCCATGGCTTGACGTCATATATAACGTATGACGTCATATATGTTCTAAAGTGATCTTACACGTGGTACAGATAAGGGAATCTTAACCCGTTGTTCTTACTCGGAGATAAGGGAAGGTATGCGAGAAAATGGTACATGTATCTTTAAAAGCAGGTGGCTGCTAGTCCTTCCCCTGTTCTATGATTCCAAATTTCAATACCTAATGAATATTCATGGACAAAATAGTTATAATGAAATATGGAAGGTGGAACAATGTAGCTATCTTAGAAAGTAAAGAAAACGATATATGATAATCCATTAGCAAACAAAACAGACACTGATTAGACGGCTCCTATAGGAGCCAACTGGACTTGTCTTATCTGCTTGCAAATAAATAAAATGGTGTTTATATGAAGGAAAAAGTTAATATGAAGTTTCTGCATAATGTTCGTCCTTTCCATGATATGAATGCCCTTTCACACCTTTTCAAACGGAGTAGAACCAGATCAGACGGCTACGTAAGGAGCCGTCTGATCAGGCTCTGCTCTGTTTGCTTATGGAATTATATAGATGTGGTTCTACAATCTTGCCAAGGTGGAAAAATACATGTCCATGTACCGATATAAAAGTAAGTTCATAAATATTCCTGATTCAATTATTTTTACACGAATATTGAACAAGTAACGGGTTACGCAACCACCTGCCTCTATGACCAAGCATTAGCCCTCGTCCCGAGGTTGAGCTGGAGATCATTATCTGACCAATCAGATACTTGAGAGTGATCTGTATTTTGGTTATAACAGAGAAAATATTAGATAGCGTAATACTTCGTGAAATTCAGGTCCAAATAAGACACCATACTTCAAGGACTTCATATAAAATGTTATGTAATACTATTATTTGAGTATAATGTAGATCTTAATATGTTGTTTAATGTTTACCTTATTAAACATATTGGCGGTTTATCAAAATACTTCTTTGCGTCAAGGAATATCATAGAATATCTAACAGAAATAGAAAATTCTTAATGTTAAGTTGTTGACATCAGTAGTTAGTTATATTTTTCCGGAACATACTATTTGGATAATTCTAAAACTTTATTTGTTCATATAAACATATTGTGTGTGTTCCTAGTTCTTGATTGTTCCTTAACTTTCTAGATTGCTCTTGGCTAACATAGATAAAGCGGGACTTTACCGATCTAAGCCCTGAGGTTACAAAACATTTTGCTTCAGAAGTTTTATAACATCGGGCCTTGGTATTACTTAAAAGTTACTTTGGCAAGTTTGTGAATTATGACATTATTATTGGATGTAAAACTTTATTTCAAAGAAGAACCAGGAATTCTTGGACTTCATGTATTCAGATTTTACTCTGTAATATCGTTAAATTAAGTGTTATATTGAATAATTAAAGTCGGGGACGGGATACGTTTATTTACACTGTTTGTCTTATAGGGTGGGGATGGAATAAGTGTGAGGTTTGGCGCCCCTAAAACCCCAGTTTCACTGGCCGTTCCAATGTGATACTTCCATCTTCCCCTATTGTATGTTTGTCATGTCTTTGTGCGTCTCTGTGTCTTTTGATATGCATGTACATTTGTCATTTTTGTCGTGGTGTGGTTCGGGCGGCTGTGTGTTTTGTATGTGGTGTTTCCTGCATGACACATACATGTACGTTTGTAAAGTTTGTTGTTGGTTTGTTTTTCTATCGTGCCTGGTTATTAACAGAATATTAACTGACCCCCACCAACCAGGTATTATTAATTTTGCATAAAAGGACGAGTCAACTTCCATTTTTTGTGAAATAAACCTTACATTGTGTCGAGTTTTATTTAATAACATTTCTTTTCTAGACGTGTGCGAGATCGGTGTTTATGGCAACAAATATCAGATCCGTGATATATAAGTAAACTGAATATATCCTGATCAGATAGCTCCTGTCCCAGGGGTTGTTTGATTTGGGGCTACTCTGTTTGCAAATGCCTAAAAGGCAAGAATATCACAGAAAAGGTTAAATAATAATCGCGCCAATGTTCTTATTACGCATAATAGCTAACGACCTATTGTCTCAGGTAAGAGGTTTAGGACCCTTGTGTCCCTCTTGTTTTGATCAAGCAGGAAGGAATGTGAATGGCGGGCTGAGTTGGCTAGCTTAGCATTTTGCAGCCAGTCAGCTACAAGAAAATTAGATATCGGGCAATGAAGTTTTGCAGTCATTCAAGTTTATATAAGGAAAAGACATGAGGAGATGACACATTTCAGTATTCAAAATTATTGAAGACAGCTGTCGTTGGCTGTAAAGGTCCAGATAAGATACGTAAATTTAAACATTTCCATGAATAGCTCCTTTCTTTCTTCTCTTCGCCAAACCCTATACTGTGACCACTTTTAAGAATCGCATCAAAGACGATTCTTAAGAGTGATCACAGTACAGGGTTTGGTAAAGAAATGCCATTTTAGTATTTAGTAAGGCACCTGTTTTGGTTGCTCTCGCTGGATGATAACAATTACACGATAAGGCATCCTTTAATACAACAGTAATATTTATTGGACAGTTGATATATGCATTATGGCAATCAGCTGATCAGTGGCAAGCGGATTGTCCATGCCCATGTGTCTGGGAGTGGGTCGGTGCGTTTTCATACCTCGTAAATACCTGAAAAATCGAATGCGTTGCATATGAACTTCCCTTCACACTTAGTTCAAACGTCTCGTCACAGACCTGTACAGTGTCTGACAAAGGTCTGCACAGTTTGACACCTACAACAGAACCCCTCTAGTGCGACCACTTAATGAATAACCATTTCTATCTTTATAAGTAGGTGGCTGCATAATGCGAAAGTAATGCAGAAAGCTCCTACAGGAACTAATTTTCGTCCAGCATTAAGGTACTACATGCCGCTGCCACCCAGAATTATGTCCCTGTTTGATGGTCGAATTAGAGGGGTTGTACTACATCTCTATAAGACGGCTTATTAGCCACCTTGAGAAACAGTGTATATCCCTGATTACATGTCATCTTTAGTGATACAATTCACACCAACAAATAAAATAGTTGGGCCACTTAACCCTTTCGCAACCGCGTAATATCGTATGTAAAATGTGTCGCCTGCTGCAATTTCCATGTTTTAAATTTGGTAAATTTTATTTCAAGAAACATACACACATTATCAAATAGTTATCTGGGTCCAAACTGTCTGCATAAGTAATTACAGATTCTCAACGAATGGCAGTGAATGTGTTAATGGATTAAAATGTTCGAAGTAGACCTGTGGCTGTTTAAAACAGAACCAAATCAGACGCATATATGTATACCTTGTGGCTTATATTAAGCCTTTTAAATTGTGAGAGTATACATCAAAATTATCGACTCATCGTTTATACTGGCACTACGGAATACACTAGAAGTATCTACTCGTCGTTTATATTGGCACTGGCAACGGAATACACCAGGTTTATATAGTAGCATTACTGTTTGTAATGATTACGAATAATATCATGTTGACTTCGTGAAGAGAAAAAAGAATCGCCTTTGAGACTCATGGTTTACACTGGCACTGGCGACGGTATACACCAGAAGTATCGACTCCTCGCTTATACTGGCACTACAGTTTACACCAGAAGTATCGACTCATCGTTTATACAGGCACTACAGTATACACCAGAAGTATCAAAAGCATCGATTATATTGCCACTGGCAACGGTATACCCAAGAATTATCGACTAATGGATTATATTGACACTTGTGACGGTAGACAACAGAAGTATCGACATTGGCAGAAGTATAGACTCATCTTTTATATTGGCACTTGCGGCAGTATACACCAGAAGTACCGACTCAACGATTATATTGGCACTAGCGACGGTATTCCAGAAGTACCGGCTCATCGATAATATTGGCTCTAGTGACGGTATATACCAGAAGTATCGATTCAACGATTATATTGGCACAGGCGATGGTATTCCAGAAGTACCGGATCATCGATTTTATTGGCATTAGCGACGGTATATACCAGAAGTATCGACTCATCGTTTATATATAGTCACTGGTTTATAGTAGCCTTACTGTTTGCAATATTAGGAACAATATTATTTTGACTCCAAGAAGAAAAAATGATCGTCTCTGACAACACTGAAAACGAGTTTTTTTCGCAATGTTGTTCCATTTTTTCACCTACGGGCCATCTGTTCGGACTGTTGTAAAGCAACATTTAGCGAGCAGCAGTTTAGAAACTTCGTGTCCCTCTCTTCGTTGAAACGTCTCTTTCACAGTCATAATAAAAATTAGTCAAATTCATTTATTGCCGACTATACTAACTGATGTGGTGACTTATACCGATACTCTCAGCTACAACAAAGATATTTACCCATTCCAGGTTCTGTCTTGTCATGTAAGCTTTAAAGAGGAAGTCCCTACAGTGAACGCATATTTTCAATAATGTCATAAAACTGGGTATTTGTTTTGCTCAATCATTATTATGAAGATTATCAATTGGAACTTATATCGAAAAATGCACCTGTGATACAATATAAACCGATTTCATCAATACGTATAATTTTTGTTCTACAACAAAGTATTATCGGCTTTTCCGTTTAAATTTCCCGCGTTTTGCCGATGATCACCCGATCCCTACATTGTTCGTAACAGCTTTCCTTTGAAGTGGTCGGAGAGACGCGACTAGCGCGAACATATACGAAACTAAAACCCAACCCGAATAAAACTGAAACGTCGGGGAATAAAATCGGGATCGTCGATATGAAACACATGGATGTTTTGTCATTTTCAACGTTTATTTGATAGGTTTTCTTGTAGTATTCTACTTTTCAGCATATAAACAAATGAGTTTTGTATATTTTAGGTATTTTTGAACCGCGTCGAATGTAGGGAATTCCCCTTTAACTAATTCCCTCGTATTTACGCCTTTTTGTCACATTTTGAAACCATTTTAGTAAATAGAGTATTTGCTCCTATAGGAGCAAATGTTCTATTTACCACAATGGTTTAAAAACTACAAAATTCTATATTTTCACGTGTGAGCATGCCCTTGGAACCCTATAGCCACGCTGTGTAAATTACATTTGGATTCAGCTGCGCTCCTGCATTCATGGTATGAAACACAAATATAAAATGTATAATACTCACGACAGTCCAGAAGTCAACAAACTCCTGTGATGAAATGCTTCCGTCATCTGAAGAACAAAATGATTATTAAATTTGCTTAACCAAAAACGAAATGTTTTCAGTATGTGCTATAATTGCAATGGGGATAAGATCGTTATTTCAGTGAACTTTCCTACAATGTTCATCCTATATAAGGTAAACGGTGTTAAGCAGTTTGGATCCAGTGTCTTATCTGGATCCAAACTGTTTGCAAAGCTAAAGAAAGCTTCGCCCAATGCAGCAAGCCATGTAAGTCGCTTTCCAGCGACTTCGGTGTTGAAGGAGTTAAAGCGAATGTGTGATAATCTATTGCAAACAGTGTATAATCTATTTAAAGAGCTCTAGATGAAGATAACTTCTTTATTTCTCCACCAAGTCCTATGCTGTGGCCACTTTTTAGAATAGTCTCAAAGAGACGATTCTAAAGAGTGGTCACAACAAAGGGTTTGGCGGGGAAAAGACGAGTTTAGTATGTGTGTACACATCTTTATCTGTTACTATGTACCATGGCATATAGACCTAACTCTTTCACCGCCGACGTCACCGGAAAGAGATTCACTAGGTTTGCTCCAGTGGAAGAATGTGTAGCTGTTTGACACACCACTTACGTTTTACTAAACATATACCCGGACGATATTGTTTGCAGACAGCAGGAATTATTTGGCGCCATAAGAGGTATTATCAGTTTTTACTTACTGTCTGGGTTCATCTTGGCGAAGTATACATCATAGTCGGATTTTTCCAGCGTGTGGTCACGGTTTGCATCGTACTCGTCATACAAGTAGTGGGACAAGTTACACAGGGTTGGAATAGTGGCGCAAATGAACTCTGTGTACTCGTGACGGCTCTCCTTGCCATTTCCTGAAAACACATAATGAAATCAGTCTAATTCAGCTGTATAAAACTTCTATCCCTTTCTGTGATTTGTAAGTGCTGATTAGTTCCTTACTCAAGATATACGTATTTTAAGCGTTTTGGTGCCAACTTTCTAATTGTCGTCTGCAATCCAAGTTTGTTAAAGCATTCAGTAAAATAAGGAAATGATATAAATAAATGTAAAATTTAAAGGAATAGAGCAAAGATATAGAAAAAGAGATTGAGACAAAAAGTGAAATCCTTGATCAGGCGCCGCCTTTGTCTGATCTGGGACTGCACTATTTGTCGTGGTGCACTTGACGGTGTAGACGCAAATTAGGCGGTTCTTGTAGGAGCCATCAGATTAAGATCTGTCCTGACATAATATAGATCTGATTCTTTAGTTTCTGCCATGGTCAAAATGTGTTTTGTTTTCATAATGCTAATTATGAAAAATCATCTAATTACAAAGTTACAAATAACTTGCATACCCAGACACTGAAATCGTCGATTTCTTCGTCAATTCCTATGTTGAGACGAGTCTCATGTTGAGAAGAGTGGTCACAACATATAGTTTGGTGGAGAAATAAAGGAGTTATGCTTGCAAATATTCTAACTCTTTGCACGCTAGCGAGGAAACTGTGATTACCCATGGAAACAGTTTGGATCCAGATGAGACGCCGCATAATGCGGCGTCTCATCAGGATCCAAACTGTTTGTCATATTGACCATATTTTTGCAAAAGAAAATGAGAGAAAGTTAATTTTTAGAATTGAAGCAGACTACAATTGTTGCAGACGAAAAATGACTTAGCTTGCAAAGAGGTAATCTACGCATCTTATCTGGACCTCTATAATTAATAAACATGACGTCATAATTTTACATGAATGTTCACAAGTAAAAGGTCAATGCTACAATTACATTGCAGATGATACATGTACATGTTCGGGTGTATGCCGATGAAAATGCAGCTAATAAATATTCATGATGTCTTTATTTCTTATATGAATACTAATGAGGAAGCTGTGGTTTTTTCGGTACCATATCCACTGTTTGGTCGCAAGTGGAAAGAAAACCCTTTGTTTAACCCTGTGCACGCTGGGGGCGAAACCGCGACTACCTATGCAAACAGTAAGGATCCAGATATGGCGTCTCATCTGGATTCAAACTGTTTGACACTTTGACCATGTTTTTGCAAAGAATTGGGAGAAATTTGATTTTTGATAATCGAAACAGACGAAATAAATAAATAAATTAACTAGAAATAAATCTAGTTACAGACGAACGCTTATCTGGCGTGCAAAGAGGTAACCCATTTCTCCATGGGCTATTTTTAGACCCAGCCACTGTGAATAAATCTACGAAAAGGAGCATTTACTAGAGAAAAGGAAAATTTTAAAATTATGTAGTTTTTAAACCATTGTGACAAATAGAGTATTTGCTCCTATGGAGCAAATGTTCTATTTATCACAATGGTTTCAAAAAGTGACTTTTTTCAGAGGCGTCAAAATACGTCATTGTGTGGGACTGGGTTAAATTATAAGCAAAGGGCAGACGATAGTTCTCAAAGCGGGATAAGGGCAAAGGTTACAGGTATACATCTTTCTTACCATTTGTGTCATGCTTGTCGAATATTTGTTCCAGCTCGGTTCTTGTGATTTGACCGTCGCTGTTCAAGTCTTCGCCGAGGAACATCATCATGGCGGTTTCATTGTAAGGTTTTCCCGAACATTATCTGAATATAATGTAACGATTACTTCCATAAAATACACCGCTTCTTCCTTTTTGGTTTAGTAACGCTAAACTATTCTATGAAAGCACTTGAGCCTTACAAACCATAAACAAGACGGTTTTGCTGTTTATTGGGTTTTTTCCGTTTGATGTACACAAAGCCGGTTCATTAAGTTCCAACAATACACATTTCTTTACGCTTATTAGTATACAGCGTTATTGATTGTCGTTAAATTTGTTTTAATATGGCACGACTTTCTACAATATCTTCTTCGACATGCGTTTGTTGTGGTCTACTCTTAAGAGACTTAATTAAACCAGTGTACGAACAGTATTGTCTGCCCAGACTCGTCTTTTTATTCAAATACGTTTCTTTTTGTCTGATTGGCATTTAAAACTTTTACTCAATCAAAAAGCTTTATAAGCTAGGACCCTGATGAGACTTCCGTGACATTTCAAACTGTTTGCAAAGGTTATCACGGATTCACCTCTTGCAGCGAAAGCGTTAACACTTTACTTGATGAATATTCATATAAGAAATATTGATGCATATTAATTACCTATTTTATCATGACAGAAACGGTAGAATCAGATCTTTAGTTTCGGTATTACATAAGCAAACAGGGAAAGTGTAGACACGTAAAATGAAACCAAAAAAAGAGAAATAAAAAAATCAAATCCTGTTAGAAAAGGGACATCGTAACGAAAAATGAAAAAAAATCAAATCACATTAAAAAATTCGGCAATGTAACAGAATTTGATTTTGTTTTTGTTTTTTAAAAAAAACAACGTGGATACTGTGCCTATCGTATATTGTGCTCATTTAATACAAATTGAAAAAAAAAAGTTCAAATGAAATAACGAATTACATGTAGCAGCATATAGATTGAATACAATACTAACACTGTGTGTATTATTATTTATACATTATACTTTATATTAGTAATAATGAACTGAAACCGACTTATAGTTCAGACACTTCTATGTCACGATGCACATGCGATTTGCGCTCGCACAAGAAAATAGATATAGACTGCCTAGCTGTAGAGATGAGTGTTTTAAAGCCGTGATTTAACCTATTAGCTTCGTTTGTAGTTTCCGGTTTTCTGCACACCTAAGTATGCTCAGATGATTTTTTTTTATATCTTTGTTTTATATAAACCTTTTTTAAGTTGTATTAAATAAACACAGTTTACGATAGGCACAGGTTCCACGGAATTTGAAAAAACACAAACAAATTACGTTACGTTACGCTGCCAACTTTTAACGTGATTTGAATTTTTTCATTTCTCGTTACGATGTCCCCTTTCTTAAACGGGATTTGATTTTGTTTTCATTGTCTGATCTCGTCCTATTCTGTATGCAAATTAACCCTTCGCCTGCTGAATTTTAAAATACATTTCTCCTTCTTTACCCAAGTCCTGTTGTATAATTACATCTATCTTCACTGTGTACAAGTATTTCGCTGTGTAGTCACTGCTGTGGAGTGCACTGGTTGCACAATCAACTTGTAAATAGTGCAGACCCTGATGAGACAGCTCCTACAGGAGCTGTCTCATCTGGGTCTTCACTATTTACAGGTAGGTATATTGACGTGTATAGCAAGCGAAGGGTTAAGGTGTGTCTGTCAGGTAGACGGTTTGTAAAATAAATCTCTACGGAGCGTTATTATGAAACTGATTGGCATTTAATATGGATACCTGCTGTTCACAAGATTGTCACGATTTCGATCGAAAAAAGAGCAGGATCGTGTATGCTTTTTGGGCGACACTTTCTTCAATTATTAGCAAGTTCAACTAAGGTGATCAACTCTTTGCTCGCTTAATTGTCGTCTGCAAATGCTCCCCAAATCATGTTTTTATCTATATCTCCAATAAATGTAGTCAGGGTGTCAAACAGTTTGGATCCTGATGAGACGCCACATTACTCGGCGTCTAATTAGGATCCACACTGTTTGCATAGATTGTCAGTTTGTCGCTAGCGTACAAAGAGCTATTACATTACCATATACATGTATCACGATTCTACAGAAATAATCCCTTTTATAATCACTTCGTGTCTATTTATTTTTGTTACATGTAAGCAAGAACAATAGCATTGGCTTCAGGAGACACAAACTGAGGACTGTCACGGGTTATGAACTCGGGTTGATATGTGTTTTGTGAAGTGGAGCTCTGTCAAATAGAGAAACTGTAACAGGCATTTTACCGACTTCTATTATCTTAAAACGTAAACAATCTACCCGCATAAACCTGTATTTTACAGTGTAATCGCCCACATATGTATTCAAATGAATATATTTTCCATTTTTGCATGGATAGTTTTTGCCAGAATTCGTTCACTGACCTGCGGAAAATAATAAATAATGCATATCCTGATCATTGTTCGAACACAGTAAATGTATCATTACTGGTAGGTGGCAGCTTAATGCAGGACGAAAGTCATGCAGAAAGCTCCTCATAGGAGCTTTCTGCACGACATTCACCCTGCATTAAGCAGCTACCTGTCGAAACAAAGTCTCAATTCTTCATCACTAAAACTTGGAACTATCGAGTTTTACCATAGTTTGTATCCAGATGAGATGTCGAGAAACTCGGTGTCTCCTCAGAATCCAAACTATCTGATACTTGATTATGTTTCTAAAACAAAGATGAAGAACGTTAATTAACCCTTTTCTTCATATAAACACCCTTTTATATGTATACACATGTAGTTTGATTTGACTCTGTAATAGTAAAGATTAAGAGTTATTCCGTGTGCAATATATTTGCAAACAGTTGCACCAAAATAGCACCACATCTTTGCAAATAGTACAACTCGCAACCCTGGTCTGGGTCCCCTCTAAACTGGACATGTAGTAAATAAGAATTTTGATCTGTTTAGACAGAGGACTGTTCAGTGTAGGTCGAAGTCATACATAAAGCTCCCTTTAGAGCTCTCTGCTAGACTTTCACCCTGTAGTAAGCTGCCATCTCTCTTAACCCATTCTCTCCTACTGACGCATTTTGTGCGCCTCTGCACATCTCATGTTTTGAAACCATTGTGATAAACAGAGCATTTGCTCCATAGGTTTCCATGGTTTCCAAACTACACAATTCTAAAATTTTCCTTTTCTATTTTTTATACGACGGCCTGATAATCTATATTATACCATAAGCAAACAGGACAGATCTATCTAATCTAGGTCTACCCTGTAACTGCGTAACTACACCGAAACGGATTAACCCTTTCCCTGAGCTACGTTTATTTCAATACCTAATGAATATTCATGGACAAAATGGTTACAACGAAATATAGAAGGTATAACATTGTAGTTACATGTATTTTAGAAAGTAAGGAAACATCTTTCAAATTCCATAAGAAAACAGAGCAGACCCTGGTCAGACGGCTCCTATTGGGTCTAATCTGTTTGCAAATGCGTGAAAACATTTATATGAGGGAAATGGCTAAACCTACTAAAAAGGGAGCAGTGTGGGACACCGATATGAGCTGTCTGAATGTATTCCAGTCTGCAGTAAGATGTCACCCGTCTTTAACCCATTACCTCATAGGCTATTTTTAGATCCAACCTCTTTGAATAAATCTACCGAAAAGGAGCATTAACCAGAGAAAAGGAATTTTTTAGAATTTTGTAGTTTTAAACCATTGTGATAAATAGAGTATTTGCTCCTATAGGAACAAATGCTCTATTAATCACAATGGTTTCAAGAAGTGACTTTTACAGAGTCGTTAAAAGTCGTCAATATGAGGGAATGCGTTAAGATATCTAGTGATTCTTCGGATTAGCCAGGTAGTACTTAATGATCTTCAACATACCAGTCAAAACGCGATTAGCATAATAACTAACCCTTCGCTGTTCTATATTTAGTCCAAATTTCAATACCTACTGAATACTCATAGACAAAATAATTATAATGAAATATGGAAGATGGAACAGTTAAGCCATTTTAGAAACTAGAGAAACAGATCCATCAAATTCCATTAGCAAACAGAGCAGACCCTGATCAGAAGGCTCTTTTATAATGTAACAGTCTGGTGTCCGATTTACTACGAAGATCGTACGACTGAAATGTCTATAAGTCTTACATTTACGACAATCGCTACCACTTAGATAGCCGAAATCATCGCACACCTTAACCCATCATATAAAGGCCCTTTTCCTTCATATAAAGGCCTTTTCATGCATCTGAAAACAAAGAAGACCCAGATCAGACGGCTCCTGTAGGAGCCGTCTGATCAGGGGCTGCTCTGTTTGCTAATGGAGTTTGATAGATCCGTTTATTTACTTTCTGAAATGGCTACATTGCTCTACCTTCCATATTTCTTTATAACTATTTTGCCCATGAATATTCAGTAGGTATTGAAATTTGGAATAAACATAGAACAGAGAAAGGGTTAATGCACATCAGTAAAGGTTCACTTCGTACGACAGAAATTATCTAAGTGTTACCATATTACGATCGCAACTTCCAGTTACGATCGTCGTACGTTAGGAGTTGCGATACTTTCAGTCGTACGATCGCTAGTGAAATGGGCCCTGCACTTGTACAAAGGCATATATAAGATGCATTTATAATTAAACATTTATACGGCGTACATTCTGGTCTGGAAATGATAAGCTAACCTCATCAGACCTCGTGAATTCTTGTCAGAATGTACCCCGAGTAGAGACAGGTCTGGCCAGAATAAATAATATTGGTAGAGGTCAGACCTTGTCAAGTAATACCATCTCTGTAGACTGACCACCATGTTGAGTGCTGGCCGTACAAGATGACAGGCGTGAAGGGGGTCTTAAATGTCACCAAATGTGACCTGGTCAATACAGTGACAATGGACAGTTTGTACCACTGGTAAAACAGGTCTGATCTTGTAAAATGGTTTCAAAACTACTCAATTCTGCAAGTTTCCTTTTTCCTATTAAATGCTCCTTTTCAGTAGATCTCAGGGTGGGTCTAAAAATAGCCGATGAGGGAGAAGATTGAAAAGGAAGCATGTTCTTCTGAAAATACCTCCTGCGCACTGTTTACATTTTCTTCAAGGAAAACAGTTTCGCCCTGAAATCATCTTAAAATCGGAGAATACGTGTATGATCTTGGTGCAACGTCGTGACTGATCAGGGTCTACAGTGTTTGTCGTTTACAATATTATCATTATCTCAACAAACAGTTGAGATAAATCTCAGTTCTTCTTTACTAAAATTCCAGATTAGCGTTGTTTTACTGTAGTCTTACATAAGGGTATACCCATGACGTCATTCCTGTAGAATCTTACGCAACATCTACAGAGTTACTCTGCATCTTATCAAGATCCAAACTTTTTAACACACTCATTACATGTTGGTGACATGGAAGAACACTCAACCTGGAGAATATTTCCAAAAGACAATTAACCCTTTCGGTGCCAGCATTGTCGTCTGCTGGGCATGGTTTCGTTTATTTTTAGTGTAAGTGTGTGCACTTCTTCCATTTTCTTTTTAAAACAGTAAACAGGGTGTCAAACAGTTTGGATCCTGATGAGACGCCGAGTTACTCGGCGTCTCATCTGGATCCAAACTGTTTGCATGTGATATCATAAACCCGTCACCATGACACGGAAGGGGTTAAGCATGCAAAGAGTTGGACACATTTGTTGCTAATGCTCGAGGAATATGCTGACTAAGCTATACACGATCCTGCTCGTTTTACAGTCGAAATCGTGACAACTTTGATAACAGCTTCTATCCATAAATACCGACAGGCAGTTTCATAATAGTGCTCCGTACTAGAGCTTTAGTTCACTAACAGTCTACCTTATACACAGTTGAGACTCAAGTGAAACACACTTGCAAACAGAATAAGCCAAGATCGGACAGTTCCTGTTTGTTATGTATTATCGACACTATAGATTGTAGTAAAAAATGCCCTTGTTCATTATTTATATAAAACCATTAGGTAAGTACAGTAAAACCTCACTATAACGGCCACTATATTACATCAAGTATTTTGTGTTAAAGGCAGGTGGCTGCTTAAAACAAGGTGAAAGTAAAAACAGAACGCTCCTGTAGGAGCGTTCTGTTTTACTTTCACCTTGCTTTAAGCAGTCACCTGTCCTAAATATCAACTACTTAACACAGTTTAGTGACCGTTATAGAGAAGTTTTACTGTATATATAAGTATTCTCCAAGTAGAGTGTTAACTACAACAGTGCCTGACTTAAGTGACACTTATTGACCACATGATTCTTAAAAAAAGCCGGTGGTTGCTATAAATACTAGGCGCATGTAAAGCATAAAGCTTTACTTGAATTTTTCTGATTACCTACGACCTGCATTAAGCTACCATCTGTCTCAATCACCCAGCATTATATCTCCTTTTAAGGTCTTAATCATTTACTCCATACTACAGGTCTTAATCATTTACTCCATACTGCAGGTCTTAATCATTTACTCCATACTACAGGTCTCTTTACTCCATACTACAGGCCTTAATCATTTACTCCATACTACAGGCCTTAATCATTTACTCCATACTACAGGCCTTAATCATTTACTCCATACTACAGGTCTTAATCATTTACTCCATACTACAGGTCTTAATCATTTACTCCATACTACAGGTCTTAATCATTTACTCCATACTACAGGTCTCTTTACTCCATACTACAGGTCTTAATCATTTACTCCATACTACAGGTCTCTTTACAACATACTACAGGTCTTAATCATTTACTCCATACTACAGGCCTTAATGATTTACTCCATACTACAGGTCTTAATCATTTACTCCATACTACAGGCCTTAATCATTTACTCCATACTACAGGTCTCTTTACTCCATACTACAGGCCTTAATCATTTACTCCATACTACAGGCCTTAATCATTTACTCCATACTACAGGCCTTAATCATTTACTCCATACTACAAGTCTCAATCATTTACAAACATTTACTCCATACTACAGGTCTTAAGCATTTACTCCATACTACAGGCCTTAATTATTTACTCCATACTACAGGTCTTAATCATTTACTCCATACTACAGGTCTCTTTACTCCATACTACAGGTCTTAATCATTTACTCCATACTACAGGCCTTAATCATTTACTCCGCTCTACTGTATACAGAATGTATAAATTATTTTCTCATACATGTACTTCTCATATCATACGGGCTATAAAAATGAGTGGATTCACTGTGAATTCGCTGAAAAACGAATTTTTCCGAATGTACTTCTGAACGTCTAACGCACTGCAGCAGTACACTCGCCTATGTACTTCTGAATGCCTAACACACTGCAGCAGTACATTTGACAATGTACTTCTGAATGTCTAACACACTGCAACAGTATATTCGCCAATGTACTTCTGAATGTCTAATTCACCCACTGCCAACTCCACGCAAATGTTTAATTATTTGAAAAAGGTCCAATGTGTATGAATATTAAAATGCAAAATATTCTCGTCTAAACATATTGTCGACACATAGAGTTAGAGATAAATATAAAACAAATGAAATCAAACAAATCAACCAGTTCAAAACCTTTCGCATAATAAAATTGACTTTGACGTTGACTTTGTCAGCAATGGCGCGTGAACTTTCTTGATACAGTAAAAGCTCCTTATTACGACCAAAGAAGTCTCATTCTGGATTTGTAAAACATGCTGGACTAATATAGTAGTACAGTAGAACCCCTGTAATGCGACCACTTAATGAATAAACATGAGTGTCTTTATAAGCAGGTGGTTGCTTAATGCAGGACAAAAGTAATACAGAAAGTGCCTCTCGGAGCTTTCTGCATTACTTTTGTCATGCATTAAGCTATCACCTGCCTCTACCATCTGCCTCTACCACCCAGAATTATACCTTTTAAGTGGTCGCATTAGAGGGATTTTACTATATTCTGTATTACGTTTGTCCTGCATTAAGCGACCATGTGCTTATAAAGACACTCGTGTTTATTCATTAAGTGGTCGCATTAGAGGGGTTCTACTGTACTACTATGTCCCATGTTAAAACACTATGTAGTTGCATTAGCGAGCTTTTACTTTGTCAACATGCTACTGTTTAGATATCCAAATATTTAGACAAATTTGGGCCAATATTGCAGACCCAGATCAAACAGTTCCTAAAGAAGCGGTTTGATCTGGATCTGCACTATTTTGTTTCTACTCTCTCAAGCGGCCATCAAAACACCGTCTCATTACACGTCTCAAAGGCAGGTGGTAAAAAGTAGTGCAGAAAGCTCCTATAGGATCATGCTTTTAAGACTCAGTTCAGTGAATGAAAACCGCTTCTAATAAAAAGATAGGTTCTCCTATTATGTCAATCCAATTAAAATTATCAAAATGGTGTCACATAAAATTTATATACTCTTACAAACCGATGGAGATGGTTGATTGGATGTCCGAATATCTTGGGTAATTAGTTGAATTAAAAAACAGTCCCAAACATTTCCATATCTTACTGGCATTGTGCCCAAATCTCAGTTTGGAGTCTGGACAACATCTGTTTTCATTTCCATCATTTCTAGACCAGGGGTATAATTCCTGGACTCTTTTACAAACGATTACGATTATCGTCAATCGTAATTTACGACAATTATGGTCTAATTAGTATCAACACATGTATGAGAAATGAAAAAAAACAACATGACTGGATTATTCCTCTGATCCACAGCTCCAAGTTCCATTAACATTTCCCCGTATGAATATACATGTAAAAAAGAAATGACATCATGAATATTTATTAGCGGATTTGTTATAACAGTTTATGAACTCGGGATGATTAGGCGGTAGCAGTAAATAGAATCATATCAGCAAATTGAATAGAGCCTTGATCAAACATCTCCTGTGGGAACTGTCGGATCTGGGATTACTCTGCTTACAATAGTGCCAACATGTGTCCCAATGGAGTAAAACGTTAACCCGTACAATTGAGAACAGTCTTAGCAAACAGTGTAAACCCAGATAAGATGGCTCCTTATGAAGTCCTCTGATCAGGGTCTGCACTGTCTGCATTTTAACAGTTTATTTGTAAATTACATCTCATGATAGGCACGAGCCAATCCAATGTCAAATTAGGAAGGGTTCATTTGAAAACTCAGCGTTGTACGGGTTAACCATTTACTCAATAAATACACCTGTCTATGTTTGCAGAGTCTGATCAGGGTCTGCTCCGTTTGTTTATGATATAATATAGATATGATTTTACAGTTTATGCCATGGTAACACGTTCCTGTGTCCATGTGTTAATATAACACTCCAATTAATATTCATGATGTCATTATTTCACACATAATTATTCATGGAGTAAAGGGTTAAACACAATAAATGGAGAGCTATATACATAGCAAAATATTATTTATTAATATACTTTATTTCAGTATTAGATATAAACCCATGCAGAACCTAATTCAACTTATGCCTATCAAACTATACTGCAGAACCTCTCCTAAGTGGCCATTTATTTATTGATCTTTAAAAAGCAAAGGCAGGAGGTTACACGATGCAGGGCAAGAATAATGCAAAATGCCTCTGAAGGAGATTTCTGCATTACTTTAAACCTGCATTAAGCTACACCTTGCCTATGAGGACAATAATTAGACATATTTGATGGCCACTTAAGACGTGTTGTACTGAGAAACCCTTTCTCTCATATAAACGCATGTTCATGCCTTTGCAAACAGAGAAGGCTCTTGTAGACTAAAGTTTTAAATCTTCATCAAAATGGAGTAAAAGCTGTCAAGCAGTCTGGATCCTGATGAAATACCAAGTTATATGGTTTCTCATCTGGATCCCGACTGTTGACATTGCTAGCATGCAAAGAGTTTACCTTGATTAATTGTTATCTATATAAAATTGTCATCGTCAATTATTACAGTAAAATAAAACCCCTTTAAACTGGAAGTCTAATAAAGAAGAATTTAGTAATATGGCTGCTTATCGCAGGTTGAAAGTCATGCAGAAGGCTCCAAGAGGAGCCTGCATTAAGCTGCCACCTGTCTCCAAGACATATATCTATACTTATTTGGATGTCCGGTTTATAGGGGTTTTACTGTACACACTTCTTCACTTTCACAGACTATGAAACAGGTTGGATGCTAGTCACATTCAGTTACTAAGCCTAAGATAAGACAAGACAAGGTAACATAAGACAAGACAAGGTAACACAAGATAACTTAAAATTGTTCCTTAGCATGCCATGAGTTTGTTCTTTTATTAACCCATTGTCTAATAGGCTATTTTTAGATCCAATCACTTTGAATAAATCTACCCAAAAGGAGCATTAACTAGAGAAAATAAAAATTTTAGAATTTTGTAGTTTGAAACCATTGTGATAAATAAAGCCTTTGCTCCTATAGAAGCAAAATTTAATGCTCTATTTATCACAATAGTTTCAACAGGTGACTTTTGTAGAGGCGTCAAAGGCGTCAATAAGAAGGAATGGGTTAACAATTTCCTTGTTCAGTATTCACGTAAGAAATAACGACATCATTGAATATTCATCAGCTGGGTTTTTATAATGTTATGTAGAGTCAGATCTATATCATGTTAGAAGCAAACAGAGCAGACCCTGATCTGAGATGGCTCCTAAGGAGCCGTCTGATCTGAGTCTACTATGTTTGCAAATATGTGAAAAGGTGTTTATATGAAGGGAAGGGTAAGCTCTTGGTCTACTAAAAGAATTATGCCTGCTGAAAGAATTATGGCTGCTGAAATTCTGAATTGTTACAATGTTCGATTACTTTCAATTTATTCCAGCTTTTCAGACACATTTGATACTAAATTTGGTACTTAACAGCTAAAGTGCTAAACAGCAGAATTATTCGGATTATCATCTTCATCCAAGCTGTCTGCAAATGTCAGTCAGTTGCACTTAACATGCAAAGGGTTATTGTTAACCTATTCCCTCATAGGCTATTTTTAGACTGAACTTCTTTGAATAAATCTACCGAAAAGGAGCATTTAGTATCAAAAAAGGAAATTTTCAGCATTGTGTAGTTAACAAACCATTGTGATAAATACAGCATTTGCATTATCACAATGGTTTCAAAAAGGGAATTTTACAAAGGCACCAAAAGGCATCTATGAGGGATTAGGTTAATTAATTTTTGATTATACACAAAAATTCATTCAACTCACACAGTATGTTTCAATCACAATGTACAATTCATCATTAACCCATAAAAAATATTCATATTAACATTACACAATATCAGTACTAACATCCTACATTACACAATATCAATACTAACATCCTACATTATCCAATATCAATACTAACATCCTACATTACACAGTATCAATAATAACATCATACATTACACAATCTCAATACTAACATCATACATTACACAATCTCAATACCAACATCATACCTTACACAATATCAATACTAACATCCTACATTACACAATATCAATACTAACATCCTGCATTACGCAATATCCATACTAACATACATTACACAATATCAATGCTATTATCCGTAAGGTTTGACCTGGCACTCATCACTTTCCGCCGACTTTCGTCGATGAAAAATCGTGATAGTGACACATGTTTCACGTGTGTGTTTGGAAGGATAAAAACGGCTTACGGAAAAGGACGGAATATTCATGCAGTGCCAGGTCAAACCTTATCGACAATAACATCATACATTACACAATATCAATACTAACATCATACTGTAATTTATTACAAGATTCAAATTAACTCTTTCGCTGCCAAATATTATCGTCTGCTCACATTTCTGCTTTTTAAAATGTCTTCCATTTTGCTTCAAAAACATAATCATAACACCAAACAGTTTGGATCCTGATGAGATGCAAAGTTACTTGGTGTCTCATCTGGATCCAAACTGTTTATTTAGGTAATTACAAACGCAGCACTGGCAGCGAAAAAGTTAATACCACAATACAAACATCACACATTATTTAAAATCAACATCATATAACATCATATTAATGTCACACAATATTCATCATTAACCCATATAAAATATTTATATTAACATCACACAATATCCATACTAACATCATACAAGATTCATATTAACACCACAATACTCATATGAACATCGCACACCATTCATATTAATATCACACAATATTTATGTTAACATCACACATGAATAACAATTCACATAATATTTATATCAACACCACACAATATTCATATCAATTTCACAGAGTATTCATATTAACATCACACAATATCCATACTAACATCCGTTTGCAGGTGTGTGTGTGTATAAAAGTGAATTTATGAGAAAAAGGGTTTAGAACCTAAACTTTAAAAAGTTTAACCTTTTCACCTGTTTTTTTCCCCAATCGAAACAAATATTTTGCATAATCTATCTCATGGCCCTGTCACACTAGAGCGTATGAGAGAAACATATCAATTGCATTTGAAAGATTAAACAAACCTGGTCATACGCACAATTATTTGAGCGTATAAACCGATTTATTTCACCACCATCTTCGATGAACATATTAACAGCGCATGAATAGCGTATTTGTAACTTATATCTGGCGTATGGGCAGCGCATGAGAAATATATACAAGCCTGTGTCAGCTTATGTCACCGTCAGTGTAGCGAATATCAGTGTCTAAGGCTTATGTGAGCATATGAGTAATGCATGCTTAGCACATGAGTAGTGTATGAATAGCCAGGAATACAATAAATACGCTAATCAATCCCCAGGCGTACGTTACAAATGCATTACTGAGTGATGCGCTATCCATTTGATAGCTTTACTGGCTGCCTTCATGCCACCGTATGTGTAGTGTATTTGACCTATCAGTAACGTACCTTTACCGACACTCTAGCGTAATTAACGTGTGCCTAGCGTATAATGAGCATATGCGTAATGTACAATTATAAACATGTTAAAAAATATGTTTGGCCTATGTATGAAAACGTACACCGATGTATGACAGCGTACTTGAAACGTATACGATGTATGCCTAACCTACCTCAAGCGTATATCTGCATATGCGAATGTATGAGCATTTTTTTTTCTCATACGCTTGCATACACACATTCATGCCGTGCTCTCTAATGTGACACCGCCTTTAGCAAGTTATCATGCCCACAGGTATTAACCCTTTCCCTGCCAAACTCTGTCGTCTGCTACAAATTTTCATTCTTTTGATTTTCTTCATTTTTGTTTCAAAAACATAGTAACTGTAACAAACAGTTCGGATCCTGATGAGACGCCAAGTTACTCGGCATCTCATCTGGATCCAAACTGTCTGCATAGGTAATCAAAGATCCAGCATTGGCAGTGAAAGGGTTAACCCTTAACTCTTTGACTATTCATATAAAATATGAAGACATCATGAGATTTAATACGATTAGATTTTACAATAACACATGTACATAGTTTTACCATTGCTGAAACTGTAAAACCATATCTATATTATAGCATAAGCAAACAGCAGACCCTGATCAGACAGCTCCTATAGGAACTGTCTGATCTGGATATACTCTGATGCAAAGGCATTGCTATAAGTGAAAGGGTTAATTCACAACAGTTTTACCATAACATGATACTTTTTACCTATTTACTCCACCTTTACTTTTATTTAACCCTTTCCTCCATCAATACGCCTTTCTAGGTCTCTGTAATAACCATTGGTTTCAAACAATGGTTTCAAATCATTGGAATCATTGAAATCATTGGTTTCAAACTACCAAATTCTAAAACTTCACTTTTCTGTAGTAAGTGCTCCTTTTGGGTAGATTCATTCAAAGAGGATAGGTCTTATAATAACCTATGGAGGAACGGGTTAACATTGAACAAAATCTCCACCAGGTTATATTTTCTCACACTGACCTGATGTGCTTTAACCCTTTACTCCATGAATACTCGTGGCCATGGCAGAAAACTGTAGTCATATCTGTACTATTTCATAAACAAACAGAGCAAATCCAGATCAGATAGCTAATATAGGAGCTGTGTGATCTTGGTTTACTCTGTTTGCAATGGCACATGCGTGCATGCGTATTCATGGAGTAAAGTGTTAATAAACTTTGCTAGCTGGAGAAACATATGGAGAAATACAGATTTGGAGGCCGATGCTTTAACCCTTTACCTGATAGAAGCGGCTTTTGGCGTGTTTGATTTATTCCTCCGCTGAAGAAAATAGTTCAAATTCATACAGTCATGAACATATTGCATGATAAATATTTTCTATATCCTAGTAGGTGGTAGCTTAAAGCAAGCTGAAAGTAAAGCAGAATGCGCCTTAAGGTGCATTCTGCTTTACTTTCAACCTGCTTTAAGTGGTCATATGTCTTCAAAACTAGAAACAGGCTATTGGGTAAAGGGTTAAACCCTTTTCTCCGTGAATATTCATGTAAGAATTAATGACACCATGACTATTAATTAGATCAAATTTAACAATAGCTCATGCAGTGATGGACACATGTATTTTTGGCAATGGTAGAAATAGCAGTATCATATCTATATAATATAATAAGCCAAGAGAGCAGACACAATCAGATGGCTTCTACAGGAGCTGTCAGATCTCGGTCTACTCTGTTTGCAAAGACCTATCGAGCAAAGGGTTAAGGAGTATATCGGAACTAGTGGTTTTCAACAGTATTGACTCAGCTGAGCAAATATCATACATGGTTCGGGGGTTTTCTTTGCTGAACATGAAGATATTTAACCCATTCCCTCATATTGACGACTTTTGACGACTCTGTAAAAGTCACTGTGAAACCATTGTGATAAATAGAGCATTTGCTCCTATAGGATGCAAATGCTTTATCACAATGGTTTCAAACCACACAGTTCTTAAAGTTTCCTTTTCTCTAATTAATGCTCCTTTTCGGTAGATTTATTCCAAGAGGCTGGGTCTAAATATCCTATAAGGAAATGGGTTAAGCATTTCACATTTAACCCTAATGAATCCTACTTTTAACCCTATCAAACTTGATGTTTGCTCAAGGTCTGAACTAGAACAATTTCTACAAACATATACAGAAAAAACCCTCTACACCGGATGTTCAATTCCATATAAATAAGAGCCTTGGAGATAGGTGACAGCTTAATGCAGGGTGAAAGTCATGTAGAAAGAACATCTAGGTCCTTCAAGCATGACTTTCTCCCTGCATTAAGCACCAACTGCCTAAAAGTATCTTAACCTTTCGCTCGCTATTCACGTCAGTATATGTACCTGTAAATAGTGAAAACCCAGATGAGACAGCTCCTGCAGGAGCTGTCTCATCAGGGTCTGCACTGTTTTCAATTTGATTGTGCAACCAGTGCACTCTACAGCAGTGATTGCACAGCGAAATACTTGTAGACAGTGAAGATATATGTAATTGTACAACAGGGCATGGGTAAAGAAGGTGAAATGAATTTTAAATTTCAGCAAGAGAATGGTTGTCTTCTCTACTACAATTCTGGTTTAAAGGTGTTTTACTTCCAATGATTTTTTCATTCGAACATTCGAGAACTTAAAGACGGAGTGTCAAACAATTGGTACCTAATGTGAGGTACTTGTCATCTCATCTGAATCTAGACAGTTTGTAAATGTAAATCCCAGTCAGGCCATGCTAAGCAGTAACTGCTCTATTCATGATACAGTAAAACCCCTCTAAACCGAATGTTCAATTTAGTATAAATATCGGTCTTGGAGGCAGATTAATGCAGGGTGATAGCCAGAAAGCTCACCCAGGAGCTTTCTTGATGACTATCACTCTGCATTAAGCTGCCACCTGCTTAAACAAAATCTTCTCTACTAGAAGTCTGGTCTAGAGGGGTTCTACTGTACAAGGCAGTAAAAAGAAAAACATTTTTTTTAAAAATATGCTTAAAACCTTTACTCCATGAATATCCATAAATAATTAAATATTAAAATGCTGATTTTTATAAACTACTGAATCAGATCTATATTATTGCATAAGCAAATAGAGCAGACCTCGATCAGACAGCTCCTACAGGTCTACTCTGTTTGCAAAGGCATTGAAAGGCATATCTAAGGAGTAAATGGATAAAACTCTTTTCTGAAACAAAACTCCATGAAGATGAAATATAGGCAGAATACATATCCAGACACAGATTTGGAACTGGCTCTTATTGTTGATTCTGTCAACTTCAAACTCTCTTCACCTCATGAATATTCATGCTCAGAATCAGTAAATGGACCATGGACAAGGACTTTTTACTCTGTTGTAGAAACTGCATAAAAAGATCTATAAATTTCCATAAGTAAACACAGCAGACCCTGATCTGGTCATGGTCTACTGTGTTTGCAAATTCACGAAAAGATGTTTATATAAGGGAAATCTGCAGACATTGTTGACTGGTACAAAATTAATATCCATCTCATTCTCGAGGTTCAGCACAAAACTGTCTTTAACATTATTTAGCATTTACAAAACAATTTGTTTTAATTAAAATTGTATAACAATGTTTCTTTCGTTTCTACTGGGTCTACACTATTTACATAGCCACAAAAACATCAATTATATGTGTATACATGTGTAAAACTAATGCAATATAACATAACATGCCTGCTGCAAATCTAATCAAACCATATTTCGCAAGAATATACAGTATATGTCTTTATAAGCAGGTCGTTGCTCAATGTAGGTCAAGGTAATGCAAAAAGCTCCTTTAGGACCTTTCTTCATTACTTTTGTCCTGTATTAAGCTACCACCTGCATCTAACACCCTTAATTATATTTCTTTTAGGTTGTCGCATTAGCAGGGTATTACTGTATATAGATATATAGACTTAACCTTCTGCACTCTGGGCAATACTCGTCTGAAAATATAATTCTAAAAATACACGTTTCCTTTCCAAAAACAAATTTCAGACTGTCAAACAGTTTGGATCATGATGAGACGCCAAGTTATTTGGCATCTAAACTGGATCCAGACT
Source organism: Azorinus chamasolen (assembly GCA_963576725.1). Taxonomy (NCBI): domain Eukaryota; kingdom Metazoa; phylum Mollusca; class Bivalvia; order Cardiida; family Solecurtidae; genus Azorinus; species Azorinus chamasolen. The sequence goes on from OY755244.1 coordinate 47,140,418, forward strand.
ATTTGCAAATGCTATCGCATTGTAACAAGTAGTGTGTTGAAGATTAATGCTCCTCTAGATAGCCTTACAATCAGATAATTCCAGCAAGTCTAGAGTTATGGCCCTTAACCATTTACTCCACGAATATTCATGTAAAAAAGAATGACTATGAATATTAATGTTGAAATTTCATAGTGGCATTATTAATAAAACAGTAACTGACAAATCAGGTTTGTATCATTTCATAAGCCACCAGAGCAGATTCTGATCAGATGGCTCCTATAGGACCTGTCTGATCTTGGTCTACTTTATCTGCAAAGATGTCAAAAAGACTGTCTCCATCAGGAAATGGACAATCTGTTCAGAAATCCAAAATGAAAATTTCAATTAAATATCTTCCAAGTTTTAGATAATTAAGACTCTGATTTCCTTGGAAACCAAATAAGTAAATTATTCATCCCTTAACTTGCTGAATATTCATGTAAGAAATAATGACTTCGTGAACATTATAGTTAACTATGAATAATTGACTCTTTACCCCATAAATACACATTTCTACTCATTTGAAAATAGAGTAGACCCAGATCAGATGGCTCCTGTAGGAGCTGTCTGATCAGGTTCTGCTCCGTTTGCTTATGAAATAATATAGATATGCCTCTACAATTTGTCATCGCCAAACATTCCTGTTTCCATGTGCTATTATTACAATTAATCTAATTAATATTTATGATGTCAATATTTCTTACTTGAATATTCATGGTGTAAAGGGTTAAGCTGAATCTTGTGCTTTACAAGTCAGCTTGACGTAGTGAACATTTGTGTCAAGTCATTTCAACATGGGGTCTCATGATCATTGGCCCCTCTATAAGTACGAACGAAATAATTACCCTTAACCTTTCCTTCATATAAATGCATTTGCATGCATTTGCAAACAGAGTAGACACTGATCAGACGGTTCCTATAGGAGCCATCTGTTCAGGGTCTGGTCTGTTTCCCTATGGTATAATATATCTAATTCTACTGATTCTGCCTTGAGTCAAAATGTCCTGTGTTCATATGCCATTATAAGGAATATCCTCTTAAATATTCATGTCATAATTTCTTTCTAAGGGATTCCGGGTCTAAATTTTCATTTTCATTTTGTTTTATATTGAAATTCCTATCAGCAAACAGTCTAGACTCTGATCAGATGCCGCGTTATGCGGCGTCTGACCAGAGTCTACACTGTTTGCCTATATTCCATATATGGGATTTTGGGCACAAATGTGTTAACCTGTTACTCCAGGAATACGCCTTTCTAAGCCTTTGCAAACAGAGTAGATCTAGATTAGATGGCTCCTGAAAATAGGAGCCGTCTGATTAGGGTCTGCTCTGTTTGCCTATGATATAATATAGATATGATTCTACCATTTCTACCGTGACCATAAGTTTCTATGTCCATGAGCAAAATATAACAATTAAATTAATATTCATGATGTTCTTATTTTAAATATAATTATTCATGGAGTAAAGGGTTAAAAGTGTAACATAAACAGTGATGGCCCTGATAAGAGAGCTCCTTAAGGACTCATTTCCTGCATTGTAAGGGTTAACCCATTCTCTCATAGGCTATTTTTAGATCCAACCTCTTTGAATAAATCTACCGAAAACGAGAATTAACTAGAGAAAAGGAAAATTGTAAAATATTGTAGTTCTGAAACCATTGTGATAAATAGAGCATTTGCTCCTAGGAGCAAATGCTCTTTTTATCACAATTGTTTCAACAATTGACCTTTTCAGGGGCGCAGAAAGGCGTATTTATGGAGGAAAGAATTGTATAGTTTTTAAAACCATTGTGATAAACAGATCATCTGCTCCATAAAATCAAAACGTGGCTTTTACATAGACTTCAAAAGGAGTTAATATGAGAGAATGGGATAAACTTTCAATGCTGAATTTTCAATATGGAATGGTCCATCATCGCTTATTGGTAGAAACTTTGCAGGAGGGTTTGAATGGCTAACAGTGTTGACTCTGGAGAGAGAGAGAGAGACACAGAGAGAGAGAGAGAGAGAGAGAGAGATCTTTAGGAGCATTCTGACCTAGGTCTACACTGTCTGCAAATGACGCTGTACTAATTTCCCACATTCAAAGGGATTAATTGGTAAAGTTTTATTTTGCACAATTATTACGTGCATAACTTGTAGGTGAAGCAGATAGGACAGAATGGTTGTAAACTTGCTATTTTCAAGAGACCTGCCCATCAAACATAAGCAACACTGTCCGCATTTTATGTGAAAATACATTCTTTTTTAATTCAAAATTGCACAGGTATTCGTCTTCTGTGACTAGTTTTACATGTAGTTTCATTCACTTCAAAACCCTTGGACATTGGTTAGGTATACATGTTTTTTCATTTTTAGCTCTTTGGCATTTATAAGCCACAAAATATCAAAACTTGCTACTTAATTCATTGCTTCCCATGATTCAAAGTCAAAAGAAGCATTCTTATGGCCAAAATCTCACTGCAGAAGATAGTTAGACACGGGGCAACATCTTACAACTTCAAACAGTGAACCTACTTTGCCTTTGGGTGGTCTCTAAGCCAAGTGCATATAATTTACATGTATACAATATACACACATGAGTAATTTTGGCACTTTAAATTCCAAAAGTTCTCTAATTCAAGTGTGATCTGAATCACATGATTGGTCTTACTACATTATCATATTGCAACACGGCTTAGATTCCCAAAGTTTGCCAATGGAAAAGTAAAACAAAAATTTTGGGAGATTTGCATACCAGTCCTGATGGGTTTGTTAACTCTGAAATAAAGTTTGAATTTTCCAATATTTAAGCTTTCTTACACCCTTTACTTCATGAATATTAATTTAAGAAATAATGATAGAATTTGATCTACCAGTACGTTGAATATTATTCTGTAAGCAAACAGAGCAGATCCTCATCAGATAGCTTAAACCTTTACTCCACAAATACACCTTTCTAAGCCTTTGCAAACAGAGTAGACCCAAATTAGATAGTTCCTATAGGAGCCATCTGATCAGGGTCTGCTCGGTTTGCTAATAGAAAGTGACAGTTCTGTTACTTTACTTTCTAAAACAGCTACAGTATTCCACCTGCCATATTTTATTATAACTATTTTGTCCATGAATATTCAGTAGTATTGAAATTTAGAATACATATAGAACATGGACAGTATTAAGCCCATAGGAGATGTCTGATCTGTGTCTACCCTGTTTGCAAATGTGTAAACAGAAATGATGGTGGACAAGTGTGTGACGTTTGATGGGCAAAGGCATAAAGTTTACAAGACAATTGCACATGAAGACACTTATAGATTGTGTGTTTCCATGGTGAAATAGAGAAGGTACCAATACATGTTTGTATAGGCAATGTTCTGTATGCAATAACCAAACATGCCCTCACTCTGTCTGCTTCCACTGTTAAAGTCGATTGTCCTTCCATTTCTTTTTCAAAACAGTGTGTCAAACAGTTTGGATCTTGACAAGATGCTGAGTTACTGGGCAATTCCTATTTTGTTTGTACTTCAACAGCACAAGATCTAATTCATGGTTCCGCGAGAAAAGATAAGCTCCGCCCACATTGGTTACTGTTGCTAATCACCCCAAGCTTTCGCACAAAATGGCGGATACAGATGCAGAGAAGAAGCCGGTGTCAGATTCTCTGGCCAAAATACCTGATAATATATCTGTATCTTTTCTGCCGTTTGCTAAACCCTTATAAAAAAAAGGTCCTGGAGAAGGATTTAAATTATTACACGCAAGGTTACATTCACGATGTTAAAGTGGCGGACGGAAATGAAGAAATTTGTTTAATGATTTGATGCTGGCCTTCTATGCGAAAAAGAAACCCCACAGCATAAACTACTACTCCTTATAAAATGAGACACTGTGGACGACTCATGTTGCTCATGTACTGTAGGGTATGAGTATAGAATTTAAATTTGAATTTATTTTTTATTGCAGTCATATCTTAACTTCTTAAGTGTACCTTTCATTACCTCGATTTGAACTAAGTTCGTGGATCACAAATGGCTGCAAGTTTTGCAGGTCGCTATAAGTACCATTATTTGTGCGATCAGTTAAGAGATAAGCCATTTAACACCCCGAGCTGTTCCAAAAGTGACCATGGGTGTCATAAAATATTACGTAATGTTATGCAATCGTGTGACTTACGGTTCGCACATGTTTAATCTTTGTTCATTGATGTGTAAATCAGCGTCCTTTTGGCTATATAGCTGTACATGCACGGTTGGGGTGCTAATCCCCACTTATGTGTCAAAGCATACTTTAAATTATTACAGGAATTACATACACGCTAAAATAACTGAACAGAACATATGAAAACTAATTATATATATTTTTATAGCTAAATTCATTTGAATTGAACAAATTAGATCTTTGATTTATTTTAAAGTCATTCAAAACACTTTAGATGATCCATCTTGTTCATACTGAATGGACTTTACTAGAACTACCATTTAACCCATTCCCTGTTATTGACGCCCCTGAAAAAGTCACTTTTTGAAACCATTGTGATAAATAGAGTATTTGCTCACGAGACAATGGTTTCAAAACTACACGATTCTAAACTTTCCCTCAATTTTCTCTAGTAAATTCTTCTATTCGGTAGATTTATAAAAAATGGTTGGATCTAAAATTAGCCTATGAGGGAATGGGTTAACAATGATGGATTTTTTTTATATATAGAAGATTCACCATTCAAAGGATTAAGCTAGTTTCTCAATAAGCTAGTAAAACATTTACATTCTTCCGTCTCAACAAAATTGTTTGTACATAATACATGTTTCACAATTTGGGCTATTTAATCTTTTCCTGATTAACACTAGGCCTGTGCATGACACGATCACTTCAAATATAATCGTTATGCCAATTTTCACGGGAAGACAAACGCTTTAGAATCAGATCTAGATCTAATTTCATATGGAAACAGAGCAGACTCTCATTAGACAGCTTCTACAGATAACATCAGATGTCTGATCTGGGTCTACTCTATTTGCAAAATCGTGAAAAGTGTTTATAATTTTAAATGAATAACAGGTTAAAAAGAAAAGACTGGAATGTCATGTATCACAAAATATCTATTGTGCGGAAATTTATAACTGTTATCCATTTCCCTTTTCAATATTCCTGTAAAAAATACTGACATAGTGAATGTGTATTAGCAGGTTTTTATGTTACCTTTTCAATGATTTTTTTTGTTTGACAAAGACTGTAGAATCATATCTATATCATATTATAAGCAAACAAAGCAAACCCTGATCAGGCGGCTACTAATGTCTGATCTTGGTGTACATGTACTCTGTTTGCAAATGCGTGAAAATGCGTTTATATGAAGGAAAGGATTAAAACTGATGTCTGCTTAAACTCTGATATGTTGCAATTGTTTCTGTAGATCTACTCCCGATTTGAGTAGATATTGACCGAGCGTAGACACCAAGTTAAATCAGAATCCAAGCTATTAACACATGAAAGCTAGGCTCTTAGGCAAGATTAGCCCTTTACTCCATGAATATACATGTGAAAAATAATGACATCGGGAATTATAATTGTATTTTTATAATGGCATATGGATTTATATGTGTTATTATGTTATGAATATCCGACGTTTAATAAAACTGGCCTTATGTCTAACTCAGTTACGAAGGTAGTTACAAATGTTTGTGGTTAAATATGGCGGATAGTGACGCGGTGGTACGGACAGAAGTTAATGCCGTTCTCTGATTGGTCAAAAATAACCGATCGCGGAACCATGAATTGTAAGGGAATGTGTTACAGAATGCCCCCCACAAGGAAATGGACAACAGGCATTGATGAGCAATTTATCTAACTATTCACCAATCGCAGGCCATCAGAATATTACCATGGCAACTAACACTTTTGAAACACCTGCCATAAAGTTTGGAGTACCCATATACCCCTTCTTACCAATCTTCGGCACAATCTGATAATATCTTAATTTCACCCAATTAGAGGTCACAGCTCAGTTACCATGATAACCAACTCCTTTGAAACACCTAAAATTGAGTTCAGGTTACCCAAGTTCCAAATCATACCAATTTTCAGCAAAGTCAGAGTCCACCATTCGGTTACCAAAGCAACATTTGACAAAACCAAAAGTTGAATGCTCATCTGCACATAACCAGCAGTGTTCATGTGAAGTTTCATTAGAATCGGACTATTATTTACCAAGAAATGTGTTGGACAAGTTCACGACAGAAGAAGAATAAGAAAAAGAAGAAGAAGAAGGAGAAAATTGAAAGGAAGAAAATAATAGTATAAGAAGAGGAAATGGAGTGACACAATAAGTCCCCAAACTTAATTTGGGGGGTATAAATAATGATATGAATAAATAATTATGTCTTAACTTAACCCTTCGCTTGCTGAATTTTAAAACACATTTCTCCTTCTTTACCCATGCCCTATTGTATAATTACACATATCGTCATTGTGTACACGTATATTGCTGCACAATCACTGCTGTGGAGTGCATTGGTTGCACAATCAACTTGTAAGTAGTGCAGACTCTCTCATCTGGGTCTGCACTATTTACAGATAGGTATATTGACGTGAAAAGCAAGTGAAGGATTAATGCACAAATGTTCATTACAATACATGTATTGTGGTAATTTCAACAATATCATTTGAACTTTTATCACAGTCATACGATGTATGTATGAAAGACTTGCTGGAAATATTGCTGATTGGCCTAAAACATTAAATTGACTGACATATCATAACAAGAACCCTACAGTGTATAGTAGAACTCCTTTAAACCGGATGTTCAATTTAGTATAAGTATCGTTTTTTCGAGACTTACTGCAGGTTGAAAGTCATATAGAGCTTTCTGCATAATTATCACTGCATTGAGCAGCCACCTGCCTAAAAGTATCTAAATTCCTCTCTTCTAAAATTTACGTTTAAAGGGGTTTTACTGTATAAGAAAACTGTACCTACATTTCAATATACAAGTCTTATTTCAGATCTAACAACCAATCTAACTTTACACAAATACTTCATTTCCATAACAAATATTACAATAAATCACCTGTCATTATTATTGTTTACAAGATTTATCGCATATTCTATCAGTATCTACAGTAACACCTTTATACAGCAACCACTCAAAGCAAGTCATATTCCAGATCTTTCAGACAGGTGGTAGCTTCACCCTTTAATACATAAATATGCTTTATCTGTGCCCTTGCAAACAGAGCAGACCAAGACCAGACGGTTCCTAAAGGAATAATGAAATTTACATTTTCTACTATGGCAACACATTCCTATGCCCACATGCCCTTATAAAAGTCTAACCTTTAGCCTGCTGAAAAAATTATGTTTTCAGATTTGTTCACCAACTAAAGATTCAAAATTCAAGCTTTAATCAATTTGTCTACCAAAATGCGAGCAGGGTGTCAAACAGTTTGGATTCTGATGAGAGTCCGAGTTACTCGGCGTCTCATCTGGTTCCAAACAGTTTGCATAGGTATTCACTCATCTGCCCATAGCAGGTTAAAGGCTAATTAACATTCAAGATGCCATTGTTTCTTACATTGATATTTATGGAGTAAAGAATTAAAACAGGATGGACGTTTGTAGGAGCTCACAGGGGAGCTTTATGTATTACTTGTGTTCCACACCAGTCCTGTATTTAAAGATGCACATGATCATTCATTACATGGTTGCTTTAGAGAGGTTCTATTGTATTGGACACTGGTGCACTGTTTAACACTTTCCCTGTTCTATGTTTATTAAGAATTTCAATGACTAATGAATATTCATGGTCAAAATAGTTTTAATGAAATATGGAGGTTGAAAAGTGTAGCCATTTTACGAAGTATAATAGAAACTCATCTATCTAATTCCATTAACACACAGAGAAGACCCTGATCAGACGGCTCCTATTGGAGCCGTCTGATATGTGTCTACTCTGTTTGCAAATGCGTGAAAACACGTTTATATGAGGGAAAGGGTTAATGCTAACAGATGCTTGTGACTGACATCAATGTGAAAGGTTTTCAAGAATTTATTGTCAATTAATTTATCAAATTCTTAAAAAAGAGGGCAGCAAACATCAATACAATTCAGTTGATTAACCTTTTGAATGCAAGACACACTTGAAACTCAGATAACTCGAACTGGAATAACATGAACTAAAAGTTCGGTCCTTCCAAATTTTACAATGCAGAATTGTTCTGAAATGTATCACTACACACATCTAGAAACACGTGTGACAGCTTAATGCAGGTCGAAAGAAATGCTGAACAGGAGCTTTCAGCATTACTTTAGACCTGCATTAAGCTGTGAACTTGAAATTTAGACCAGATTATAAATTGGATGACTAAAAACATCTGCTATCTTGAACTAATGTGTATGGTCCCTTGAAGTTCGATATATTCAACCGCATTTACAAACAGTGTAGATCCAGATCAAATGGCTCCTAGAGGAGTCGTGTGACCAGAGTATACACTGTTTGTCATTAAGAATCATCTAACAAGTTTAAGCCTTTCACTTGGATGAGTTATTCCACTCTGACAAAATTCAGCATTGAAATGGATAATTAATCTATGATTAAAATCTCCAGTTAAATTGGAAAGATATAAGTTCTCTTCTCGCTGCACAATGTCAATAAGTAGATACAGCTAGCCTTATAATAGCTCTGTGTTTCTCTTAAACCTTTCCCTCATATAAACGTGTTTTCACACATTTGCAAACAGAGTAGACCTAGATCAGACGGCTCCTAGAGGAGCCGTCTGAACAGGGTCTGCTCTGTTTGCTAATAGAATTTGATAGATCTGTTTCTTTACTTTATTAAATATGTCTACAATGTTCCACCTTACAGATTTCTTTATAAATATTTTGTTAATGAATATTCAGTCGGTATTGAAATGCGGCTTAAATGCAGAACAGGGAAAGGGTTAAAAATCACACTTAGTATCAAATACAAACGGTAAGCTCATTATGGTGCAGTACACAAGTCACTTATGTCTTTTGTATACAGTGCAGACTAGGATGAGAGGGCTCCTCAAGGATCTGCACTGTTTGTCATGTTAAACGTATGTTAATGCCTAGGTCACACATTCACTGATCACCTCGCCTATTCCACTACGAATTCATTCTCAAGGATTACACTGGAAATGCCAAATCCCGTAGTGCAATACTGATGCACACAATGGTGTGACAACGGGCTTTGATGGTCACACATTCACGGATTTGACGCCGGATTAGCTATAGATACGATCTGGCACCATTCGTGGCAATATGTACTGATCCGTAGCTTTCCGTATTTCAACCGTAGTCATACGTAAGTAGTTGTACCTGTATATCCATGACAATATTTGAACATTTGTCAATGTGTAGTCACAAGTCCTTTAAAATCTCTGAACAAGGACACCATGCATTTCTCAAGATGTAGACAGCAATCTTTCATAGTCTGCTATATTCATTTGCCGTGCCCATCTGGACAAGGGAGATCAATTACTCCTTTACATCAGGACAATGGACCATAGCATGACTCCCTGAAACATAAGACAGACAGTACAGTATTTTGTTTTCCAGGTTAGGAGTGGACTGAGCATCAGCTGAATATACAGTAAAACCACTCTAATGCCGCCACGAAGAAGAGTTCCAATTCTTTGCTTACCCTCTTCCTTTAGTCCACTTTTCAATACCTGCTGAATATTTACAGACAATAATTAAATATGGAAGGTGGAACATTTTAGCCATTTTAGAAAGTAAAGAAATAGTCCTATGTAATTCCATTAGCAAATAGAGCAGACCATGGTCAGACGGCTCTGATCTGGGTCTACTCTATTTGCAGACATGTGAAAAGGTGATCCTATAAAGGAAAGGCTTAAACCATTTCCATCATGCATTTCTAAACAAGCCTTCATGAATATTCATTCACAAAATATCTATAATAACACCTGTACAACCTTAACCAATTACCTTATAGGTTATTTTTAGACCCAGCCTCTTTGAATAAATCTACCGAAAAGGATTATTAACTAGAAAAAAGGGAAATTGTAAAATTATGTAATTCTGATACCATTGTGATAAATAGAGCATTTGCTCCTAAGGAGCAAATGCTCTTTTTATCACAATGGATTCAAAAAGTGACCTTTTCAGAGACGTAGAAATGCGTATTTATGAAGGAAAGGATTAATGTTTTACACTGGCCGAAACTGTACAAATGATAGATATACATTATGCCATAAGCAATTAGAGCAGACCCAGATCTGACAGATCCTACAACCATCTGATCTGAGTTTACTCTGTTTTTGCAGATGTTCTAAAACAGTTGTCTCCATGGGGAAAATATTAAAGGCATATATGGTACCTTAAGTCAGGATGACAGGCTTGCAGAAAGCTCCTGCATTACTGTCATTAATCATGCATTCAGCAACCACCCGCTTTTAAAGTCTTTATCGGTTAGTTTTTTGGTTTAGTGTTGCTTTAACAGTATTTCAGTCATATCACTACGTCCAGCTAAGTACATGTACATATGGAAGAAAATCCCAGATGTTTTTCCATGGATGGAATCAAATATATGTACATTATTCCATGCCCAAAAGACTCCGGTAGAACCACCGACCTACTGCAAGCCAGATTGCATAAGCAAACAGAGCAGATTCTGTAGGAGCCATCTAACCTGCGGTTTCTCTGCATGGAAATGCACGAGAAAGTGTTCATATGAAGTAAAGGGTTTTTAAATCTTGTCATAGCTTATGAAGAATAAGTAATGTAGAAAGCTCCTTTGGGAACTCCTTTCTGTTTGTTTGCAATAAGCTACCACTTGTCTGACATACTGACACTTAGACCTCTTTTAGGTTGTTGCTTATCCCTGTACCTCATAGAAATGCATGTTCATGCCTTTTCAAAAAGAGTAGCCTCGGATCAGAAGTCTCTTGTAGAAGCTTTCTCACTAGTTCAGGCTTTGCTCTGTTGGCTTATGAAATATGGTTCCACAATTTCTGCCATTTTAACATATTCTCTTGTTCATAATGCCATTATAAAACAATCTGCTGATTAATATTAATTCTTACGGTCATTTGTTCTTACTACCAGTAAATATTCATGGGCTACAATAGTTTTATGCTTGATCTGGCAGTTACAGACAGGCTTAAATTTTTTTGCTGAAAGCTCTTTGCATACTACGTCATTGTCATCTTCAAAATATGCTGTTTGCAGAAATTTTCATTTTTTAATTTTTCTTCAGATATTTTTCATAAATTCTATTAAAAGGTCAACCAGTTTGGCTCCTGATGAGACACATGGTTACTTGGAAAGTACAAATCATCACTAGCATGTAATTCTATCCTGCAATGTATCAATAGTTTAAAGTTAACCCATTCCCTCATAAGGCTATTTTTAGACCCAACCGCTTTGAATAAATTTACTGAAAAGGAGTACATGTATTTAAAAGTAAAAAAAAAGTACCTAGTTATAGTCTACTTTCAGTCTGATTGACCACTCAGCCAACTGTATATTTACATCAATAGTCATTGAGTCATTGGCGTACAATATTGAGCACTGCTAACATATGGCGCAATCATGCAGCCGCAGTACTGGCGAGTGACCCTTACATGTACCCATTTTAACCCCCTGGGTGGAGAGGATGTGCCGGTGAGAGACACGAAAAAGCGTCTCTGAAATTTCTGGTTGGGACCAGGATTTGAACCCCGGACCTCCGGACTGATAGTCAAGCGCATTACCACTAGTCCACCGCCACCTGCCTAATTTACTAGAGAAAATGAAACTTTTTGAATTGTGGAGTTTAGAAACCATTGTGATAAATAGAGCATTTGCTCCATAGGAGCAAATGCTCTATTTATCACAATGGTTTCAAAAAGGGATGTCTACAGAGGCGTAGAAAGGCGTATGTATGGAGAAAATGGTTAAATTGGCATTGATAATCAATTCAGAAACACATGTTTTGCTGCATGGAAATTGTTTCTATCGATGGCAGCTCAAACAATACATCTCACAGCTGTAAAGAGTGTAAAATACCTTTATTTTGTTGATTGTCAATGCCTAGGTTTACACTGGCCCTTTCCAGACAGAGTTTAGTAGATATCTGTACAACAGAGTATGGACATGACTGCTACATTCCCTGCATACTCAACAAAGATGAATCAGCTGCATTTTGTGGTCCCTGGGGCAGTATCCTCAACACTTTCCCAATGCATGGTATATTCATGCTAGACTCTTTTTCTACAACAGAAAAAAATCAGTTATAAACCTTTAATTATATTTACGATTATCTTGCTAGCGTATGTTTGGCAAATAGCTTTAATCTCAATCAGATGTCATGTAAGTTAGCCAGGATTCTGGCCAAATTACACTGGGCCAGTAGTTTCTTGACCATTTCATTTTCAATTCCGTTTGGTTTTATATTGAATTTTCTATCAGCAAACAGTGTAGACTGCCGTATAAAGCAGCGTCTGATCAGAGTTTACACTGTTTGCCTACGTCCCATATATGGGATCGTGGGAGCACCTGTCTCTGTCACAGTGACTTATGTCCCCTTTTGGTGGTCGCATTAAAGGGGTTTTACTGTATATTCCATGTACATGTATAATATGAAAACACAGATTCTTGAATAATTATTCACCAGGCAAATGGTTACACTTTGAATGCTAGGTAATTGTCATCTGTGAAGAATGTCTTCTGCTTAAACTACTAAACTTTCACGTAATTCCATTGCTCTTAATCCTTTACTCCATAGATACACATTTCTATTCATTTACAAACAGTGTAGACCGAGAACAGATGGCTTGGCTCCTATAGCAGCTGTCTGATCAGGGTCAGCTCTGTTTGCTGAAAATACGGAATAATGTAGATCTGGATCTACAGTCTGTTTTGGCAAAACCTCCATGACTTAATATTTATTTTGAAAATGGTTCTAATTGATATTCATGACATCATTATTTGTTTCATGAATATTCATGGAGTAAAAGGTTAAAAGAAATGCAATCAGCACCAGCTTGAATCATATTGCGATACCAACCTGTTTGTTAACCCTTTCCCTCATAGGCTAGTTTTAGACCCAACTGCCTTGAATAAATCTACCAATAAGGAGAATTAACTAGAGGAAAGGAAAGGTTTTGAATTTAGTAGTTCGTAACCATTGTGATAAATCGAACACTTGCTCCTATAGGAGCAAATGCTCTAATAATCACAATGGTTTCAGCAGTTGATTTTTACAGAGGCATAGAAAGGCATATATATTGAGGAAAGGATCAATGTAATTACAAATATGTCACTTGCATTGACCCTGTCGCTGAATATTCAGATGATATCCATTGACTACTACAGGCCTTGCTCTTATTTACTGAATTTGACCGATGACAAATTCTGACATGTTGGAAAAAAGATGATCCTAATCTAGCACAATCTCTCACTGTTACATGCATCCTGTGTGTTTTCACGGTTTCTGTACTTTAATATTCTGCTTGGTGGATGTTGATAGGCAATGCGAGGCATATTGTAGTAGTCTGCAGATTGGCATCTATTAGTAACCCATTATTTAGCGAGGCATTTTTCACTGCTTGTAAACAGAGTTGACTAAAATCAGCTCATGTAGGAGCTGTTTGTTTATGGTCTGCTCTGTTTGCTAATGGAGTTATATAGACCTGGGTCTACAGTTTGTGTGATCACTTTTACATACAGGTTGGGTCCAACAACTCGACATCTCCTAAGGATCCAAATCATTTGACATTGGTGATATTTTTGTACAGAAATCGAGGAAAACACCACTTTGAGACCTGGTCAGACGATCTAATGTTAGCAGATGAAATATATTTGGCACTGAAAAGGTTAATTATTGCAAACAATGTTTGTGTTCGTCTTAATTATAACCAGTGGGTCATGCTTCTTTCGGCATGGTCGACATTACTGTTGCAAGACAGGTAGGTTGCATACCAACGACGATCACGACTAAAATATACCTTTCCCGCTCTTGCCATGCCATTAGATAAAAAACCAATTAACCAAAGAAAGAACATAAATGACCGTACCTTTATTCCATTTTACCCCCTTCCAACGAAGAACTACAACATGTGCAATTTTGAAACGCAGCATGTTACACGAGCATACATCTTTTTTACCGCTCTTTCAGTCTGTACATGTAGCCTAATGTCATCTATACCAGATATGGTATATGGTCACGTGATTATATGCTGAGTGATAGACAAACAATGCTAGGGTTATTTCGTTTGTGAATTGTTGTCACTAGACAAAACCTAGACCCTGTAGGCAGTATCACACCTGCATTATCCGAACATTCATGCTATTGACTGTTTAATCCTACACATTATAGAGCATACGCATTTTAACCCATTGGAAAACAGAGCAGACTTAGATCAGACTGTTCATGTAGGATCCGTCTGGTCAGGATCTGCTCTCTTTGCTTATGAAATGATGAAGATTGGATTATCACTTTCCCTCATACAAACGTGTTTTCATGCATTTGCAAACAAAGTATACCCAGATCAGACGGCTCCTATAGGAGCCGTCTGACTAGGATCTGCTCTTTTTGCTAATAGAATTTGATAGATCTGTTTCCTTGCTTTCTAAAATGTCTACAGTTTTCCACCTTCGATATTCCTTTATAACTATTTTGTTAATGAATATTCATCAGACTTAGGTATTGAAGTTCGGCCTAAATACAGAACAGGGAAAGGGTTAAACAGTAGTTTGATAGGTACAAAACATCCATCGTACGTTAACCCTTCACTCCCTACGCCGTTGCGAGTTAACCATGATCAGACGGCTCGTATAGGAACCTTCTGATCAGCATGTGTGCTCTGTGTGCTACTGGTATAATATGTATTTATTTCTACACTTTCTACTTGAGTGAAAGTGTCCTGTGTTCCTATGTCATAATAGAAAATAGTCTAATTAATATTTTAATGTCATATTTTCTTACGCGAAAATCATGGAGTCCTAAGTCATAGTAAAAAATACATGTATTCATATGTTATAAAAGTACCTAGCTATAGTCTACCTTCAATCCGAAGGACCGCCCAGCCGACTGTATATTTACTCTCCTGGCCAGCGAGCCATTCGCCTACAATATTGAGCACTGCTAACATATGGCGCAATCGTGCAGCCGCAGTACCGGCTAGTGACCCTCACAGGTACCCATTTTAGCCCCTGGGTGGAGAGGAGTTGCCGGTGGGAGACACGGAAAAGCGTCCCGGGAGGGACCGGGAATTGAACCTCGGACTGCCGGATTGGTAGTCAAACGCATTAACACTAGACCACCGCACACCACAAACTGTCATTTTTTTCTTAAGAGATAAATTTGGCATTTGCATCTTTCTATTTATATTATATAATTTGTTTGAGTATACAAGTTTACCCTGAACTAAAATCAATTTGAAGTTACAGTAAAACCTGTTTTTTCCCTTTTCTCTATGAATATTTATGCGTGAACTGGTCCGTTCACGAACATGCATTAACTTAAGTTTGATATTGTACATTGCTTTTACAAAATGTGAGAATCAGATCGATAACATGCCATGAGCAAACAGAGCAGATCCTTGTCAAAAGATCTGGATCTACTCAGTTTGCAAAGTCGTGAAAGGCGTTAAGGGAATGGTTTATTAACCCTTTCCTTCATATAAACGTGTTGTCACGCATTTACAGAGCAGACCCAATTCAGGGTCTGCTCTGTTTGCTAATTGATTTTGAAAGATCTGTTTCTTTAGTGTCTAAAATGGCTACAACGATTCACCTTCCATATTCCGTTATAAGTATTTCCCCCATGATTATTCAGTAGGCATCGGAATTTGGAATAAACACAGGACAGGGAAAGGGTTAAGCTTATTTGATGTTCATAGGGACTATAGTGAACCCTCATGATACTTGCGTTCGATCCAATGGCACCCTCGATATACCGACAGTACGCATTGAATCAAACTGACCGTTAATTCTTTGAAACAGCTACTGAATAAATAGATGCATTACCAAAAGCACAGGTGATTGCTTAATGCAGAATACAAAAAGTGCAAAAAGTGCACTAAGGAAGCTTTTGGCACTTCTTGTGTTCTGCATTAAGCGATCACCTGATGTTACTAGTTTAAAACTGGCCATATGGTTCCTTTCATATTTAAACTCGTTATAACGGCAACCTCGTTATGCCAGCACAATGTTTGGAAACAAACACATTCGTTGTAATGAGGATTCACTGTATATCAATGCATTTAGCAGCCACCTGACTTAACCATTTTCTTCATATAAACACTTTTCACGAGTAAACCCAGATCAGAGGCTCCTATAGGAGTCGTCCCATCAGGGTCTGCCCTGTTTGCTATGAAAACATAATATACCTGACTCTACAGTTTGTAAAAATACCAATAAAACTTGTGTACGTATGCCATGATTAAAGTTTAGCAAATAGATATCCATGACGTCATTATTTCTCACATGGATATTGATCAGGGAACGGGTTAAAGGCCGACAATGATAATTAATTATTGAACAGTTTGGTTTTCAACACTGAAAGGGCTTGTTCTATTTGCTTATGGTATAATATATATTTTATTTCTACAGTTTTTGCCATTATAGAAATTAACATAGAGTCATTTCTTTCTTTCCCAGAGCATGCACAGAGGTCCAGATCTAGACCTAGGGTTTGATGGAGAAAATAAGATATTTTTTATTTTAGTACGAACCTTTATATGTTGCAGATCATACTAAAATTGTGGTATTGTTTGCATAGCAGACTCGTCTGTATGGTATTACAGTAGAATCCGTTTAATGCGACCACATCTTGAGTAAACATTTTTGTCTTTAAAAGCAGGTGGTTGCTTAATACAGGACGAACATTATGCACAACTCCCCCCCCCCCCCTGCATTAAGCTACCACCTGCCTCTGCCACCCGGAATTATGCCCATTTTGGTGGTCGCATTAGAAGGGTTTTACTGCATTTGCTACTAGTTTTCGTGCTGAACTAAGCCATTTTGCAGTATTTGTATAGTAGAGAGAAATAAAGACAGAACTATGGACGGTCGGAATGGAACGGCTTACAGAGGGGCGAAAAGAAACACCAACAGCCCCAATATGTATACAGTAAAACCCCTCTAATGCGACCAGCAAAAAGGGGCATATTTCACAGTGGTAGTGGTAGGTGGTAGCTTTATGCAGGAAGGAAGCTATGCAGGAAACTCCTATAGGAGCTTTCTGTATAACTGTTGTCTTGCTTTAAGCAACCACCTGCTTATAAAGACATGTTTGTTTATTGATTAAGTGGTCGCGTTAGATGGGTTTTACTGTATTTGCAAGATCATCACTTTTTAAACCAACTTGCTATATAAGTGTGAACACGTGAACGCTGTCAAAAGGGACTTCGCTCACTTAATTGTCCCGTTACCCACTGAAAGGTGCGAAATGACGTGGTTGTATTTGGGTTAGAGGTTTATAGGTGGTTCAAAGACAAACAGGTTATCTATCTATATTGCCGGTTATTTTGGTTGACTGATATTCTGAAGGCAGATATTTACCATTATAGAAGTGAGGGGTTACGGTAAGGATCTACTATCATTTTATATTAAGCTGCTGTAACATTTTGATAATACAATAAGACTCTGATAAGTGTGCATGGGGATCAAAACCGTATACGTGACCGCGGGTCATACCAAAATTTGCGCGGGGAATTCGAGGAAATGAGTGGGTGGGGGCAATGTTAGTACTTTCGATTATAGATATTATCCACAGAACACACACATGCACGACATATTTTCTTAACCCTTTACCTCTTTTTAACGCATTTTCATACTTTCACATAACAGAGTAGACCCTGATCAGACCATCGGGTTCTATAGGATCTGTGTTCGCCCTGTGTTTGCTTATGATATCATATAGGTCTGGTCCTACATTTTCTACTATTAGGCACTACAAAATACTGCAAATTCGGCATTCATATGCCACTATAATAAATCTAGCCTAATAAAAATCCATGTCATTTGGATTATGTTGCTAAATGTTTACAAAACATGACCAGTCCGGTGGCATTTAGTTGTGTGCTGAACGTGGGCTATCATAGTAGCAGGTCATGTAGCCAACAGTCAAATTCCAAATTGCACACAGTATTATAGCCCATTGCCTAATAGGCTATTTTTAGACCCAAGCTCTTTGAATGAATCTACCTAAAAGGAGCATTAACTATAAAAAATGAAAACAAAAACAGAATTTGGTAGTTTGAAACCATTGTGATAAATAGAACATTTGCTCCTATAGGAGCAAATGCTCTATTTATCACAATGATTTCAACAGGTGACTTTTACAGAGGCATAGAAAGGCTTATTAATGGAAGAAAGGGTTAATGCTTTACTTTACCCTTTCAACCCTGAATTACCAGAGTTACAATAGAGACCCTGATCAGAGGGGTTCCATTAGGAACCCTCTGATCTGAGTATACACTGTTTGCAAATGACAGTGCATGCATGTCCCAGGATGAAAGGGTTAATGAGTATTCATGTAAGAAATCAGAAAATATGACATCATGACTATTTATAATGGCATATATCACAGACAGTTTTGGCCAGGACAGAAACAAGAGTCAGATCTATATTATTCCACAAGCAAAAAGTCCATGCATATACATTCTTGCATTAATGGTCATTGGAGAAGGGTAAAGTGGCACTATGTCCTACCACAGTGTAAGGCATAATCATTCTTGTTTGACAGTCAAATATCCAACACTATTAAACCATGTTTAGTTATGTTCAACAGTTGGTGTCAAACGTATTTGAAAATATTTCAAATATGTTGGTTTCAAATGAAAGAAAATGTACAGTTTCAGTAACAATGCATTCTGTTAACTGAACATTTCTGAACATATTCAAACATGTTTGCACATATTCATATATGCTAATGATGAAATCTACTGGCTGGCTGCTTGTGATATAGAGGATCTGTTGCGAGTTGTCTTTTAACCCTTTCCCTCATATAAACGTGTTTTCACGCATTTGCAAACAGAGTAGACCCAGATCAGATGGCTCCTAGAGGAGCCGTCTGATCAGGGTCTACTCCGTTTGCTAATGGAATTTGATAGATTTGTTTCTTTACTTCCTAAAATGGTTACACTATTCCACTTTCAAAATGTGATTAAAACTTTTTTGTCCATGAATATTCAGTAGGTATGGAAATTTGGACCAAATACAGAACAGGGAAAGGGTTAAGATCACATGTTCCTAAACGAGCCTTAGAAAATGTCATTCAGCGAGCCTTGGCGAGCTTAATAACATTTTCTTGGTGAGTTTAGGAACATGTGATCTTAAAAGACAACGAGCATCAGATTCTTTTTCTCACATATCAAAAAAGTGTATTTTCGCCATTTAAATGGTTTCCATGGCTTGACGTCATATTTGACGTCATACGTTCTAAAGTGATCTTACACGTGTTACAGATAAGGAAATCTTAACCTGTTGTTCTAACTCGGAGATAAGGGAAGGTATGTGAGAAACAGTGTTTACACATATGTATATATAAACCAACACCAACATATGTATATATAAACCAACACCAACCAATGCCATTTTGAACATATTAATATTTGTTAACCCACTCCCTCATGTTGACGCCTTTTGACGCCTCTGCAAATTTAGTCACCTGCTGAAACCATTGTGATAAATGTAGCATTTGCTCCTATAGGAGCAAATGCTCTATTTATCACAATAGTTTCAAACTACACAATTATTAAAAAAAATTCTTTTCTCTATTTAATGATCCTGTTCAGTATGCTTGTTCAAAGAGGTTGAGTCTAAAAATAGCCTATGAGGTAATGGGTTAATTTTCAAACATAGTAGACCAAGATCAGACAGCTCTGGTCTGTTTGCTTATGAACTAATATAGATCTGATTCTACAGTGTCTGCCATGGACAAAAACTGTGATTCATTATGATGAAAATGCCATTATAAAAATATCAGTTCATGATGTCATTAATTACTATTAAGACTACATGAATAATCAGATAAAGGGTTGAGTGTATAATATCTTGAGCCCTGCATATTCTACCCAGTGAATCACAACTCTACACCACTTTGTACAACTGAATTCATATATTTGGGATTATTTTTCAAGCTTGGAAAGTTAAATAATTCACATTTTGATACTTTAAATTATACTAATATAATAGCAAATAGTGTGATCTGGATCCACACTACTTGTCTGCGTTTGCCTGTCCTAATGTTTAGGGAAATAAGAACATGGAAAAGGAAGGACCACAATAGAAGTAATGTTTCCCTTTTTTGTGTTATTGTTGGTATACATGTAACAGAGCTCTATATAACATGCGTAAACATATAACATATAATACGCGTATATAACACTTTTTCAAGTATAATTTCTTTATTTCTCCAGGAAATCCTATGTTGAGACCACTCTTTAGAATCGTCTCGAAGAGACGATTCTAAAGAGTTACCAGGTCACAACATAGGATTTGCTGGTGAAATGCTGATTTTAGTATTTGAGTACGCACTGTTAGCTGTAGCTCTGCATGGAAGTACGCATTTCATGGCCTTTTGTTTGATACTACTTGTTATTGCCATGACTCAGTGATGTACACGTTTTATTGCAATCAGTGTAGACCCAGATCAGAGGGCTCCTATTGGATCAAGGTCTGATCAAGGTCTGCAATGTTTGTCATCCTCTAGCCTGTAGCAAAGTGAGCCATTTATACTGAAATGACTCTATGGTTAACCCATTACCTCATAAGCTATTTTCGATCCTATCTTTTTGAAAGGATGGTGGGCCATTCTATTTCAAATATTCATCGTTGAAAGAGTTAAAGACTGGTGGGCCATTCCAATTTGTAATGGTTAACCCAATCCCTCATTTTGACGACTATTGAGGACTCTGTAAAAGTCGCCTTATGAAACCATTGTGATAAAAAGAGCATTTGCTCCTATAAGAGCAAATGCTCTATTTATCAGAATTGTTTCATACTACACAATTCTAAAATTTTCCTTTTTTCTAGTTAGTGTTCCTTTTCGATAGATTTATTCAAAGAGGATTGTATCTGAAATAGCCTATGAGGTAATGGGTTAAGTCACTAAGAAAATGCAAATACAGCAGTACAGTTTAAATACAGTACATCTATGGAAAACGTGTTTTAAGTTCCCTGTTGAATATTCATGTACACAATAATAACATCATGAATATGTATTAGCTCGATTTTTGTAAGGGCATAAATTATGCACACACAATGCTTTGGCTCAGGCAGAAATTGTGCCATACGCAAACAGAGCAGACCCTGATTAGAAGCTTCTACAGGGGCTTGGATCGACCTTATCTAGGTTTACTCTGTTTGCAAATGCATGAAAAGAAAAGGCATTTATGTGAAAGGAAGGGTTAATGAATTTTAATCTTTACTGTACATATATATATGAAATTTACTGTGTATTTCTAAAATGACTACAATGTTCTAACTGCCATATTTTGCTTGAAGTATTCTTTTCATGAATATTCAGAAGGTAGCGAAATTTGGAGTAAACAGGGAAAGGGTATAAAAGTGAGAGGATTTGAAGCACACACAGTGCAGACCTTGGTCAGGGGGCTCCTCTAGGGGCCCTTTAATCCGGGTCTATCTTGCATTGAAAGGGCTATTCTAAGCAAAGGTAGAGAAAGAGTATATAATGTGTTTGTCGTATGCCTAATGCAGTGTCCATAAACTCACTTTACCCCACAAAATGAAGTTGCATTGGTATATAGCTTTTGACCTGTCAGTCCATCGGTGTATACCTATACATGTACTTTGTTGCTCATCTAGCACTTTTTCATTTTTCTCCAATTTGCTTTAAGCATTGTCGTGTAAGAAATAATATGCATGTAAGAAATAGTGAGATCATGAATTTCACAATTAGATACTGGTCAAGTATGAGTATTGGTTGAATCAAATTGATAGGTACCGTATAACCTAGTATAAAAATATGTGGCATTGAGTGATTAATCCTTTCTCTGTTGTATATTCGTGTAAAAAATAATGATTTCATGAATATTAATTAGATTATGTTTTATAACGACATATGAACACATGACAATTTAGCTCAGACAGAGGCTGTTGAATTAGATTTATAATATACCAAAAGCAAGTAGAGCAGACACTGATCAGACGACTCCTGTAGGAGCCATCTGATCAGGGTCTACTCTTTGTAGATGCGTAAAAATGGGCTTACATAAGGGGAACTGTTAATTATCCCTTTCTCTTGTATAAACTCGTTTTCACGCTTTTGCAAACACAGTAGATCCAGTTCAGATGGTTCCTATAGGAGCTGTCTGATCAGGGTCTGCTCTGTTTGCTAATGGAAATTGAAAGATTTGTTTCTTTACTTTCTAAAATGATTATGTAACATTGTTACACAATCCATATTTCATAAAAAATGTTTTCTCCATAATATTCAGCAGGTATTGAAATTTGGAACGAATATAGAACAGGGAAAGGGATAACCCTTTACTACATAAATAAGCCTCTCTACTCCTTTGCAAACAGAGTAGACCCAGATAAGACAACTCCTAGAGGAGCCACCTGATCAGAGTCTGCTCTGTTTTCTTAAAATATAATATAGATCTGATTCTGTAGTTTCCGTAATAGCCAAAATATCATATGTTCATATACCATTATAAAAATGAATTTAATTAATATTCATGACATCATTATTTCTTGCATAAATTTAGTGAGTAAAGGGTTAAAAATACCATACTATCTCTAATAAACACCCCTGTGGGCTATTGCTTTTTTGAAAAATCGCTTCATATCTTCATGATGGCATGCAGGCATAAATTTTACAATACACTACTCAATGAGCTATTAGAGATACTTTTTTATTTGCACAGAGCTACAGTAAAATATACATAGCTAAATACTAAAACCTTCCTTGAGACGATTCTAAAGACTGGTCACAGTATAGGGTTTGATGGAGAAATAGTCTCAGGAACTATTCTTGTCAATGTTTAAATTTACGCATATTATCTGGACTTGGTTACATTTTATTTATTATCTTTTGTAGGAGTTGGTAGACACAGTATTTTCCAGGAGACGATATCAAAGAAAGAGATTTAGAAAGTGAAGGTAACTTATTTGCTATTTGTATTGTCATTAGATACTGTCCAAATTTGAATATGGAGTGAATTGGATTGATAATTGATCAGGTATTATGTTATATCGCCTTCAGTGATATTAAATACATGTATACTGTATTATTTCTGGTAAACACTTCTGGTGGTGTAACATTTTTGAAATGAAGTGTCTTGAATTTCGTACACATGTGGTTATTTAATGCAGACGGAAAACAATGCAGAAAGCTCCTTGGGGAACTCTCTGCGTTGCTTCCAGTCTGTATTAAGCTACCACCAGTATTTCCAAAAAACCTATAATTTTTATGTAATACCCCCGCAGACGAAGTTTGAGAGGGAGTATATAGGAGTCAGTGTGTTATGTGGCATTGAGTGATTAATCCTTTCTCTGTTGTATATTCGTGTAAAAAATAATGATTTCATAATATTAATTAGATTATGTTTTATAACGACTTATGAACACATGACAATTTAGCTCAGACAGAGGCTGTTGAATTAGATTTATAATATACCAAAAGCAAATAGAGCAGACACTGATCAGACGACTCCTATAGGAGCCATCTGATCAGGGTCTACTTTTTGTAGATGCGTAAAAATGGGCTTACATAAGGGGAACTGTTAATTATCCCTTTCTCTTGTATAAACTCGTTTTCACGCTTTTGCAAACACAGTAGATCCAGTTCAGATGGTTCCTATAGGAGCTGTCTGATCAGGGTCTGCTCTGTTTGCTAATGGAAATTGAAAGATTTGTTTCTTTACTTTCTAAAATGATTATGTAACATTGTTACACAATCCATATTTCATAAAAAATGTTTTGTCCATGAATATTCAGCAGGTATTGAAATTTGGAACGAATATAGAACAGGGAAAGGGATAACCCTTTACTACATAAATAAGCCTCTCTACTCCTTTGCAAACAGAGTAGACCCAGATAAGACAACTCCTAGAGGAGCCACCTGATCAGAGTCTGCTCTGTTTTCTTAAAATATAATATAGATCTGATTCTGTAGTTTCCGTAATAGCCAAAATATCATATGTTCATATACCATTATAAAAATGAATTTAATTAATATTCATGACATCATTATTTCTTGCATAAATTCAGGGAGTAAAGGGTTAAAAATACCATACTATCTCTAATAAACACCCCTGTGGGCTATAGCTTTTTTGAAAAATCGCTTCATATCTTCATGATGGCATGCAGGCATAAATTTTACAATACACTACTCAATGAGCTATTAGAGATACTTTTTTATTTGCACAGAGCTACAGTAAAATATACATAGCTAAATACTAAAACCTTCCTTGAGACGATTCTAAAGACTGGTCACAGTATAGGGTTTGATGGAGAAATAGTCTCAGGAACTATTCTTGTCAATGTTTAAATTTACGCATATTATCTGGACTTGGTTACATTTTATTTATTGTCTTTTGTAGGAGTTGGTAGACACAGTATTTTCCAGGAGACGATATCAAAGAAAGAGATTTAGAAAGTGAAGGTAACTTATTTGCTATTTGTATTGTCATTAGATACTGTCCAAATTTGAATATGGAGTGAATTGGATTGATAATTGATCAGGTATTATGTTATATCGCCTTCAGTGATATTAAATACATGTATACTGTATTATTTCTGGTAAACACTTCTGGTGGTGTAACATTTTTGAAAATGTCCGGTAAACAACTAGGTCATTAGGGCAAATAGAAAACCTTGTGAACAGTCTAGAGGTCACATTTAAGCCCAATCTTCATGAAACTTGGTCAGAATGATTGTCTTGATAAATTCTCGGACGGGTTTGAAAGTAGGTCATGTGGGGCAGATAAAGGTCACTAGGTCAAACAGTAGGAACACCTTGTGAACACTCTAGATGTAACATTTTTAGCTCAATCTTCATGAAACTTGGTCAGAATGATTGTCTTGATAGATTCTCGGACAGATTTGAATGTAGGTCATGTGGGGTAAACAACTAGGTCATTAGATCAAATAGGAAAACTTTGTGAACACTCTAGAGGTCAAATTTTAGCCCAATCTTCATGCAACTTGGTCAGAATGATTGTCTTAATAGATTCTTGGACAAGTTAGAAAGTGGGTCATGTAGAGTCAAAAACTATGTCACTAGGTCAAATAGTAGGAAATCCTTGTGTACACTCTAGAGGTAAGATTTTTAGCCAAATCTTCATGAAATATGATCAGAATGATAGTCCTAATAAAATCTCGGATGAGTCAGAAAGTGGGTTATGTGGGATCAAAACCTAGGTCATTAGGTTAAATACTAGAAAAAAATTGTGAACACTCTCCTTTTTTGCTGAATTTTCATGAAACTTTATCAGAAGAAATGGTTTGATAAACTCTCAGACAAGTTTGAAAGTGGGTTATGTGGGGTCAAAAACTAGGTCATTAGGTCAAACAGTAGAAAAAAAACCTAGTTTGATTTGAGATCAAGACAACTGAGCGGGGTTATTCAATAACATTTAGTGTGTAAAGAAAGAGATTGTGTGTGCGTGTGTGTGTGTGTGTTGGGGGGGGGGGGGGGGGTAGTTGAAGCCAGTTTTCTCTCCTCTGTGATTTTATATATATATCTCAAAGAGATAGAGGGGGAAATAGCTTAGACAAATTTTCCCCTGTTAAATTTTATGTATTTTTCAAAGGGATGGGGAAAGAAATAGCCTAGACCAGATTTTCTCCCCATGAGTTTTTTATGTTTCAAACAGATGGAAGGGGGAGGGGAAGTAATAGCTTAGGCCAATTTTTCTCCCCATGAATATGTTTCCAGAAGATGGACATAATTTTTCAAACAGATGGGGTGAAGAAATAGCCAAGGCTAGTTTTCCCCCAGTGAATATGCTTCAAAGAGATGGGGGGGGGGGGAGAAATAGCCTATGCCAGTTTTTCTCCCCTGGGCATGTGTTTCAGAGAGATGCGTGGAAGAAATAGCCCAGGCTAGTTTTTCTCTCCTGTGAATATGCTTCAAAGAGATGGTTGTGAGGTGGGAAGAAATAGCCTTGGCCAGTTTTTCTCCCCTGGGTATATGTTTCTAAGAGATGGGGTCTCCTCCCCAGTCCATTCCCCATTGTTTGACCTGGGGAAAATAATTGGCCTGGGCTTCTTTTCCTCCCAATTAATAATTATGGTTGTATGTGAATATGCTTCAAAGTGATGGTGGGAAGAAATGGCCTAGGCCAGTTATTTCCTCCTCTGTGAATTGTTTATATGTTTCAAAGAGATGAGGGGAAGAAAGGCATTTTCAAAATGGTTTCAAAGAGAGAGAGAAGGTGGGGGGGATAGCCTTGGCCAGTTTTTCCCCATGTGAATATCCTTCAAAGAGATGTGGGAGGGAAGAATGACTTTTCTTTCCTGTGAAAACGGTTTCAAAGGTAGGAGGAAGAAATAGCCTAGGCTAGTTTTTCTAGCTAGCCCCCCCCCCCCCCCCCCCCAAACACACACACAGAGTAAAATATAATCATTTCACAGGGGGAGAAAAAGGCCTAAGCCATTTCTTCCCCACCCCACTCTTAAAGGATAAACGATATAATCATTTCACAGGGGAGAAAACTGGCCTAAGCTATTTCTTCCCCAAACTCTTTGAAAAATACAAACATATTCACCGGGGAGAAAATCTTGCATAAACTATTCTCCCCCCTCCCCCCCCATCTGAAACGATAAGATCATTTCACAAGGGAGCAAAAATGGACTAGGCCATTTCTTCCCCACTTATAATCTCAGTAAATATATCATTTCATAGCCGAGAAAAAGGCAGAGGCCAATCACCCTCCACCCTCAACAGAAAAACACAATCATTTCACGGCTGAGAAAAATGCTTAGGCACATTATTTAACATACCCCTACATTTGAAAAGATGAAATCATTTTAGGGGAGAAAAAAGTCCTAGGCCATTACTTCCCCACCCTGCTCTAAAAAGATATAATCATTTCACAACGGAGAAAAAAGGTATATTCCATTTCTTCCCGGTTTACGGACGTTTCGGTACACAGCGTTTCGCTACCTTGACCATTTCGCTACCCTGACCATTTCGCAACAGTCATTTCGCATCCTTACGGGAAGTCATTTTGCTACCCTGTCACCCAATTAATTATAATTATTCACAGATTGAATTGATTTGGACGATAACAGTTTAACAGATGAAAAAGATACCTTTACCAATTTGAAATACCGAGCGTAGCAGCATAGGCAAACAGTTTGGATCCGAATGAAACATTCACATTTTGACAAAATCGATATAATGAAATGGACGAAACATTGTAGCCATTTCAAAAAGAAAAGAATCAGAACTTATTATATCAGCAAACAGAGCAGACGCTGATCCTATAATATAGGAGCCGTCTGTTTTGGATCTTCTCTGTTGGTAAATGAGTTAAAACCTGTTTGTATGTGGGAAAGGGTTAAAAAGTAAATTGTATTTTCATTTGATCGTAATGCAAGCGTCATATTATATATCAATGGAACAAGAGCAAAACTGCAATAAGCAAAAAATGAATGTAGCACGTGTCCATGTGTCACATACCGATATACATATCTAATCGGCTTATAGGCGGTACCTGTGATCTTTGAGTGGACAATATTGTCACGTGGACCTGCTAAACAATGGCCAAACAACGGTGTCATAAGTACGTGTTTGTAATTAATGATTGTTTGCTTGACAAACGAAACATCGGTATAATCGATGTAGTTAATTATAATATTTTTAAGTCATTATTTATATTACATTTATACCGGGTCTGTATTTCTAAAATTAAGACACATCATTCATCCTCTGACATAACACTTTATTTTCCAATATTCCTATAATTCAATTTGGTATCTGAATATAGATATTTATTATATGTTAATAAATTCGACTCTCAAATCACTAACCACCCCGCAACAATATTGGTTTTCCTATTAAATTCGATAGGTAGCGAAACGTACAGGTAGCGAAATGATCAGGGTAGCGAAATGACTTCTCGGAGGGTAGCGAAATGACTGTAGCGAAATGGTATGGGTAGCGAAACGTCTGACACCTATCTTCCCCATCTGACCTTGACCGATATACATGTAATCAGTTTGCATGGGAGGAAAAAAGTGTGTGTGCGTGCGTGTTTGCGTGCGTGTGTGTGTGTGGTGTGTGTGTGGGGGGGACTAGAATCATCACTAAAGGTGATGGAATACACCCACACAGCAGCCTTGATTGCCAAAAATTACCAAAATTACCAAAACAAAGTCTACAGACCTTGTATGTGAGAAACAAGTGTACTCTGGTTTCAGTGCACATGATTCCCCAGATTAGTACCAGAGCTCCTGGAGAAGCCCTCTTATTAGGGTTAACACTGTTTGTAGTTTAGAAATCTCTATCAAACATAAGTTTTTACACTGAATGGACTCCATTGTTAAACGGTAGTTGGTTAGTTCACTTAGAATTTTCAGCATTTAAAGAATTTATAAGTCACGGTGTTGTATTACTCCATGAATATTAATGTAAGAAATAATAACATCCTGGACATTAGCCCACTGCCTCACATGCCAATTTTAGATCCAACCTCTTTGAATAAATGTACCGAAAAGGAGCATTTTAACTAGAGAAAAGGAAAATGTAAGAATTTTGTAGTTTGATATAGGAGGAAAACAATGCTAGATATGTGTCATGATACATTTTAGAACAAATCTGCATTGTGCATTTTGGAAGGACCACACTGTTACTTTGAGTTATCAAAACGTTTGAGTTATTTGATTTCAAAATATCAAAATTGACTGTATGTTAGCCTTAACCCTTTCGGCGCCAAATTTCTAATTGTTGTCTGAACTCCTAACTTTGTTAAAACATTCGGTACAATAAGGAAATGAGATAAATAAATGCAAATTTCGAAAGAATAAAGCACATATATAGACATAGAGAATGAGACAAAAAGTGAAGTCCCTAATCAGATGCCGCCTTGAAAAGGCAGCGTCTGATCTAGAACTGCACTACTTGTCGTGGTGCATTTGTGCGACTTCGGCAGTGAGAGGGTTGAACTTTAAACATATGTTGTGCTTTATAAACTGGATTATCTCATTATCTTCACACGATATAGGCGAACATGCGATAACCTTTGCAAACAGTTTGGGTTCAGCTGAGACATCGCATAATGTGGCATCTCATTATGATCTCAGCTGTTTGAGACTTTGGCCGCATTATTTTGGCAAAAGAGTGAGTGAAATTTTATTTTAGGAATTGAGCAGATGACAATTATTGCAGACAGAAAATGACTAAGTGTGCAAAGATTTGCATATGTAATATTTGCCAGAAAGTTTGCAAGCTACTTTCAGTTTCAAACAACCGTTATTTGTCCTTTTTCTCCATGATTAACCCTTTCACTCACATTATTTATGCCTTTTCACACAGTAAACTGAGTAGACCCAGATCAGATTGCTCCTGTAAGAGCCGTCTAGTCATGGTCTGCTCTGTTTGCGTATTGAATTAGTTTAGTTTCTACCTATGAAAATTCAGCTAATAAATACTCATGATGTCATTATTTCCTAACAAGAATATGAAGTAGCCCACTGTAGGGAAATGGTTCATAACTTAACCCATTCCTTCATAGGCTATTTTTAGACCCAGTCTCTGAATGAATCTACCGAAAAGGAGCATTTACAAAAGAAAAGGAAAAAGCTAACATTGTTGTGTTTTGAAACCATTGTGATAAATACAGCATTTGTTCCAATGGAGCAAAATTTTATGCTCTATGTATCACAATGGTTTCATAAAGTGACTTTTACAGATGCGGAGGAAGGCATATTTATGGAGGAAAAGTTTAATATCATTTTACAAAGATAATATCAAAATATGCTTCCCAGGCTTAAGAAATCGAATTATTGATCAATATTTAACACAAATTAGTTTGTGAAATCCATTGATTTCATTCTAAAAAGTGGTCACATTTTGTCCTTAGCTTTTGGAGTAAATCTTTGAAACTTGGAACACTTCACTACAAGCTTCATCTGTGGGCAAGAGTACACAACTCTGTCAAGCATTTTGACAGAATTATGGCCTTTTTTAAACTTAAAATGTTAGGTTAAGGTTTTTGTTAAAGACCCTTTGGAATTAAGCTTTTAAACTTAGAACACTTGTTCACCACCACAAGCTTTAAAGATATTTTATTGAGACTTTGAATACTTGCTTCTAGTATCATAGGACATCATTTTCGTCCAATATCAAGCATGTTTACACTAACAATACTGGGAATAGTCGAATGCGCTGTTTTGTGACTACTCTTGTTTAAATGAAGTATCTTGAATTTTGTTCACATTTGGTTGCTTAATGCAGACGGAAAACAAGGCAGAAAGCTCCTTGGGGAGTTTTCTGCATTGCTTCTAGTCTGATTTAAGCTACCACCTATATTTTGAAAAACCTGTATTTCTTTGTTTAATGGTTATTTTACAATGTCTGTGTTATCCTGAAGAAACTGTCTGATCATGGTCTGCTCTGTTGCCTATATAATTGAATCATTTTAGTTTCTACCAATGAAAATTCAACTAATAAATATTCATGATGTCATTATTTCCTTACATGAATATGGAGCAGAGAAACTGTTAATATCATTTTACCACACAAAGACAATACATGTATAGTCAAAATATGTTTCCCAGGCTTAAGAAATTGAAATATAAATTAATATGTAACCCATTCCCTCATAGGCTATTTTTAGATCCAACCTCTTTGAATAAATCTACAGAGAAGGAGCATTAACTAGTGAAAAGGAAAATTTTAGAATTTTGTAGTTTTAAACCATTGTGATAAATAGAACATTTGCTCCTATAGGAGCAAATGCTCTATTTATCACAATAGTTTCATAAAGTGACTTTTACATAGGCGTAGAAAGGCGTACTTATGGAGGAAAGGGTTAAGAAATTGAATTATAGATTAATATCTATCACAAATCATATTTAAAATGCATCGCGATTTACTCATCTTTAGGCTTACCATTATGTATATTCATGCAAGAAATAATGACATCATAAATATTGATTAGATTATTAATTTGTTTTAAAGGAATATGCTTACAGCAAACTTTGGCCATGGCAGAGATTGTAGAATCAGATCTATGTAATTTCATAAACAAACAGAACAAATCTTGATCCGAGAAGGCTCCTATATGAACTGTCTGGTCTAGTTCTACTCTGTTTGCAAAGTGTTAGAATGTGTATTTAACAATATTTATTGAGTAAAGTATTGACATATAGGCAACCAATGTAGACCAGAATCAATTTGTCCTACAGTTATAAAATATGATGCCCAATTAAGTCATACAAACCTAATATGGGGGTAAGGGAATAACTTATGCCATAACATTTAGGGTAAATAGGTAAACACAGGCTTATTATTATCCTCCCAATTTGACCTGAGACTCGATTAAATTCCGGCGTGTTTATCGGGATTGTTCGTAATACTCTGTGCCAAAAAATAGCAAACCAAAAGCCGGTAATAATCATGTTCCTCGAGGATTGTACAGTAAAACCCCTCCAATGCGACCACTTAATGAATAAACATGGCTGTCTTTATAAGCAGGTGGTTGCTTAATGCAGGACAAAAGTTATGCAGAAAGCTCCTACAGGAGCTTTCTGCATAACTTTCGCCCTGTATTAAGCTACCACATGCCTTTGCCACTGTGAAGTATTCCCCTTTTTGCTGGTCGCATTAGAGAGGGTTTACTGTATTCTGATAGCGCATTCTTATACCTTCGGAAATGTATTCGAAGATTGCCGACGATAATACACGGAATATGCATGAGTCTCCGGTCAAATTGGTAGGATAATAACCATTTCCTCTATGAATATTTATGTAAGAAATAATGATGTCATAAATATCGATTCTATTTATAGTTATAGTAGTACATGTACACAGTCTATGGCATAAACTGTAGAATCATATCTATACCATGGCATTAGCAGACAGAGCAGACCCTGATCAAATGGCTCATATAGGAGCTGTCTAATCTGGGTCTACTCAGTTTGCAAAGGCATATAAATGCATATTTATGACTGAAAGGGTTAATCGTCTTTACCTTTTCCCTGTCATGTAAGAAATAATGACATCATGAATATTTATAAGCTGATTTTTTATAATGTAAAATTTTCAATAGAATGTTTTGCTTTCACAAAAGCTGTCAGACCCATATCATGTCATAAGCCAACAGAGCAAACCCTGATTAGATGACCCATATAAAGGCTGTCTAGTCTGTTCGCAAAGGTGTTAAACATGTTAGTATGTCGAGGGAAAGGTTTTATGAATTTCAAATCTTTTGGATCGACTCTGTTGCAACGTCTTGAAAGTACATGTACTTGTTTGATTGCAATTTTATTTAGAGGGATATGTGAGTTGCCCCTGTGTTTGTCCTTAATATTTCTGTCTGTCTGTCTGTAGACATGATTTTGTCTGGACAACTGCAGCAAGCAATATTGAAATTATTTTCCTGTACGATTCTTCTGAAACTGGTAGAGGTCCAATGATATGGCCAAACCTGTGTGTGATGCACATGTATATTGAGATGTAGTCAATCGGCATTGTGATATGTATTGCCTACACTGATATAGTGCAAAATAGAATAACTAAAGCCAGCTTTTATTTTGAAATGTTTGGTGTCACGTGATGAATACAACTTTAAGCTGCAACAATCTAAACAACATTTCAAACGGGTAGAGATTGTGGTGAAATAAGTTTTACTGTGTGGCTTGGTAGCACACTTGTTAGAGTGTTGGCATGGTAAGTCAGTGTCCCTGGCTTGGAGCATCCGGTCGGGTCACAACTGTTTCACCATGTTTTGGGCTCAACGTAAATAACCCACAGGGTGATTTATATGAAGATAATATGAAGATTATTATGAGGATGATATGTAATAATAAGAAACTCGTGGAGTGTTATTTGTGTAAGAATTCGGGACGAATTCTTGTGTAGAGGGGGTATGTGTAGCCGGGTAGAGATTGTGGTGAAATAAGTTGATACGCTTTACTGTATGGCTTGGTAGCTCAGTTGGTAGAGTGTTGGCATGGTAACTCAGAGGCTATTGGTTCGAGTCCCAGTCGAGTCATAGCTTGTTCACCATGTTACATTAATAATTTAGAAAACCTTCTAACCTGTCAATAGATTCTCATGTAATATTTTCATTAGGTCTCCCCCCATATTTATATGGGGGAGACATATTGTTTTCGTGAGAGTTATCTGTCTGTCTGTCCATCTGTCCATCACACTTTTTGTCCGGTTGATAACTTCAATATGCCTGATGCCAGTTGATTGAAACTTCATATATGGAAAGAGCATAATGAGAGAAAGTGTCATGCACAAGGTCCATAATCTGGCTTCACTAATATTGGAGTTATTGTCCCTTGTAAAAAAATTCATACTTTTTTGTCCGGACAAAAACTCCTATATGGCTCATGCCATTGGATTGAAACTTCATATATGGAAAGATCATGACGAGAGGAAGTGTCATGCACAAGGTTCATAACTCTAGCTTCACTAATATTGGAGTTATTGCCCTTTGTAAAAAATAACACAAATTTTTGTCCGGACAATAACTTCAATATGCCTAATGCCATTTGATTGAAACTTCATATATGGAAAGAGCATAATGAGAGGAAGTGTCATGCACAAGGCTAATAACTCTGGCTTCACTTATATAGGAGTTATTGCCCTTTGTTAAAAAATTCAAAACTTTTTTGTCCGGAAGATAACTTCTATATGGCTCATGCCATTGGATTGAAACTTCATATATGGAAAGATCATAACTAGAGGAAGTGTCATGCACAAGGTCCATAACTTGGCTTTACTAATATTGGAGTTATTGCCCTTTGTAAAAAAAATCACATTTTTTTTGTCCGGACGATAACTCCTATGTGACACATGCCATTGGAGTGAAACTTCATACATTGAAAGATCATGATAACAGAAAGTGTCATGCATAAGATCCTAATTCGAGCTTCAATAAATTTAGAGTTATTGCCCCTTGTACATTTATTTAATGCTTTCTTGTCCGGACGATAACTCCTACATGGCTCTTGCCATCGTTTTGAAACTTCCTACATGGAAAGAGCATGATGAGAGAAAGTGTTATGAACAAGGGCCATAAATCTGGTATCAGTATTTTTTGAGTTATTAGCTGTTATCATTTTCTTCTTGAAAAATGTGGTGTGGAAATCGCATAATGAGGGGAAGTATCATTCATCAAGAGCATAACATTTTTAGTGATTTCCCTTTACATATTGTTTTTATTTGAGGGGAGACATCCGTTTTTGTGACAAAAAACTCTAGTTTCTTAACCCTTTCGTGGGCTCCATGAATATTCATGAAAGAAATGACATCATGCATATTTGAATAGTTAGATTAATTGTTATAAATGCACATGAACACATGGCAGAAACTCTAGACTCATGTCTATATAATATCATAAGCAAACAGAGCAGACCCTGATGAGAAGGCTCCTATAGGAGCCGTCTGATCTGGGTCTACTCTGTTTGCAATGACATAGATAGGCGTATTTATGGAGGAAAGGGTTGAGTGCTGGTAGCCAAGGACAGGAAATGAAATGTTTTTATTCATTGCAGTATTGATATTGAGTGCTCTGATATTGAAGAAAATATTTTGATACAGAGACTTCGTATGTACTGCATGGTACATTTCGGAGTGATGCTGAATCACTTAACCTATTCCTCATATTGATGACTTTTGACGACTCTGTAAAAGTCACTTTGTGAAACCAATGTGATAAATAGAGCATTTACTCCTATAGGAGCAAATACTCTATTTATCACAATAGTTTCAAATTACACATTTCGAAAAATGTCCTTTTCTCTAGTTAATGCTCCTTTTCGGTAGATTTATTTAAAGAGGAAGGATCTAGAAATAGCATATACGGGAATGGGTTATTACATGTACTGGTTTACAGATAAATCATTGCACCACTAGAAACTAGGATTATTCCTTAGTTGATGACTTGCAGTTGTAGTTGACATAGAATAGTCGTCACATTTATATCATCATGAATATTATTAAGATAAAATTTCATAATGGTATATTTAGGGTTCGAACTTAACTTTTTTTTTCTCCACTGGCAATGTTTCACAGAATTTTCTACTGACATAATTAATTTATGACAGGCAATTTTATCCAATTTCAAAACCACATTTGAGAAAACAGCAGACCCTGTCAGTAGAGACCATTCGTTAAAATGGAATATTGTAAAGGCAAGTGATTGCCTAATGCAGGTTGAATGTAATGTAGAAAGCTCCCAAATGAAGTTTCTGCATTGCCTAACCTAGATTAAGCAACCATCTGCCCTTACAGCAAGCCTCAATCTATTAAAGATTGACTGCTGTGGACAGGTTTGACTGTTAATGTATTTGCACCCTGCTATGAGATTTCCAACAAGCATGTCTGTGTATGTATTGACAGCTGTATTACTTATACAAGTCGGATCGGATCAGGGTCTACACTAACTAAAAGAAATACTCATTACGAGTCGAGAATCAGATCTATTCATTATGATGATCCAATGTAGAGAGTTTGAATTTTAATTTACCCAAAATATGTACTCTCATTTTTAGCTCGACTATTCGAAGAATAAGGGAGCTATCCTACTCGCCCCGGGGTCGGCGTCCGCGTCCCAGTCCGCGTCGCACCTTGGTTAAGGTTTTTATACGCCCACCTAATAAAGGTGGTCGTATATTGGCGTGGCCCTGTCCGTCCGTCCGTTTGTTTGTTTGTTCGTTCGTTTGTCTGTCATTATTTTGTTTGTCTGCAGTTTTCAAGATCTGAAGCTGAGTTGATTTTTCGTTTCAGAGTTATGGCCCTTGTCCTTAAAAATGCAAATTGTTTGTCCGCAGTTTTCTGGGAAAACTATATGAGAGATATTAATGAAACTTCACACAAACGTTTAATGCATCAAGATCTGAAGCTGATTGATTCTGAGGTTCATTTGATTTGTCGTTTCAGAGTTATAGCCCTTTTACTTAAAAAATAATGTAAATGCATGCAAATAGTTTGTCCCCTGTTTCTGGGAAAATTATGTGAGAGATATTAATAAAACTTCACACAAATGTTTAATGCATCATGATCTGAAGCTGAGTCGATTCTGAGGTTCATTTGATTTTTCGTTTCAGAGTTATGGCCCTTTTACTTAAAAAACACTTGTTCACCACCTCAAGCTTCATATGTAGGCAAGAGTACATTACTCTGTCAAACATTTCAACAGAAATTATTGCCTTTTTACTTAGGTTTTTCTCTTTCATTAAAGAGGTCAAAGAGATCCTATGACCTGAATATTATTAAAGATATTTTACTGAGACTGATTACTTGCTTCTAGTATCATTGGATCCTATTTTAGTCCACTATCAAGCATTTTTACACTAACAATTCTGAGAACAGTCGAGCGCGCTGTCCTGTGACAGCTCTTGTTTGTCATGTGCCTAAAATTTCAATTCGCTATTTCGATATGTCACTTGCATTTTGCTAGTTTTCAAGAGCTAAGTTAGAACCCTGGGAAGTATATGTATATAAACAAAATATAGTTTGGCTTTCAAGACCTTTAGAATTCCATAAGTAAAAATAGCAAACCCTCATCAGATTGCTCCTGCTGGTGGAGTCATTTGATCTTGGTCTACTCTGTTTGTAAAGGTGTTAAGAGGAATTTGCTGAAGTAATAAGCTGCTTGAATTTTTATCTCACCTTAGCCCTTTCCACCATAGGCTATTTTAGACCCAACCTCTTTGAATGAATCTACCAAAAAGGAGCATTTACTAGAGAAAAGTAAAATTTTAGAATTTTGTAGTTTGAAACTATTGTGATAAATAGAGCATTTGCTCCTATAGGTGAAAATTCTTGATTTATCACAATGGTTTCAAGAAGTGGTTATTACAGAGGCGTAGAAAGGCATGTTTATGAAGGAAAGGGTTAAAGTACAGTGAGAGTGTCCAAACATTAGGGTGCTGATTGAATGTTACTCAATGTCTCACACAGTTATAGATAATCATGGCTATTCAAATACTGAAATTGTCATAATCTCCTACAAACATTACACAGTAAAACTTCTCTAAAGTCATGCAGAACTTAGCTCTTTTGGGAGCTTTCTGCATGACTTTTTACCTGCATTTAGCTGCCACATGTGTGAAACACTGGCAAGTTTACTAACATTAACGTTTGGTTTAGAAGGGATTTACTGCATTGTGATCACTCTTTAAAGATGATTCTAAATAAAAAGTGGTCACAACATACAGTTTGGTGGAGAATACAGGAGTTATTTGAGAAAACGTTTTGATTTACATATATCCTATCTGGGCCTCTGGTCTCACCTGGATCCAGTCCCAGATTCACCACTAATGTACAAAGACATCAAGGTTATACATAAAACTTGTTCATAAATATTACCATTACCACTTACCAGATATTTATTTTACCCTAGTAGCGAAATTGTATAGTGACCATTGCAAGCAGTTTGGAGATGCTGAGTGAGTGGCACTATATTCACATGCAATGAGATGCTGAGCAAGTGGCACTACATTCACATGCAATGAGATGCTGAGCAAGTGGCACTACATTCACAATTTCACATGCAATGAGATGCTGAGCAAGTGACACTACATTCACATGCAATGAGATGCTGAGCAAGTGGCACTGTAACATTCATATGCAGTGAGATGCTGAGTAAGTGGCACTAAGTATACATTCATATGCAATGAGATGCTGAGCAAGTGGCACTACATTCACATGCAATGAGATGCTGAGCAAGTGGCACTACATTCACATGCAATGAGATGCTGAGCAAGTGGCACTCCATTCACATGCAATGAGATGCTGAGCAAGTGGCACTACATTCATGTGCAATGAGATGCTGAGCAAGTGACACTGCATTCACAATTTCACATGCAATGAGTAAGTGGCACTACATTCATATGCAATGAGATTCTGAGCAAGTGGCACTCCATTTACATGCAATGAGATGCTGAGCAAGTGGCACTCCATTCACATGCAATGAGATGCTGAGCAAGTTGCACTACATTCACATGCAATGAGATGCTGAGCAAGTGGAACTACATTCACATGCAATGAGATGCTGAGCAAGTGACACTACATTCACATGCAATGAGATGCTGAGCAAGTGACACTACATTCACATGCAATGAGATGCTGAGCAAGTGGCACTACATTCACAATTTCACATGCAATGAGATGCTGAGCAAGTGACACTACATTCATAATTTCACATGCAATGAGATGCTGAGCAAGTGGCACTCCATTCACATGCAATGAGATGCTGAGCAAGAGGCACTACATTCACATGCAATGAGATGCTGCGCAAGTGGCACTACATTCACATGCAATGAGATGCTGAGCAAGTGGAACTACATTCACATGCAATGAGATGCTGAGCAAGTGACACTACATTCACATGCAATGAGATGCTGAGCAAGTGGCACTACATTCACAATTTCACATGCAATGAGATGCTGAGCAAGTGACACTACATTCATAATTTCACATGCAATGAGATGCTGAGCAAGTGGCACTCCATTCACATGCATTGAGATGCTGAGCAAGTGGCACTACATTCATGTGCAATGAGATGCTGAGCAAGTGACACTACATTCACAATTTCACATGCAATGAGATGCTGAGTAAGTGGCACTACATTCATATGCAATGAGATTCTGAGCAAATGGCACTACATTCACATGCAAAATGAGATACTGAGCAAGTGGCACTGCATCCATATGCAGTGAGATGCTGAGCAAGTGGCACTGTAACATTCACATGCAATGAGATGCTGAGCAAGTGGCACTACATTCACGTGCAAAAGCAAGTTTTATTAGCAGTTGGCTGAATATACATGTAGATGCAACTTTCGCAAAGAGCAGAGCGTGTATTATAAGATACACAGACTGCTTGGCATCAGCCCATCAGAAATTAAAGCTGACTTGATTGTATGGGGAGATTGCACTTCCATACCGTAATATTGCCTGATGGGTATCTTTCTTTAAAAAAGGAGCAATCAGCACCAAAGACGAAGCTTATTCTGGGTGCATACTCACAGCTGTGTCTGAATAAAAAAACAGATGTTGTGAGAGCCAGAGATACAGATAAAGGTGCATACCAAGATACTAAACTCATCATTTCTCCGCTAAACCCTATACTGTGACATACTAAACTCATCATTTCTCCGCTAAACCCTATACTGTGACATACTAAACTCATCATTTCTCCGCCAAACCCTATACTGTGACAACTCTTTAGGATCGTCTCTTCGAGATGATTCTAACGAGTGGTCACATTATTGGTGTTGGTGGAGAAATAAAGGAGCTGCTCTTGAAAATGATTAAATTTACGCATCTTATCTGGACCTCTGGAGAGCAATAATCATGCAAGATGCTTAGTCAAGCAGATAGGTGAAATATCAGGCCTAATAATTAATCAGCGTTTTTGTCTGATTTTAATACATTAGGTTTGTGCCAACTTAGGATACCACATTTATTTAACCGCGCAGCAAAAGATGAGCATAGCAAAAGCTTCGGCCCTGCTTGTCAAATATAAAACAAAACATGAACCCTAGATGTATCAGAGAAATTGAAACAGGTGATGAGACATGGCTGTACTTTTTGAGCCTGACAAAAAAGAAAATAGTAACATGTTGGTGAGTAAAAATAATGACAAGTCCGTTTATGCTTGGCTGAGTAGAAGTGTCAGGCAGGTTATGTATGCCCTGTTCTTTGAATCAGATAGAATTGTTGCTCAAGTCCCTGTCGCTGAACAGAGTTGTGGTATTGATACATTTTATTAAGAGAATGTCCTCTCTGCTGTTTTGGATCACTGTACAGTTAAATGCCCAACATAAGGTGCGCGCAGCATCAAGCTGCTACATGACAACGCACCAGCCCATGGTTTAGCCTTAGTATAAGAATATCTTAGGGTAAAACACAAAGAGGTTTTACATGTAGCCTACTTATCATATAGCCCTGATCTCTCCTCTTGTTCCAATGGTTGAACCCATACATAATTGTGCATCAGAACATAAGAGGGCACCACTTTGAAATGCGCAGCTCAATCCAGATCACTTTATGCTGATGTATAGAGAGTATACCTAAAGAAGCAGTTTCTGAGTGGCTTTTGTGCCTGGAAAACAGTCAGATCATTTCCTGGAAACTAAGCAAGATGTGGAAAAGCCGCCACTTTTGCAACTACTTTTCATATGCTTCTCTTAATTTAATAAGCAACCAAAGCATACCCTGATCAGGAGCCATCTGATCTGGGTTTACTGTGTTTGCAAAGGAGTGGAAAAGTGCTTGTATTAACCGATTCCCTCATATTGACGCTTTTTGATGCCACTGTACAGGTCACTTTTTGAAATCATTGTGATAAATAGTCACTTTTTAAAATAATTGTGATAAATATCTATCACAATGGTTTCTAAACTACACAATACTAAAACTTCCCTTTTCTCTAGTAAATGCTCTTTTTCAGTAGATTTATTGAAATTGGCTGGGTCTAAAAATAGCCTATGAGGTAATGAATGGGTTAACCCTTTCCCCCATAGTTACGCATATCTATGCCTCTGTAAAAGTCACGTTTTGAAACCATTGTGATAAATAGAGCATTTGCTCCTTAGGAGCAAATGCTCTATTTATCACAATGGTTTCTAAACTACACACTTCTAAAAGTTCCCTTTTTTCTATTAAATGCTATTTTTCAGTAGAATCATTTGAAGAGGCCGGATTTAAAAATGGCCTATGAGGTAATGGATTAGGAGTTAATTAAGCATGACCCCACTGACTTTTGCAAACAGCTTGGATTCAGGTGAGATACTGAGCATCTTGGCATCTCAACAGGACAGTTATCAACAAATTGAAATTAAACACTGTGAATGTATGGAATTAACAATTTGAATGCAGGAATGTAACACTGGGGAAACAAGTGTACATGTACTTGTAGACTCAGATCAGATGGTTCATTGAGGAGCTATATTAGCAGCGTCTGCACTGTTTGTCATTCAAAAGTCTCTATCAAATTTAAAGCTTTCATTATACTAAATGGACTTTAACAGTGCAGAGACTCAGTTCGATTCCTTGGGAAAGTTAAACAGTGATGGACCAGTCCAAGATGGTTAATTAAGAGATTTAAACAGTGATGTTGCCAGTCCAGTTTGATTCATTCAAGAATTAAACAGTGATGTTGCCAGTCTAGTTTGATTCATTGAGATGTAGTCAAACAGTGATGGACCAGTCCATTTTGATTCATACAAAGGATTACATGTACAACCCTTTACTCCGTGAATACGCCTTTCTTTTCAATTTGCAAACCAGGTAGACCCAGATCAGACAGTTCCTGTAGGAACTATCTAATCAGGGGTTGCTCTGTTTGCTGTTGTAATAGTACAGATATATAGTTCTACCATTTCTACCATAGCTAAAAATTCATGTGTCCATGTACTGTAATAACAATTAATCTAATTAATATTCATGCTGTTATTATTTCTTTCATTATTTCTTTTACTCATGGAGTAAAGGGTTAAGCAGACGCCCTTTTTATACGCCCACCTATTAAAAGGTGGTTGTAAATTGGCACGACCCTGTCCATCAGTCCGTCCGTCCATCGGTTCGTTCGTTTGTTCGTTTGTTTGTTCGTTCGTTTGTTTGTTCGTTCGTTCGTTTGTCTGTCAACATTTTGTTTGTCCGTTGTTTTCTCGGAAAATTATTTGACGGATATTAATGAAACTTCACACAAATGTTTAATGCATCAAGATCTGAGTCAATTCTGAGATTCATTTGGTTTTTCGCTTCGGAGTTATGGCCCTTGTTCTTAAAAATACTGCAAATACAGTACAACCCCTCTAATATGACCACTTAATAAATGAACATTGTTGTCTTTATAAGCAGGTGGTTGCTTAAGGCAGGACAAAAGTAATGCAGAAAGTTCCTCTAGGAGCTTTCTGCATTACTTTTATCCAGCATTCATCTACCCCCTGTCTCTAGCGTCCAGA
Organism: Azorinus chamasolen; assembly: GCA_963576725.1. NCBI lineage: Eukaryota > Metazoa > Mollusca > Bivalvia > Cardiida > Solecurtidae > Azorinus > Azorinus chamasolen. The sequence continues at coordinate 47,182,512 of OY755244.1, forward strand.
ATTATATCTCTTTTAGTGGTCACATTAGAGGGGTCTTACTGTATATGCAAATATGAGGATGGCCATAACTTTTTCATTTTAACCCTTTCTCTCGTTTAAGCGTGTTTTCACGCATTTGCAAACATAGTAGACCCAGATTAGACAGCTCCTTGAGGATCTGTCTGATCAGGGTCTGTTCTGTTTGCTAATATAATGTGATATATGTGTTTCTTTAGTTTCTAAAATGGCTACAATGTTCCACATTCCATATTTCATTATAACTACATTTTCTATGAATTTTCAGTAGGTATTGAAATTTGGAATAAACATAGAACAGGGAAAGAGTTCAATGATATTTACTTCCACTATTTTTAATATGATATAACCTTGATATAAATTTTACGTATATTGCGGGGGGGGGGGGTCATTTTATTTTAAAGGTATGGCCCTTGAACATTGTGTGTTGATTGCATTGTTTGTCTGTCAACTTTTAGTTTGTCTCTTGTTTTCTGGGAAAACTATAATAGGATATTGACACAAATATTTCATGCAACAAAATCTGAAACTGAGTTGATTTTGTGGTTCATTTAATATGTCGTTACACAGAGTTTTGGCCCATGCACTTAACGAAATTCTTCAAATATGAGAATGGCCATATCTTTTTAGATTAATAAGATATTCACTTCAATTATTATTTTATATAATATCACATTAATATGGAGATCAAGATCTGAAGCACAAATAAGAAAATGTCAAAACTTATAAGGCATATTGAATCGGAGAAAGTTTGCAAGTGGGCTCATCATGTACCATATGTGGTATTGTCCTGTTTTATTAACCTGTCAAAATCCAAATAATTATACGCTTTCTGTTGCTGAACACACCATAAATAGCTTCGGTTGATATCGATTGTTTCCGCTAATAAAAACTTTCCTACTTGGCTTATTCAAGTACTTGTACATTTATTGTGAATCTCGTGAAAACCGTTTGAAAAACAGGTTTACCCAAGCAAAATATATCCATTCAGTGACGTAGGAATATTCACATTTTGACAGGTCAATAAAACAGGACAATACTCTTGTTACAGTAGTAGACGAGTTTACAAGTATGCTTTTGATTAATAGCAATTTTATTCTGACATTACAATTGTTTTCCTCCTGATTTTCAGATGGTGAACTTTACAAGACTGGTTAGGAGTAAGTATTTGTTTCTTCATTTTTTCATTAGTGTTACAAATTTTAACTCTTTGCACACAAATGCCAGTTTAAGGTTATCTAAGCAAACAATTTGGATCCAGATGAGCTGGCGAGTTGCATATGAATGCTATAAACTCATACTGTACTATTTGTGATGGATCCCGTTATAATGTCTTTATTCTTCTTGTCCATAGAGACACCTCTCATAATGTCCATCATTCCTCTAATCTACAGAGATATCTCTCATAATGTCCTTTATCCTTCTAACGCATGAAGATAACTTTTGACACAGAGGTCTGTAACATATAACCCTTTTCCTTATGTAAGCACATTGTGACATTTCTGCAAACATAGTAGACCCAGATAAGATTGCTCCTATATGATCTGATCAGGGTCTGCTCTATTTGCATATGGTGTAATATAGGTCTGATTCTACAGCTTCTGCATGAGCCAAAATGTCCTGTGTTCATAAACCATGATAAAAATATTCTTCTTAATATTTATGATGTCATTATTTCCTACATGAATATTCATCAGGGAAAGGGTTAAGCAACCAGAGAAGATCCTGATTGGACAACAGCTCATACCAGAGCTGTCTGATTTGGGTCTACTCTGTCAGTTATGGTTTAAGCCTTTCCTCCATAGGCTATTTTTAGACCCAACCTCTTTGAATGAATCTACCCAAGAGGAGCATTTACTAGAGGAAAGTAAAAATTCAGAATTTCTTAGTTTGAAACTATTGTGATAAGTAGAGCATTTGCTCCTATAGGAGCACATGCTCTATTTATCACAATGGTTTCTTTAAGTGACTTCTACAGAGGCGTCGAAAGGTGTATTTATGGAGAAAAGGGTTAAAATGTGGGATTATCAAGTTAGCAAGTAAAGAGTTAAAATAAATTAACCATTTTCCCCATAGAGATATCTTTTCAAGTATTTGCAAACAGAAGAGACCCAGATCAGATGACTGCTATAGGAGCTGCACTGTTTGCTTATGAAATAATATTTCAGATTCAGCAATCCTTACACTGTCCATAATGAAGGGAGACTTAAACTGCCCTTATAATAAAATGATCGTAATACTGTTCATAATGATATGAGTCTTAAAATAACTATAATGAAGGGAGATTTAAATATCAACATAATACAGTGAACCTTATACGGCTTATAATGAAGTGAGCCTACACTGTCCATTATAAAATGTTTGTTTTTCCCATTTAAGGAGCATGGCAGAGAGTGACAGATTGCTTTAGAAACAGGAGGAGAGACACACATGCAGAGGAGCAGAGGCAACACAGGAGGAGGGAGACTGTGGAGCGTCAGAGAGAGAGGAGGTCGGAGGTTGTGGAGCGTGGTAGGGGACCCTCCGGAGTGCAAACAGCTTTGCACCCTAGCTGGTGAGTAATTTTGAATAGTAAAACTCTACAATGATCACATGCAATATTACTGGGAGTTTGGACAGCTGGTAGCTTAACCCTTTATTCAATAAATGTGTCTTTCTATGCCTTTGCAAACAGAGTAGTCCCAAATATGTTTGCTTATAAAAATATAGATATTATTTTACAGTTTTTGCGTTGGCCCAAAATGCCTGAGTCCATGTGCTATTATAACAAATAGTCTAATTAATATGCATGGTATCATTTTATTTCTTACATGAATATTCATGGAGTAAAAGGTTAATACAGGGTGAAAATTATGCAGTAAAGGGCCCGTCACACCATAACGTTCTGGTCAACGTTCTCTGAACGTTTCAATCATTCAATTTTTGAGCGTTCTAGAGTGAAGATGACACATCTGGCCTGTGATAAATGTAAACCTAATGCATGACTAGCGTGTATCTTAAGCGCGAGAAGCGTGTAACAGCGACCAAGTAAGATGCCCCTGAAAACCATTAGCGTGTGCTGACGTGCCACTGGCGCACAACGAATGATTTGTGAACATTAGGCATGCGTGTTGAGCGTGTGACTAACGTGTGAATAACGACAGAATAGCGTTTTGATGTTCGTTTGACTTTAGCCACACGCTGTGTGCGCTTGGGGACCGTTCAGCGGTCGTTGACAGGTCGCCATTGAGTCGTTCACTACAAAGCAAACAATTAGTAACAACCAAGTAACGTAAAATTAAACGTTGAAGAACGCTGGTCTCAGTGAGAACTTTTGTGTATGTTCAAAAAATATTTTCCGGGCCAGCGTTCTCTGCCGATTCCCGGCGATCACCAACGTTCACTAGCGTTCACAAGCATTCACACAACGCTCTTCTGCCGCTATCCAGCGACCATGGGCGGCTACTAACGTTTCCTCAAACGCCAGAGAACGCTGACCAGAACGTCATGGTGTGACGGGCCCATAAGCTCATTAAGAAACATTCTCACTACTTTTGTTCTGAATTAAGAAACCATCCTTCTATATTTGCATTTTAACCATTTCATCCATAGGCTATTTTAGCCTCTCTTTGAATCAATCTACCGAAAAGGAGCATTTACTAGAGAAAAGGAAAAGTTTAGAATTGTGTAGTTTTGAAACTATTGTGATAAATAGAGCATTATTTTGCTCCTATAGGAGAAAATGTTCTATTTATCACAATAGTTTCCACAGGTGATTTTTACAGAGGTGTAGAAAGGCGTATTTATGACGGAAAGGGTTAACACATTTGCCAACAGAATACACCAAGATCAGATATAGCTCCTGGTAACTGTCATATTCAGGTATACTCTGTTTGCTTATGAAACAATATAGGCTATAATTTCTCTTATGGCCAAAACTTCCAGTGTGCATATGCAAGAATAAAAACATGTTCAGGTCATTATTTCTTACATGGATATTCATTAACCCCCTTCCTACTGACACCTGTTCGTGCCCCTAATCACAATGGTTTCAAAACTACATAATTCTAAAAGTTTCCTTTTCACTAGTAGATGTTCCTTTTCGGTAGATTGATTCAAAGAGATTGGGTCTAAATATAGTCTAGTATGAAACGGGTTCAGGCGAATGGTTAAGTGATCATGATATAGCGGTTTCTATTGTAATTGTTCCACAACTGTAAAAATATGATGTTTGCTCAAAGTTGGTTCTGGTGTAAATTTTGTTGTTGAGAAACTGTTGACAGAGGGTCAGCAGCTTGGCTAATCAAAGATGACGAGTTACATCTCATCTGGATCTAAGCAGTTGGCAAATGCAACTGAGATTGTGGATAGTTTGTGTTTGCAGGGGTCCTGAAAGGCATATGCATATTGTAAAGGGTTAATATTGCCTCAAATGATTCTAATGAGTACAAACAAAAAATGAGAACAAACATGAAATGAGTACAAACAAGATGGGTTTGATAGAGAAATATAAAATTTCTTAACCCTTCCCTCAAGTATATTTATTTAACCGCCTTTCTATGCCACTGTCATAGTCACTTATTGAAACATTTGTGATAAATAGAGCATTTGCTCCATAGGAAAGGCGGGCATCATAGTTCTATTTATGACAATGATTTCAATACTACACAATTCTGACATTTTCCTTTTCTCTAGTAAATGCTTCTTTTCCGTATTTCTTCAAAGGGTTGGGTCAAAAAATAGCCTATGAGGGAATGGGTTAAGACATAATGACATTATGAATATTTATTAGCTGAATAGGCAGAAATTGTAGAATCACACCATAAGCAAATAGAGCAGGCCCTGATAGAGATGTCTACTCTGCAAATGCGTGGAAAGGCCTTCGTATGAAGGAAACGGTTAAATACTTTTCTGACAGGTAGTCTTTACAACAAAGTTTAGATCCATACCTCATTTGTCACTCTATATATAATAAGACACAAGCTTATTTCCATTCTTGAAACATTGTTTTATTATTAAAAGGTAGAAATGTGTACTTTGGGGGTTGACCGTCACGGACTTACATCCGATTTTGGCTGATGTGAATGAAACTTCTGAAAGTTTACAGCACTGTGCTTGCACTCTTGTCAAAGGCATTTCATCATTTATCCTTTAAATATTTTTTTTATTTTGTTTATCGCAGTGGGAAGAGGTCTCAGGTCCAGATATAATGCATAAATTAAAACATTTTCAAGAACAACTTTATCCACCAAATTCTATGGTGTGACCACTCTTTAGAATCGTCTCTTCGAGAAGAATTTAAAGAGCATTTACACCATAGAGTTTGGATAATTGGCAATTTTAGTATTTGAAGACAGTAAATCCCCTCAAATGTCACCTGTAAAAAGGGGCATAATTCAGCAGCAATGGTAACTTTCATCCTGCATTAAGCAACCACCTGCTCATAAAGACAGCCATGTTTATTCATTAAGTGATTGCATTAGAGGGGCATACTTCATAGTAGATAGGGTCAGGTGGTAGCTCAAGGTAGGACATTAGTTATGCAGAAAGCTCCTTTAGGGGCTTTCTTCATAACTTTTGTCCTGCATTAAGCATCCATCTGCTTATAAAGACAGTCATGTTTATTCATTAAGTGGGTGCATTAGCGGGGTTTTACTGTGTACACTTTTATCTGTTGCTGTGATTTGGAAACATCATGGATCCAGATGAGATACCGAGTAACCTGGCAACTCATCAGGATTCAAGCTGTTTTGACACTTGGTCCAAACTTATTTAGTTGATTGAATCTGACCCAGATCAATTATATTAGTAGATATTATGTACATTTCACAGTGGGATCAGCAATAAGACAGTATTTATTACTAGCCACTGAAAGTCTGCCCTTAACCCTTTCGCTGCCAATGCCGGATCTGTGATTACCTATGCAAACAGTTTGGATCCAGATGAGACGCCAAGTAACTTGGCGTCTCATCAGGATCCAAACTGTTTGTTACTGTTACTATGTTTTTGAAACAAAAATGAAGAAAATAAAAGAAATGAAATTTTGTAGCAGACGACAAAGTTAGCAGACGACAGAATATGGCAGCGAAAAGGTTAACCCTTAACTACATGACTATTCAAATATAATTCAAGTATTATTGATAATGAAGAAAATATTCCGAAAGGCGTCTCATCTGGATCCAAACTGTTTGCATAGGTAATCACAGATCTGGCATTGGCAGCGAAAGGGTTATTATAATACTTAAATACTTGAATTGCTCTGATCTGATATTTTGACCACTAAGGGCCTTTTTTCAAAGATTATCATGTCAAAATACACGTCACATTTTTGTTAAATGCATTCAGCCATAAAATCAAAGAGAATAATCAGATCAGAGCAATTCAAGTATTTATGTATAAATCATTATTATCATTATCATTATCATTATCATTATTATTATTATTATTATTATTATTATTATTATTATTATTATTATTATTATAATTATTATTAAATCATGAATATTAATTTGGTTTATTTTTATGGCAGAAACTGTAGAATAGAATGTATATCAAAATGAAAATCAAACAGATTCAAAGGCCCTGATCAAACGTTAGAAAGGCATATTTATGGAGTAACAGGTTAAATTGTGGTCTGGACAAGCGATTTCTCTTACTGCTTGACATTTTAGGATAATATATTCAAAATATGATACAGAGCTTCAGATAAGATGTGTAAATTCAACATTTTCAAGAATAACTCCTTTTTTCTCCATGTAGCCCTATATTGTGACCACGCTTTAGAATCGTCTATTCGAGATGATTCTAAAGGGTGGTCACAGTATAGGGTTTGGTGGAGAAATAACGATTTTAGTATTTGGGTACGCACATTATCTGTGGCTCCAATGATATAGTCTACTTATGTAGGGATATTCCTTTGAATGAGGGACATACACACAGGCACTGTCATTTCCAAAACGTGTTGACCCAGATCAGAGGGCTTCTACAAGCCCTCTGATCAGGGTTTGCACTATTTTTCATTCGAAATCCTCTGGCAAGTTTAACTCTGCACGCTAGTGGTGAAACTATGATTACATAATGCAAACAGTTTTACAGAAGCAGATAACAATTATTGCAGATGAAAAAATACTCAGCATGCAAAGAGTTAAGCCTTTTATACTTTGTGGATTCTATAGTTAATTGCTGATGGGCTATCAGTGGTGAAAGGGTTAAGTCTGTTTTAACCCTTTCCTCCATAGGTTATTTTAAGACCAATCTCTTGGAATGAATCTACCGAAAAGGAGCATTAACTAGAGAAAAGGAAGATTTTAGAATTTTTTAGTTTGAAACCATTGTGCTCTATTTATCACAATGGTTTCAACAGGTGACTTTTACAGATTCAATATCAGGGAATGTGTTAATGGTCCCTTGATTATTAAAAATATTATATGTTTTGCCAAGTGTACAGTGTAGTTGTAGTACTCACGTGCTGTTAAAGTTCTAGTATGCCAGTGTCATTAATTCATTTTTGTCATTCCATATGCCTTTTTTCTCATTGGACTGGCATTAAAAAAGCCCTACAATATAGCTTGTGAGATAAATTTTAGCCCTGTCATCCCCAATATATTATCAGGGTCCATGTTTATAAAACTTTTAGTTGAGCCTGAGTTCGTTCTCAATTTTTTGATTGGTCAGGCCAATCAAAAGCTTGAGAACTCAAATCTGACTAATCAAAAACTTGAGAACGAAACTCTGACTCAACTAAAAGCTCGTATAAGCATGGACCCTGTTCAATTTGAACTCCTTCAACACTATACAGACTGTAATTTGATTACCTCTCAAACAATTTATATCCAGTTGGAGCGCTGAGTAACTCAGATCAGGATTATGAACTGCTTGAGATAAAGGAACTATATGATCTTGGTCTGCTCTGTTTGCAAATGCATGAAAAAAGTATTAATATGAGGGAAATGGTTAACTGAATTTTTATAATCTTCATCATGGACAAATATATAACAAAAGATTTTTACCACAACAGATACTGTAGAATTAGATCTATATTATTTCATACATAACCAGCAGACCCTGATCAGACGGCTCTAGCAGGAGCCTTCTGATCATGGTCTACTATACATTTATTTGCAAAGGCATCACTATACAGTAACAGTTATTTGAGGCAGCCTAATTATCCTAAGTATATTTGAACTTCAATATCTCTAACTCGGATAACTCGAATTTTGGGATTACTCGGAATTAAAGTTAGGTCCTTCCAAAAATTACAATATAGAATTGCTCCGATATGTATTACTGTGCATATCTAGAAACACATATGACAGTTTAATGCAGGTCTAAAGTAATGATGAAAGCTCCTGCAGCATTACTTTAGATCTGCATTAAGCTGTGAACTTTAGATAGTGTCCAGATAAAAAATTGAATAACTCGAACTTATATTATCTCGAACTAATTTGCATGGTCCGGTGAAGTTTAAGATATTGACATTCAGCTGTAATTAAAAAAACCAGTCTCTACTTTACACCAGTTTGTAAAGCTGAATACGCAATTCTACACCTTTTCAAGCAAAGTAGACCCAGTTTAGATGGCTCCTATAGGAGCCCTCTTATCAAAATCTGCACTGTTTGCTTATAATATAATATAGAGCTGATTCTACAGGCTCAGCCATGCCCAACAGGCTTTATGTTCATATGTCAGTATAAAAATTAAACTAATTAATATTCATAGTAGCATTATTTCATGTATGAATATTCAAAGAGTAAAGGGCTAACACTTCTCATACTATATGCCTTTTGACTTTCATTTGCGATCTGCTCGGTTCCAAATGAGATGCCGAGTTACTCGGCGTTTCATCAGAATCCAAGCCGCTCACCACTCATCCAGTATTATCTCTCAAAATTTCAGCCAACTGGATATATTTTACAAAATTTAATGAATGCATTGAAATTTTCAGCTAACATCAGTATTTGTTTAACCCATTCCCTCATAGGCTATTTTTGGATCATAATTCTTTGAATAAATCTACCAAAAATGAGCATTAACTAGAGAAACGGGAAATTTCAGATTTGTGGGTTTTGTGTAGTTTTTTGTGTAGTTTTGAAACCATTATGATAAATAGAGCATTTGCTCCTAGGGAGCAAATGCTCAATTTATCACAATGGTTTCAGAAAGTGACTGTTACAGAGGCGTCAAAAGGCGTAAATAATGAGGGGATGGGTTAACATGAGAAGTGTTAAATGAAACAACAAACAGAAGGAAGCTTATAGTGTAAACCATGATCAACTTTTCCATCAGGAGGTTTGTTTTGGACTATCTTGCCTAGTTTGTTAAATGAGGTATCTAGTACAGTAAAACCTGTCTTAACCCTTTCCTCCATAAACAAGCCTTTCTACGCCTCTGTAATAGTCATTGCTTGAAACCACTGTGATAAATAGAGCATTTGCTCATATAGGAGCAAAAGCTCTATTTATCACAATGGTTTCAAACTACAAAATTCTAAAATTTTCCTTTTCTGTAGTTAATGCTCCTTTTCTATATATTTATTCAAAGTTGTTGGATCTATAAATAGCCTATGGAGGAAAGGATTAAGCAACTAATAAAAAGAGGTATAAATCTGGATCTGGATCAGATGGTAGCTAATTGCCTGTCAAAAGTAATGTAGAAAATCCCTGTTACGTTTGCAGACCACCCACAATATAAACTGAGATATTTTATTTTGTCTATTTTTAGGTACCGTCCTCAGACCTGGCATCCAGACTTTAGACCCGACCCTTCTCTTTTTGTTTTTCAAAGGTCGCATTTGGCTAGGCGACCACTTCATACTGGAAATGAAGTCGGAGGAATTAATAGTCAACACCTCCAAAATAATGCCCCTGTTAGGATTATGGTAGGCAATCAGTCCTTTGTACCTGAACCTCTTGAGATGGGAAATTCCCAACTCGTCCAGACTCCCCCGAACCCTGCAGGACATGGTCACAGTAGTCCTAGCGGCTTACCTCAACCAACGGATGGAGAGATGGTTGGAGAGACACCTGCACCTCCTCCAGTGAGACCTCCTGTTTTTGCCAGGTCTCTCTTTGGGAGTTCGGATCCAGTTTTTGATCAGTCTGTGGATCAAAGACTGGAGATGATGGACTCTCAAGGAGAGCAGGAGGTGACATTGGAAGAGTCTGTAGCTGTTTTACCAGAGGAGACAGAGGCGGTGCGTGCGGAATCGATGGAGACTGAGGATATAGAAGGTACACCTTCCATCTTATTGCCTACATCACCTAGCCTTCCAACTTCTCCTCATGCTTCCCTGGTGTCAGAGGATGAAGAGATGGAGGAGAACCATGAAGCCATGCAGGTTGATGAGGAGGAAGGTTCCCCTTCCTACCCATCTCCTCCATTGCCTCATGGTTCTTCCCCTACTCTTCTTTCCTCGGCATCAGTGGATGATGATGAGGAGGTGGACAGCGAGGTTGTTGTGGTGAATGAGAGGGAAGGTTCACCATCTGTATCCTCAACTCCATCTTCTGCATCTCCGCCTCATCCTTCTCTGGCAAGGTCTCCAGTCATTGCCCCACCTCGGCGGAAGAGGGCCCGTTCTCCTGAGCCTTCTACCTTTGAGCCCCCTTGTAAGCGCCGGCGTGTCGACAACCAGCAGCCTCAACCAGCTGAGCCGGATGACAGAGTTGATGGTGAACCCCCAGTTCAGCGGGGTCCTGGTTATTCTAGGTATGGGAGGAAGTACAAACCAGTGAACCCGCTGAACTATAAAGTTAAGGGTTAGTAATATTCTTACCTTCTTATATTAGTGTTTCATACAGACCTGTAGATAAGAAGCATACAATTGGTTCGTCCAAATCATCTCACAATGTTAATTCAAATAAGTACCAAACAATTGTGATATTTGGCTCAAAAATACAGAAAATGTTTGTTTAAATATGCTTCATATCTTGGGCTCCACATAACAATTTCAATCTGGAACATGCATGCACTGTCTTTTGCAAACAATGTAGACCCATATCAGACAGCTTGCATTGGAGACCTCTGATCATGATCCGCACTAGTGTTTCATTCAAAACTCTCTGGCAAGTTTAAGTCATTCATACTAAGTGAACTCAGTTAAACGCAGATGGTCAACTGCTCTCTGATTGTTCATGGTTGAAAGGGTTAACCCTTTCCCTGTTCTATACTTATTCCAAATTTCAATAACTGCTGAATATTCAGACGAAAGAGCTATGATGAAATAATGGAATGTGGAACATTGTAGCCATGTTAGAAACTAGAGAAATAGGTCTGTCAAATTCCATTAGCAAACAGAGCAGACCCTGATAAGATGGTACCTAAAAGAGCCATCTGTTTAGGAGCCGTCTAATATCGGTCTATTCTGATTGAAAATCCATGAAAAGATGTTTGAACAGCATCCGTAATCGATTGGTTATTTCTTTAACCATTTCCTCCTTAAATACGCCTTTCTACGCCTCTATTGCAATCGTGACTTCTTGAAAACATTGTGATAAATAGAGTGTTTGTTCCATAGGAGCAAATGCTCCATTTATCCCAATGGTTTCTATACTACACAATTATAACATTTTCCTTTTCTCTAGTAAATGGTCCTTTTCGGTAGATTCATTCAAAGGTTGGTTCTAAAATAGTCAAGGAGGAAAGGTTTAAAATAATTCTCATAGCTTCCATTTCCAATTCAATATGTTCTAACAGCCTTCCAGCTTGCTTACAGTAGGACGGTGGCACAAACGGGATGTTCTACTGACACAGTGCACGAAACAATGCAATGTTCCGTGCACTGCAAAAATCTCGGGGTCTTCCTCAACTTGTAATTAGCTGGACATTGTGATGTGACTGAAATTCTCTTTAAGTGATTTAAAAAACAATACAAACAAACAAACAATCTGACAGGTACATGATTGTGCATTCATTAAACTCATGTGACCGTAAATTGTAAAATTCAAAAAAGTAATTTTTCAATTCTCATTCCTCAAAATGTCTCTTGCTTATAATGCCAAGTTCTAAAACGTCATATGATTCATACAGTCATTATTTCTAACATGAATATTCATAAGGTAAAGGGCTGTAGCAGGTTTTTTGTAAATCATTATAAGTGTAAAAAGAATTACCTTTGTTGGTATCTTTTGATCTAGATCAGCCACTTAGTAGTTCGTTATCTTATTTGGATCATAAGTAATTGATGGAGGATTCGTGTTTTGGACTGAAAAATGAAATTAAACTGAAAAATGAAATTAAACCTGTCCTATTTAGCTATTTTAGACCCAACCTTTTTGAATGAATCTACCGAAAAGGAGCATTTACTAGAGGAAAGTAAAATTTTAGAATTTTGTAGTTTGAAACCATTGTGATAAATAGAGCATTTGCTCCTATAGGAGCAAATGTTCTATTTATCACAACGGTTTCATTAAGTGATTTTACAAAGGTGTAGAAAGGGGTATTTATGGAGGAAAGGGTGAACTCTTTGCTCGCTAAGTAATTTTTCATCTATAACAATTGTCATTTGCTTTAGTTCTGAAAATATTTTTTCTCTCATTTCTTTGCAAAAAGAAGGCCATAGAGTTGGGTCACTGCATCAAATATAACTGTTTACGCGGGTAATAACAATTTTACACCCTGCATGCAAAGAGTTAAACTAAAACTGGTTTGTTGCAGGAATTTATTTTTATTTCTTGTCGTTAATTGATTGTGTTTCATTATTGCAGGGGGTACACCATCAATTCGAAGGAAATAGTGCTAGACGCATTCTTCCCGGTCATCTGGCTCAGCTGGTTGAGGTAGGGTCTCATACAGATATAAACATAGAAAGTACAAGCTTCACAGAATACAGGAAGTTTTACAAGGATCATGACAGCAAAATGAAATACCAAAAGTATTAAGACAGACAAAACGTGGGCAAATAGTGCAGACCCAGGTCAAACGATTCCTGAAAGAATGGTTTGATCCGATCCTACACTATTTTCTTAGTTGGATATGGGCATGACTGTATTGTTATAGGCATATTTCTCCACTGGATTGTTGCTGTTTACAGTACTGCTCAAACACTACAAGCTGGATTTCAATGAAACTCATATGTGAAGAAGTGTTTACATATTACGACTGGACATTTCATGATGGATTGTTAACCCTTTACTCCATAAATACGCCTTTCTACGCCTTTGCAAACAGTAGACCCAGATCAGATGGATCCTATAGGAGCCATCTGGTCCGGGTCTGCTCTGTTTGCTTATGGAATGATATAGATCTGATTCTACAATTTCTGCTACGGCAAAGATTTCATATGCCAATATGCCATTTTAAAAGATAATCTAATTCATTCTCATAATGTCATCATTTTTAACATGAATATTCATGGAGTAAAGGGTTAATGGATTCATGGCCCTTTATGTTGATTTAAACCCCTATGCCTTTGTTCATGACCTGGGTCCCTGCTTATAAAACTTTTAGTTGAGTCTGAGAACGTTCTCAAGCTTTTGATTGCACCACTAATCAAAAGCTTGAGAACTCAAATCTGACCAATCAAAAGCCTGAGAACGAAACTCAGACTCAACTAAAAGCTTTATAAGCATGGACCCTGATGAAAGGGCTTCTCTAGGACATCAGAGGCTCATTTTACTCGCCAAAATGGTTAAGTTTCATTTGTCAGTAAATACAGCCATCATCAGTTTTCCTACCAACGTTTCTTATCAATTTCATTTCAAAACCATGGTCAGGACATTTTTGCAGTTTGGATCCTGATGGGATGATAATTTAGTTTGCATCACATTTCGTAACCCAGTGTCAAACATAAGGGGCTTACAAAGTAGTTACTACACTGCATTACCATAAGAATCCTAGATTTTCTTTATCCCCAGTTCCACACGGAGTGGTCTTACTAAGTGGTTACTACTGAGCTTCACCATAAGAAATCTTTATAATCTGTATCATCAATGCCACACACAGTGGTATTACTAATTGGTTACACCACACAGAATGGCTTTACTAAATAGTTCCTACTCAGCACCACCATAAGAAACCTAGATTTTCTTTATCCTCAGTACCAGAGAAAGTAGTCTATGAGCATCACCGTAAGAAATCTATATTTTCTGTATCCTCAGTGCCACACAGAATGATCTAAGTTACTAAGTGGGTATGCCACACACAGGGATCTTACTAAGTGATTATGCTGCACAGGGAGGTCCAATAGTTATGGCACACAGAGTGGTTCTACTTAGTTGTTATAAGAGTGGTCTGAGTAGATACGCCACACAGAGTTGTCTTACTAAGTAATCATGTTGCAAAGATGATCTTACAAAGTAGTTGTGTCACACAGAGTAGTCTAAGTAGTTACACCACACAGAGTGGTCTAACTAAGGGTTTATGACACACAAGGTGGTTTCAGTAGGTGGTTTCACACAAAGTGGTCTAGGCAGTTACGCCACATAGAGTGGTCTAAGTTGTTATGCCACACAGAGTGGGCTAGATAGTTATGCCACACAGAGAGGTCTAAGTATTTATGCCACAGAGAGTGGTCTAAGTAGTTATTCCACACAGAGTGCTCTAAGTAGTTAGACCGCAGTGAATAGTATAAGTAGCTATGCCACAGAGAGTGGTCTAAGTGGTTACTCTACACAGAGTGGTCTAAGTAGTTACGCCACATAGAGTGGTCTAAGTAGTAACGCCACAGAGAGTGGTCTAAATAGTTACACCACAGAAAGTGGTCTAAGTTGTCATGCCACACAGGGTGGTCTAAGTAGTTACGCCACAGAGTGGTCTAAGTAGTTACACCAAACGGAGTAAGTTATTATGCCACATAAAGTGGTTTAAGCACTTATGCCATACAGAGTGGACTTACTAAGAGGTTACGCCGCACAAGGTGGGTTCAATAGTTATGCGACTTTTACTGAGTGGTTACGCCACACACAGTGGTCTAAGTAGTTACGGCACAGATAGCAGTCTAAGTAGTTACGCCACAGAGAGTGGTCTCAGTTGTTATGCCACACAGAGTGGTCTAAGTAGTTGCGCCACACAGAGTCGTCTAAGTAGTTATGTCACGGAGAGTGGTCTCAGTTATTTTGCCACACAAAGTGATTTAAGTAGTTATGCCACACAAGGTGGTTTAAGCAGTCACACCATACAGAGTGGTCTTACTAAGAGGTTACACCGCACAACATAGTTTAAGTAGTTATACCACACAAAGTAATCTTACTAAGTGGTTACACACAAAAACTGGACTAAGTAGTTACACCACACAGAGTGGACCACGATCTGATGGCTCCAGTAGGAACCGTCTACTGTGTTTGCACACACATCCCTTGAAGTTAAGTTCATGGCTATTCATGAAGTGATCAATTCATACATAAACATTCATTAGGGAAAGAGTTGAATAATTATAACACATACTTAATTGCATGCCTGTATGTCTGCTACAGACACAGAGAGAGACCGAGAGAAAGAGACACACAGAGACTGACAGAGAGAAAGAGAGAGAGAGAGAGATAGAGAGGGAGAGAGAGAGAGAGAATTAACTTAATCAGTAAACAATAACAAATTAAATGAATGCTTATGATACTAATAATAGTAAAAAATGAAATATAATAGTAATAATAATAATAATTATAATAAAAAAGGTAAAATTAAATTACAATAATAATGACAATTACATAATACATGTAATAATAATAATAATAATAATAATAATAATAATTATAAAAATAATAATAATAATAATAACAATTCTTTTGACTGGGTAAAAGTGACCTTGTCTGGCTTGAAATACAGGCACTTGTATCACCATTGTTTGTCTAAGTTGTCTGAATTTAAGTGTTCGGTACAATTTCTATGCAGAATGTCGGATCGGACAACTGGGTGTGATACAGGGACCTATCTCTATGGCTGGGTACACATGGTCATTTTTACCCAGTCTGTCCTTCTTTCTGTCTCTTTGTCTTTTGTCTTGTCTTTCCACACTAACGGGGCTTTTTCTACTAACATTAAAGCTGAGTGGAAGAATGGGTTGCACCACTTTTCCAGCCAGTTTTAGCTTTACCTGGAATCTGTCTTCATATAGTATGTATTAAAATGTTAAAAGGCTTTACTTCTCATAAAAATGGTTTTTGACATTTTCGACCTATTCATCAAAGTTTATCTTTGACATAATCATTTCCGACCGTCTTTATAAAGATAAGAATAAAAATCTGAAGGAGTATGTTAATAATACTAAGTTCTGACGAAACTTATATGTTAACAATAAAATTAATAATAAACTCTTAAATCTCACTAATCTGAACCCTCAGATAAGTATCATTATCAGCCATTAAGACAGGTTAGAGCTAAACGCAGTGTGACAATCATACACAAAGCTCCTGTGGGACACTGAGTTACTAATCTGGATCCAAACTGTTTGTATATAGTATCACATTCTCACGCGAGCATGCAAAGAATCAACAAAGAACTCAAGTGGCCAGGGTAGACTTGGCGAGAAAATAATAGAATGTGTCCAGTTGTGATGAGGTACATATCAGTATCCATGGTTAATTAGTTTTTATCCGCTTTGGCCAAATTGGTAATTGGGGAACTCCTCCTACAGTATATGGTCATTATTAACCCATTACTCCATGAATATGCATCGAAGAACTAATGTATGTATGAAGGTTGATCAGCTTAATATTTCTAATAGCATAAGCTCTAGAAAAACTTTGATCCTTATGTAGAATTAGATCTACATTATTTCATAAGCAAACAGAGTAGACCCTGATAAGACAGCTTCTACAGGAGCAGTCTGATCTGGGCCTTAGTAACTCTGTTTGAACAGGCATAAAAAGGCATGTCTATGAAGTAAAGGGTTAACACTTTACCTGATAAAGACGCCTTTTAACACTTTTGCAAACTGAGTAGGCAGAGGTTAGAGGACTCCTGTAAGAGCATGACCTGCTGTTTGCTTATGGAACTATAGTCATGGCTTTAACCATTTCCTCCATAAACACTCCTTTTTACACCTTTGTAATAGTAACTTTTTGAAACCATTGTGATAAATAGAGCATTTGCTCCTTAGGAGCAAATTTATCACAATGGTTTCAAAACTAAAAAAAATCTGAAATTTTCCTTTTCTCTAGTTAATGCTCCTTTTCGGTAGATTTATGGAAAGGGGTTGGATCTAAAAATAGCCTATGTAGGAAAGGGTTAAGTTCCCTTGTTTAGGTATTGTTATAAAAAATTCAGTCACTGTATATTCATGAACTGATAGATATTTACATAATTATTCATTATGTAAAGGGTTAATAATACAATCTGCCCATCTGCAATTGTTGTGAATATCCAGCAGCAAATATTGGAGTTATTGCCCTTTTTGTGATGGGAGTGGGGATTTAAAGTTAGCTTTTAGCTTTTAGTTAGCTTTACTATAAATTTTGATTTCTGTGACATGTGAAGCTTGTATTTTATGTGTTTATTGGTGATTCGTAAAATCTGATACCATTTATTGTTTAAAAGTACTGCCATGTAATACTTGTATATTATAAAATGTTTAAGATTCTATTCCTTTTGATTATTTGTTCTATTTAGGTCAGGCAATAAGTCATCACTGAAATTGAATACAAGTATTACACTTATTTAGAGTAAGAGCCATTTGATTGACATTTTGATATATTTTGATTTGGCATGTACATGTACTAATGTAAGTATGGAAATAGATAATGAAATTTGCAAATGGTATCGGATGTTATGGATCACCTTGTGTCTGTATGAGTTAAAGCTGTTGCACTCGGAGGTTGTATGTATGTTTTGTTGTATGTGTCATTTTTATCCAATGGAAATTTACCCTTATCCTACTGTTCAAATTGCTGTCTGCTAAATATTCTTTCTTCTGCACATCTAGATATTGTACAATTTATGTTTTGAAATTTTGGATGACTGGCAACGGCTTGGATCAAAATGAGAGGCTGAGCTACTGAACATTACATCTTGATCCAAGCTGGTGTTAGATGAAGTTTAATTCTTTGCACCTTAAAGTAATATTTTGTCCACAGTGGTTGTTGTCTGCTTCTTTTTTTATAATAACTTTTCTTCTCATTTGTTTTAAAAATACGGTCAAACAGTTTGGACTGGGTGATGAGACACAGCATGGTGTGGTGTCTCACCCTGGTCCAAAACTGTTTGCATACGTTTTGTCGCTAGCATGCAAAGAATTAGTCATAAATGGTAGGATAAGGGTAGACCAAAAAAAAATAAAAAATAAAAACTCAAATAAAAAGTAATAAAATTGGAAAACACAAAAAAATCAATATTAAAAAATCAATCAAAAAGTAGTAAAATGGGAAAACATACACACAAAAATTAAAACATTTACCCAAATAAATAGCAATCATTTTGATTTCTTTCATTTTGATGCCCACTTTAACCCTTTCCTCCATAAATATGCCTTTCTACACCTGTAAAAGTCACTTTATGAAACCATTGTGATAATTAGAGCATTTGCTCCTGTAAGAGCAAATGCTCTATTTATCACAATGGTTTCAAACTACAAAATTCTAAAATTTTCCTTTTATCTAGTTAATACTCCTTTTCGTTAATTTTTTTCAAAGTGGTTGGATCTAAAAATAGCTTATGGAGGAAAGGGTTATGTCACTCCTCTTTCAGCTCCATCTTATTATTTAACTTGACTATGTTTCAGTATAATGTAGGTACTAAGATAATTTTGGTATCCTTAGTGTAACATAAATGGTTTCATGCATAATTTCTGGCCATAACTTCAAATTTAGTGTTAGGCTCATCAAACTTCTTATATTATATACACATGTATTTATCATAAGCGAACCATTTAATTATTGGCCATAACTTCAAAATTAGAGCTAGATTCATCAAACTTCTAATGCTACAGTTAAGCATCACAAAGGTCACATTCTGGTTACTGACCATAACCTGTTATTCCATGTTTAGGAGTGAAATTTTGAAACTTTGCTGATAGAGGAGCTCTTTCATATTTGTAATTTTGTAAACACATATCCTCATTCATCATCTTCATGTTTGTAACCATACAAATACATATCCTCATTCATCATCTTCATGTTTGTAACCATACAAATACATATCCTCATTCATCATCTTCATGTTTGTAATCTTACAAATACATATCCTCATTCATCATATTCATGTTTGTAATCTTATAAATACATATCCTCATTCATATAACCATGTTTGCATGGTTTTAAGTATGCTAAGTACATGTATGTATTATCCGCCAAAAATGTCATCTGCTTTATCTGCAATCTCATAGAGCTAATTACATGTTCTATGCCACTCAGGGAACAACATCACACAGGAGCTAGTCTCATCAAATTTCTCATGCCATATGCCAACATCACAAGGATCCAATAATTATTGACCATTACTTCAACTTTAGAGATAGTCTAATCAAGTTTCCCATGCCTCATGTCACCATCACATGAGTCCATTTATTTCGGACATTACCTCAGCTTTAGAGCAATTCGCATCAACTTTCTTATGCCACATGTCATCATCTCAGTCCAGTTAAAGGTCAGTGACACTGTAATTTGAAATCTTCGTTAGAATTTTGATGAGACGAGCTCCTGTGTGATGTTATGCCCTGTCTGTGGCATAGTACATGTGATTAGCCCTAAGAGTTGTCAGATAAAGCAGTTGAAATTTTTGTTGGATAATACATATATATACTTAGCATGCTCAAAAAGTATTTGTGGTTTCTCAAGGTCTTTTATTCATATACATGTAGTGTAAATATCAGCATCAATCATTAAACATGCTATTTAATTTGCATCTTAGAATGTTAACCCTTTCCTCCATAAATACGCCTTTCTACGCCTCTTTAAAATTCACTTCATGAAACCATTGTGATAAATAAAGCATTTGCTCCTATAGGAGCAAATCCTCTATTTATCACAATGGTTTCAAACTTCAAATTCTAAACTTTTCCTTTCTTCAAGTTAATACTCCTTTCCGGTAGATTTATTCAAAGTCACGACAGGTTGGATCTAAATATAGCCTATGTAGGAAAGGGTTAACCCTTCTGATGCTGAACATGACCTCACTGGCACTTGTGAACAGCTTGGATCCAGATGAGACACTGGGATACTCGGCATCACATCAAGATCCACTATGTTTGACTTTGGCAGTAGTTTCTCAAAGGCTTGATCCCAGTTAACCCTTTCCTCCATAAATATGCCTTTCTATGCCTCTGTAAAATGTCACCTGCTGAAACCATTGTGATAAATAGAGCATTTGCTCCTGTATGCACAAATGATCTATTTATCACAATGGTTTCAGACTACAAAATTTGAAAGTTTCCTTTTCTATAGTTAATGCTCTTTTTGGTAGATTTATTCAAAGAGATTGGATCTAAATATAGACTATGTAGGAAAGGGTTAACCCTTCTGATGCTAAGCATGATCTTACTGGCATTTGCACAGAGGAGACACTGAGATACCCGGGTTCACATCAAGATCCAATCTGTTTGGCTTGGGCAGTAGTTTCTCAAAGGCTTGATCCCAGTTTACAGTTCAGTTGATCAGATATTGAGCACACATTATTTTGTCAACACGAGAAAGGTTAAGTGCTTATCGCCAAATTGTTGTATGCTTCATTAACTCTTTACGCCCTAAGTAATTGTCGTCTGAGATATAGAGTTTTTGATTGACTCATCTGGGTACAAATCATTTGTGT
Source organism: Azorinus chamasolen (assembly GCA_963576725.1). Taxonomy (NCBI): domain Eukaryota; kingdom Metazoa; phylum Mollusca; class Bivalvia; order Cardiida; family Solecurtidae; genus Azorinus; species Azorinus chamasolen. The sequence goes on from OY755244.1 coordinate 47,203,179, forward strand.
AGTTTATCACGATTTTGGTGCTGACTTGCAAAGAGTTAATGATGAGTGCCCTCCCCATTGCTGTGTAAGCGCTTTACTAAAAGCACCTAGATCCAGCCTGTTTGCACAGGTTATCAGAAATGTGTCACTATAGTACAAGTAATATCAATTACAAAATGGTTGTACTGGAATAAGACTATTTGTTAGTTAGTAGGCAAGATATTGCTTCCTGTTATAGCATTACCAGTGTGCTGGATTTTCTGGTTTGGGTCCATTAAGCCTATATCCTGCTTACTGGTCATTAACCCTTTACTGTATAGGCCCAGATCAGACCTCATCTTCCATACTAATATTGCCATTCAGTCGACATCCTTCAAACTAGTATTGCCATTCAGTCAACATCCTTCATACTAGTATTGTTATTCAGTCGACGTCCTTCATACTAGTATAGCAGTCGACATCCTTCATTCTAGTATTGTCATTCAGTCGACGTCCTTCATACGAGCATTGTCATTCAGTCGACATCCTTCATACTAGCATTGTCATTCAGTCGATGTCCTTCATACTAGTATTGTCTTTCAGTCGAGGTCCTTCATACTAGTAGTGTCATTCAGTCCATATCCTTCATACTAGTATTGTTGGAGATTGGTTCATTCAGTCCTCATCCCCTATTCTAGCATTGTTAGAGACTATTCCATTCGGTCCTCATTCTCCGCACTAGTGTTGTCTTTCAGTGCATATCCTCTTTACTAGTAATGCTGCAGCATTGTCCATTCAGTCCTTCATCCTAAATACTAGTTTTATTGTACAATGCACCATTCAGTCGTCTTTAAATTTCCAGATATTTTAGTATCAGTTGTCCCGTCAGTCTTTATATCATCCATTTTACTGTTGTGATGACTTGTAGCATCATAATCAGGAAATGTGGAAACGTAACACTTTAAAATAGGATGCTCTATCATTCCTGTAAAATGAAGAGTTCATTTAGGATGAAAAGGTATAAGTCGCAAGATGATTTAAATGACATACAGCGATGGTCTCAACCAGGCCTACACTGTTTGTCAGTACCCACATCCCACAATCAAAGGTCAAAGCAGTCCTAAATAATTTGATCCCTCCGTTTTAAAGGCCACACAGTGTTGCCTTGTTGCATTTGTATATAGAGTGGTCTGCAACATTAACCCTTTATTCCACAGACACACCTTTCGGTGCCTTTGCAAACAGGAGTAGACACAAATCAGACAGCTCCTGTAGGACCTGTCTGATCAAGGTCTGTTCTGTTTGTTTATTAAATAACATAAATCTATTTTCCATTTTCTGCCATTCTTATAAATTTCCTCCTGACATGCTGGCACTAGAAACAATATTCATACAATCATTATTTCTGATATGATTATTCATGGAGCAAAGGGTTAAAGAGGCCTAGATCCTCTGTGTCCTATTGTATGATCAACAGGGTCCATGCTTATAAAGCTTTTAGTTGAGTCTGAGTTTCATTCTCAAGCATTTGATTGGTCAGATTTGAGTTCTCAAGCGTTTGATTGGTCAGATTTGAGCCAAAGGCTCAAATCTGACCAATCAAATGCTTGAGAACGTTCTCAGACTCAACTAAAAGTTTTATAAGCATGGACCCAGATTGTGATTTTTTATTCCCAAGATTTCTATTTTCAGGTTCTTCCACAGCTATTGTCATGATGAATGATCAGTGCCATATGTAATTGAGCTTCAGATGTTTAACAAACAGTGAAGACATTGATCAGCTGCCACACATGGTGTCTGATTAGTAGCTAAACTGTTTGTTACTATGAGGACCATCTGTATTTTGGTAATTACAGCCACAAACAGCTTGTCCAAGTGATCATCAGCCATATGCCCAGCTAGAGTTTTGGCTACTGAAGAATTTCTGATTTCTGCTATCAATCTGAATCCAAATGAGTCATGGAGTAATTCTACTTCTCATCTCATCAGGATCCAAACTGGTTTGTTGCGTTTTTAAACGAAACTAAAATTAAAATTCACAAGCACGTTTAAAACTGAAGACAATTTTTGCAGATGACAATTACCTGAAAGTTCTGACTCCAAGGGTTACAAAAGCTCCTGAGTCTGAATCTGAGTTTGTTTTCAAGTTTATGATTGGTCAGCTTTTAAGCTTGCTTAAACCATCCTGTCCTATCAGATTAAAGCAACCTCTTTTGGGATGAGTGGTTGTGACCATCAATCACTGATACATGACTTGATTTTTGACAGGCTTTGTACATTACAAACTTGTATTTACAATTTTGCAAACAGTGTAGATCCAGACCAGGGGGCTCAAAGATGAGCTCTCTGATTAGGGTCTGTACTGTTTGCCATGGTATATGCAAACAGTGTAGACCAAGATCAGACGGCTCCTAGATGAGCTCTCTGATCAGGGTCTGCACTGTTTGCCATGGTATTTGCAATATTTGCAAACAGTGTTGACTCAGATCAGAGGTCTCATAGATGAGCTCTCTGGTCAGAGTATGCACTGTTTGCCATGGTAGGGGGAGGGGGGAGGGGAGGGGTAGGGAAGGGTGGGGAGGGGGATATGGAGGGGAAGGGTAGGGTGTAATATAGCGGTAGTAATGGTGTTGCAGTAGTAGTAGTAACAGTAGTAGTAGTAGCAATAGTAATAGTAGCAGTAGTAGTAGTAGCAATAGTAGTAGTAGCGATAGTAGTAGTAGCAATAGTAGCAATAGTAGTAGTTCTAGTAGACACAGTATTAGTAGCAATAGTAGTTGTAGTATAAATAGTATTAGTGATTCAGTAAACTCCCTCGAAACAGGAATCCTAAATTTCTAATACATGTAGAGAAGAAATTAGATACTTTTAGGCAGGTGACTACTTAATGTAGGGTGGAACTCGTGTATGACTTTCACCCTGCATTAACCTGCCACCTGTCTCCAAGACCAATATCTATACTAAATCTCATGTCCGGTAAGAGGGGTTTTACTGCATTAATTGTAGTAGTAGTAGTCACCGTTGTAGTAGCAATATTAGTTGTAGTAGAAATAGTATTAGTAGTACAGTAAAACCCCTCTAAACTGGAACTTTCTAATAGAGAATAATTTGGATACTTCTAGGCAGTTGGCTGCTTAATGCAGGGTGAAAGTCATGCAGAAAGCTTCTTGAGGGGCTTTCTGTATGACTTTTCACCCTGTATTAAGCTGTCTTTTGTCTCCAAGGACAATTTTTATACTAAAATTAATGTCCAGTTTAAAGGGATTTTACTGCATTAGTAGCAGTAGTAGTACTACTACAAGTAGTAGTAGTTATACAAAATGCAGTTGTAGTAAAAGAAATAGTAGTAGTAGTAGTAGTAGCATCAGTAGTAGGGGTAATAATAGTAGTAGTTAGTAGTAGTAGTAGTAGTAGGGGCAATAGTAGTAGTAAGAGCAGTAGTAGTGGTGGTGGTAATAGATATAGTAGTAGTAGTAGTAGTAGTGGGGGCAATAGTAGTAGTGAGAGCAGTAGTAGTGGTGGTGGTAATAGATATAGTAGTAGTAGTAGTAGTGGGGGCAATAGTAGTAGTAAGAGCAGTAGTAGTGGTGGTGGTAATAGATATAGTAGTAGTAGTATTATACATAGTAGCAATAGAGGAAGTAGTAGGAGTAATTAGTTGTAGTAGTAGTATTTGATCTTTGATAGACTTTGTAAATCATGCAACTGTTTTTGCAAACAGTGTAGACCCAGATCAGGAGGCTCAAATATGAGCCCTCTGATCAAGGTCTGCAGTGTTTACCATGTTATATACAAACAGTGTGTACCGAGATCAGACGGCTCCTTGACGAACTCTCTGATCAGGGTCTGCACTGTTTGTCATAGTAGGGGATGGAAAGAGGGGTTGGGAAGGGTGGGGATAGGGATTGGGGAGGGGTGGGGGATTGTGGAGTATTATAGTGGTAGTAATAGTGTAGCAGTACTTAGTAGTAGCAGTAGTAGTAGTAGTAGTAGTAGTAGAAGTTGTAGTAGTGGTAGTAGTAGTATTAGTAGTAGCAGTAGCATTAGTAGTAGGGGTATTAATAGTATTAGTTAGTATTAGTTAGTAGTAGTAGTAGTAGTAGTAGTAGTAGTAGTAGTAGTAGTAGTAGTAGTAATAGAAGAAGTAGGGGAAACAGTTGTAGTAAGAGCAGTAGTAGTGGTGGTGGTAATAGATATAGTAGTAGTAGTAGTATACATAGTAGCAATATAGGAAGTAGTAGTAGTAATTAGTTGTAGTAGTAGTATTTGATCTTTGATAGACTTTGTAAATCATGCAACTGTTTTTGCAAACAGTGTAGACCCAAATCAGGGGGCTCAAATATGAGCCCTCTGATCAAAGTATGCAGTGTTTGCCATGTTATATACAAACAGTGTGGACCGAGATCAGATGGCTCCTTGGTGAACTCTCTGATCAGGGTATGCACTGTTTGTCATAGTAGGGGAGGGAAAGAGGGGTTGGGAAGGGTGGGGATAGGGATGGGGGAGGGGTGGGGATTGTGGAGTATAATAGTGGTATTAATAGTGTAGCAGTACTTAGTAGTAGTAGTAGTAGTAGTAGTAGTGGTAGTAGTTAATGAAGTTGTAGTAGTGGTAGTAGTAGTAGTAGCATTAGTAGTAGGGGTACTAGTAGTAGTAGTAGGGGTACTAGTAGTAGTAAGAGCAGCAGTAGTGGTGGTGGTAATAGATATAGTAGTAGTAGTAGTAGAAGAAGAAGAAGAAGTTGTAGTAGTGGTTGTAGTAGTAGTATAAATTCGAATAAACATTGCTTGATTTGCAAACAGTTCAGATCCTATTTATCTGGTGTGAAAAACTAGTGCTTGAATGGCAAACAGTTTAGATCCTATTCATCTGATTCGAATTAACAGTGACTGATTTGCAAACAGTTTAGATCCTATTGATCTTGTGTAAAAAACAACTGCTTGAATGGTAAACAGTTTAGATCCTATTCATCTGATTCGAATAAACAGTGACTGATTTGTTAACAATTTAGATCCTATTGATCTTGTGTAAAAAACAACTGGTTGAATGGCAAACAGTTTGGATCCTATTGATCTGATTCGAATTAACAGTGACTGATTTGCAAACAGTTGAGATCCTATTGATCTTGTGTAAAAAAAACAACTGCCTGAATGGCAAACAGTGTGGATACTATTGATCTGATTTGAATAAAATGTATTTGAGCGGCAAACAGTTTGGATCCTGTTGGTCTTGTACGAATTTACAGTGCTTAATTTGCAAACAGTTCAGATCCTTTGCATATGCTGTGAAAAACTAGTGCTTGAATGGCAAACAGTTTGGATCCTATTGATCTGGTGTGAACAAAACGTGCTTGAGAGGAGAACAGATTGGATCTGATGGATCTAGTTCGACGAACAGTGCTTGATTTGCAAACAGTTTAGATCCTATTTATCTGGTGTGAAAAAATTGGTGCTTGAATGGCGAACAGTTTAGATCCTTTTAATCTGGTGTGAATAGAATGAGCTTGAGAGGCAAACAGCTAGTTTCCTATTCATCTAGTTTGAATTAGCAGTGCTTTGTTTGCAAACAGTTTAGATCCTATTCATCTGGTGTGATAACAAGTGCTTGAATGGCAAACAGTTTGGATCCTATTGATCTAGTTCGAATAAACAGTGCTTGACTTGCAAAATGTTTATATCCTATTTATCTGGGGTGAAAAAGTAGTGCTTGAATTTCAAACAGTTTAGATCCTATTGATATGGTGTGAATAAAATGTGCTTGAGAGGCAAACAGTTTGGAGCATATTGATATAGTTTGAATTAGCAGTGCTTTATTTGCAAACAGTTTAGATCCTATTGATCTTGTGTAAAAAACTACTGCTTGAATGGCAAACAGTTTGGATCCTATTGATCTGATTCGAATAAACAGTGACTGATTTGCAAACAGTTTATATCCTATTGATCTTGTGTAAAAAACAACTGCTTGAATGGCAAACAGTGTGGATACTATTGATCTGAATTAAAATGTATTTGAGTGGCAAACAGTTTGGATCCTATTGGTCTTGTACGAATTTACAGTGCTTAATTTGCAAACAGTTCAGATCCTTTGCATATGCTGTGAAAAACTAGTGCTTGAATGGCAAACAGTTTGGATCCTATTGATCTGGTGTGAATAAAATTTACTTTAGGGGCAAACAGTTTGGATTCTATTGATGTGGTGTGAATAAAATGTACTTTAGAGGGAAACGGTTTGGATTCTATGGATCTAGTTCGAATAAACAGTGCTTGACTTGCAAACAGTTTATATCCTATTTATCTGGGGTGAAAAAATAGTGCTGAATTTCAAACAGTTTAGATCCTATTGATATGGTGTGAACAAAATGTGCTTAAGAGGCAAACAGTTTGGATCATATTGATATAGTTTGAATTAGCAGTTCTTTATCTGCAAACAGTTCAGATCCTATGTATCTGATGTGAGAATCTAGTGCTTGAATGGCAAACAGTTTGGATCCTATTCATCTGATTCGAATAAACTGACTGATTTGTTAACAGTTTAGATCCTATTGATCTTGTGTAAAAACAACTGCTTGAATGGCAAACAGTTTGGATCCTATTGATCTGATTCGAATTATCAATGACTGATTTGCAAACAGTTTAGATCCTATTGATCTTGTGTAAAAAAACAACTGCTTGAATGGCAAACAGTTTAGATCCTATTGATCTGATTCGAATTAACAGTGACTGATTTGCAAACAGTTTAGATACTATTGATCTTGTGTAAAAAACTACTGCTTGAATGGCAAACAGTTTGGATCCTATTTATCTGATTCGAATTAACAGTGACTGATTTGCAAACAGTTTAGATCCTATTGATCTTGTGTAAAAAAACAACTGCTTGAATGGCGAACAGTTTATATCCTTTTAATCTGGTGTGAATAGAATTAGCTTGAGAGGCAAACAGCTTGTTTCCTATTCGTCTAGTTTGAATTAGCAGTGCTTTGTTTGCAAACAGTTTAGATCCTATTCATCTGGTGTGAAAAACAAGTGCTTGAATGGCAAATAGTTTGGAACTATAAATTTAGTTCGAATTAACAATGCCTGATTTGCAAACAGGTTGGATCCTTTGCATATGCTGTGAAAAAACTAGTGCTTGAATGGCGAACAGTTAGGATCCTATTGATCTGGTGTGAATACAATGTGCTTGAGAGGAGAACAGATTGGATCCGATGGATCTAGTTCGACGAACAGTGCTTGATTTGCAAACAGATTAGATCCTATTTATCTGGTGTGAAAAACAAGTGCTTGAATGGCAAATAGTTTGGAACGTATAAATTTAGTTCGAATTAACAATGCCTGATTTGCAAACAGGTTGGATCCTATTTATCTGGTGTGAATAAAATGTACTTTAGAGGCAAACAGTTTGGATTCTATGGATCTAGTTCGAATAAACAGTGCTTGACTTGCAAACAGTTTATATCCTATTTATCTGGGGTGAAAAAATAGTGCTTGCATTTCAAACAGTTTAGATCCTATTGATATGGTGTGAACAAAATGTGCTTGAGAGGCAAACAGTTTGGATCATATTGATATAGTTTGAATTAGCAGTGCTTTATTTGCAAACAGTTCAGATCCTATGTATCTGGTGTGAGAATCTAGTGCTTGAATACCAAACAGTTTGGATCCTATTTATCTGATTCGAATTAACAGTGACTGATTTGCAAACAGTTTAGATCTTATTGATCTTGTGTAAAAAACAACTGCTTGAATGGTAAACAGTTTAGATCCTATTCATCTGATTCGAATAAACAGTGACTGATTTGTTAACAGTTTAGATCCTATTGATCTTGTGTAAAAAACAACTGCTTGAATGGCAAACAGTTTGGATCCTATTTATCTGATTCGAATTAACAGTGACTGATTTGCAAACAGTTGAGAGCCTATTGATATTGTGTAAAAAACAACTGCTTGAATGGCAAACAGTGTGGATACTATTGATCTGATTTGAATAAAATGTATTTGAGCGGCAAACAGTTTGGATCCTGTTGGTCTTGAACGAATTTACAGTGCTTAATTTGCAAACAGTTCAGATCCTTTGCATATGCTGTGAAAAACTAGTGCTTGAATGGCAAACAGTTTGGATCCTATTGATCTGGTGTGAACCAAATGTGCTTGAGAGGAGAACAGATTGGATCTGATGGATCTAGTTCGACGAACAGTGCTTGATTTGCAAACAGTTTAGATCCTATTTATCTGGTGTGAAAAAATCGGTGCTTAAATGGCGAACAGTTTAGATCCTTTTAATCTGGTGTGAATAGAATGAGCTTGAGAGGCAAACAGCTTGTTTCCTATTCATCTAGTTTGAATTAGCAGTGCTTTGTTTGCAAACAGTTTAGATCCTATTCATCTGGTGTGAAAAACAAGTGCTTGAATGGCAAATAGTTTGCAAATCAGGCATTGTTAATTCGAACTAGATTTATAGGTTCCAAACAGGTTGGATCCTATTTATCTGGTGTAAAAAACTAGTGCTTGAATGGCAAACAGTTTGGATCCTATTGATCTGGTGTGAATAAAATGTACTTTAGAGGGAAACGGTTTGGATTCTATGGATCTAGTTCGAATAAACAGTGCTTGACTTGCAAAATGTTTATATCCTATTTATCTGGGGTGACAAAATAGTGCTTGAATTTCAAACAGTTTAGATCCTATTGATATGATGTGAACAAAATGTGCTTGAGAGGCAAACAGTTTGGATCATATGTATCTGGTGTGAGAATCTAGTGCTTGAATGGCAATCAGTTTGGATCCTATTCATCTAATTCGAATTAACAGTGACTGATTTGCAAACAGTTTAGATCCTATTGATCTTGTGTAAAAAACAACTGCATGAACGGCAAACAGTTTAGATCCTATTCATCTGATTCGAATTAACAGTGACTGATTTGCAAACAGTTTAGATCCTATTGATCTTGTGTAAAAAAAACAACTGCTTGAATGGCAAACAGTTTGGATCCTATTGATCTGATTCGAATTAACAGTGACTGATTTGCAAACAGTTTAGATCCTATTGGTCTTGTGTAAAAAATAACTGCTTGAATGGCAAACAGGGTAGATACTATTGATCTGATTTGAATAAAATGTATTTGAGTGGCAAACAGTTTGGATCCTTTTGGTCTTGTACGAATTTACAGTGCTTAATTTGAAAACAGTTCAGATCCTTTGCATATGCTGTGAAAAAACTAGTGCTTGAATGGCGAACAGTTAGGATCCTATTGATCTGGTGTGAATAAAATGTGCTTGAGAGGAGAACAGATTGGATCCGATGGATCTAGTTCGACGAACAGTGCTTGATTTGCAAACAGATTAGATCCTATTCATCTGGTGTGAAAAACAAGTGCTTGAATGGCAAATAGTTTGGAACGTATGAATTTAGTTCGAATTAACAATGCCTGATTTGCAAACAGGTTGGATCCTATTTATCTGGTGTAAGAAACTAGTGCTTGAATGGCAAACAGTTTGGATCCTATTGATCTGGTGTGAATAAAATTTACTTTAGAGGCAAACAGTTTGGATTCTATGGATCTAGTTCGAATAAACAGTGCTTGACTTGCAAACAGTTTATATCCTATTTATCTGGGGTGAAAAAATAGTGCTTGCATTTCAAACAGTTTAGATCCTATTGATATGGTGTGAACAAAATGTGCTTGAGAGGCAAACAGTTTGGATCATATTGATATAGTTTGAATTAGCAGTGCTTTATTTGCAAACAGTTCAGATCCTATGTATCTGGTGTGAGAATCTAGTGCTTGAATACCAAACAGTTTGGATCCTATTTATCTGATTCGAATTAATAGTGACTGATTTGCAAACAGTTTAGATCCTATTGATCTTGTGTAAAAAACAACTGCTTGAATGGTAAACAGTTTAGATCCTATTCATCTGATTCGAATAAACAGTGACTGATTTCTTAACAGTTTAGATCCTATTGATCTTGTGTAAAAAACAACTGCTTGAATGGCAAACAGTTTGGATCCTATTTATCTGATTCGAATTAACAGTGACTGATTTGCAAACAGTTGAGAGCCTATTGATATTGTGTAAAAAACAACTGCTTGAATGGCAAACAGTGTGGATACTATTGATCTGATTTGAATAAAATGTATTTGAGCGGCAAACAGTTTGGATCCTGTTGGTCTTGAACGAATTTACAGTGCTTAATTTGCAAACAGTTCAGATCCTTTGCATATGCTGTGAAAAACTAGTGCTTGAATGGCAAACAGTTTGGATCCTATTGATCTGGTGTGAACCAAATGTGCTTGAGAGGAGAACAGATTGGATCTGATGGATCTAGTTCGACGAACAGTGCTTGATTTGCAAACAGTTTAGATCCTATTTATCTGGTGTGAAAAAATCGGTGCTTAAATGGCGAACAGTTTAGATCCTTTTAATCTGGTGTGAATAGAATGAGCTTGAGAGGCAAACAGCTTGTTTCCTATTCATCTAGTTTGAATTAGCAGTGCTTTGTTTGCAAACAGTTTAGATCCTATTCATCTGGTGTGAAAAACAAGTGCTTGAATGGCAAATAGTTTGGAACCTATAAATCTAGTTCGAATTAACAATGCCTGATTTGCAAACAGGTTGGATCCTATTTATCTGGTGTAAAAAACTAGTGCTTGAATGGCAAACAGTTTGGATCCTATTGATGTGGTGTGAATAAAATGTACTTTAGAGGGAAACGGTTTGGATTCTATGGATCTAGTTCGAATAAACAGTGCTTGACTTGCAAAATGTTTATATCCTATTTATCTGGGGTGAAAAAGTAGTGCTTGGATTTCAAACAGTTTAGATCCTATTGATATGGTGTGAATAGAATTAGCTTGAGAGGCAAACAGCTTGTTTCCTATTCGTCTAGTTTGAATTAGCAGTCCTTTGTTTGCAAACAGTTTAGATCCTATTCATCTGGTGTGAAAAACAAGTGCTTGAATGGCAAATAGTTTGGAACCTATAAATCTAGTTCGAATTAACAATGCCTGATTTGCAAACAGGTTGGATCCTATTTATCTGGTGTAAAAAGCTAGTGCTTGAATGGCAAACAGTTTGGATCCTATTGATGTGGTGTGAATAAAATTTACTTTAGAGGGAAACGGTTTGGATTCTATGGATCTAGTTCGAATAAACAGTGCTTGACTTGCAAACAGTTTATATCCTATTTATCTGGGGTGAAAAAATAGTGCTTGAATTTCAAACAGTTTAGATCCTATTGATATGGTGTGAACAAAATGTGCTTGAGAGGCAAACAGTTTGGATCATATTGATATAGTTTGAATTAGCAGTTCTTTATTTGCAAACAGTTCAGGTCCTATGTATCTGGTGTGAGAATCTAGTGCTTGAATGGCAAACAGTTTGGATCCTATTTATCTGGTGTGATAACAAGTGCTTGAATGGCAAATAGTTTGGAACCTATAAATCTAGTTCGAATTAACAATGCCTGATTTGCAAACAGGTTGGATCCTATTTATCTGGTGTAAAAAACTAGTGCTTGAATGGCAAGCAGTTTGGATCCTATTGATCTGGTGTGAATAAAATGTACTTTAGAGGCAAACATTTTGGATTCTATGGATCTAGTTCGAATAAACAGTGCTTGACTTGCAAAATGTTTATATCCTATTTATCTGGGGTGAAAAAGTAGTGCTTGAATTTCAAACAGTTTAGATCCTATTGATATGGTGTGAATAAAATGTGCTTGAGAGGCAAACAGTTTGGATCATATTGATATAGTTTGAATTAGCAGTGCTTTATTTGCAAACAGTTCAGATCCTATGTATCTGGTGTGAGAATCTAGTGCTTGAATGGCAAACAGTTTGGATCCTATTGATCTGATTCGAATTAATAGTGACTGATTTTCAAACAGTTTAGATCCTATTGATCTTGTACGAATTTACAGTGCTTAATTTGAAAACAGTTCAGATCCTTTGCATATCCTGTGAAAAACTAGTGCTTGAATGGCAAACAGTTTGGATCCTATTGATCTGGTGTGAATAAAATGTGCTTGAGAGGAGAACAGATTGGATCCGATGGATATATTCGACGAACAGTGCTTGATTTGCAAACAGTTTAGATCCCATTTATCTGGTGTGAGAAAATTGGTGCTTGAATGGCGAATAGTTTAGATCCTTTTAATCTGGTGTGAATAGAATGAGCTTGAGAGGCAAACAGCTAGTTTCCTATTCATCTAGTTTGAATTAGCAGTGCTTTGTTTGCAAACAGTTTAGATCCTATTCATCTGGTATGAAAAACAAGTGCTTGAATGGCAAATAGTTTGGAACCCATAAATCTAGTTCGAATTAACTGCCTGATTTGCAAACAGGTTGGATCCTATTTATCTGGTGTAAAAAACTAGTGCTTGAATGGCAAACAGTTTGGATCCTATTGATCTGGTGTGAATAAAATGTACTTTAGAGGCAAACAGTTTGGATTCTATGGATCTAGTTCGAATAAACAGTGCTTGACTTGCAAAATGTTTATATCCTATTTATCTGGGGTGACAAAATAGTGCTTGAATTTCAAACAGTTTAGATCCTATTGATATGGTGTGAACAAATGTGCTTGAGAGGCAAACAGTTTGGATCATATGTATCTGGTGTGAGAATCTAGTGCTTGAATGGCAAACAGTTTGGATCCTATTCATCTAATTCGAATTAACACTGACTGATTTGCAAACAGTTTAGATCCTATTGATCTTGTGTAAAAAACAACTGCTTGAACGGCAAACAGTTTAGATCCTATTCATCTGATTCGAATTAACAGTGACTGATTTGCAAACAGTTTAGATCCTATTGATATTGTGTAAAAAAACAACTGCTTGAATGGCAAACAGTTTGGATCCTATTGATCTGATTCGAATTAACAGTGACTGATTTGCAAACAGTTTAGATCCTATTGGTCTTGTGTAAAAAATAACTGCTTGAATGGCAAACAGGGTAGATACTATTGATCTGATTTGAATAAAATGTATTTGAGTGGCAAACAGTTTGGATCCTTTTGGTCTTGTACGAATTTACAGTGCTTAATTTGAAAACAGTTCAGATCCTTTGCATATGCTGTGAAAAAACTAGTGCTTGAATGGCGAACAGTTAGGATCCTATTGATCTGGTGTGAATAAAATGTGCTTGAGAGGAGAACAGATTGGATCCGATGGATCTAGTTCGACGAACAGTGCTTGATTTGCAAACAGATTAGATCCTATTTATCTGGTGTGAAAAACAAGTGCTTGAATGGCAAATAGTTTGGAACGTATAAATTTAGTTCGAATTAACAATGCCTGATTTGCAAACAGGTTGGATCCTATTTATCTGGTGTAAGAAACTAGTGCTTGGATGGCAAACAGTTTGGATCCTATTGATCTGGTGTGAATAAAATGTACTTTAGAGGCAAACAGTTTGGATTCTATGGATCTAGTTCGAATAAACAGTGCTTGACTTGCAAACAGTTTATATCCTATTTATCTGGGGTGAAAAAATAGTGCTTGAATTTCAAACAGTTTAGATCCTATTGATATGGTGTGAACAAAATGTGCTTGAGAGGCAAACAGTTTGGATCATATTGATATAGTTTGAATTAGCAGTGCTTTATTTGCAAACAGTTCAGATCCTATGTATCTGGTGTGAGAATCTAGTGCTTGAATACCAAACAGTTTGGATCCTATTTATCTGATTCGAATTAATAGTGACTGATTTGCAAACAGTTTAGATCCTATTGATCTTGTGTAAAAAAACAACTGCTTGAATGGTAAACAGTTTAGATCCTATTCATCTGATTCGAATAAACAGTGACTGATTTGTTAACAGTTTAGATCCTATTGATCTTGTGTAAAAAACAACTGCTTGAATGGCAAACAGTTTGGATCCTATTTATCTGATTCGAATTAACAGTGACTGATTTGCAAACAGTTGAGAGCCTATTGATATTGCGTAAAAACCAACTGCTTGAATGGCAAACAGTGTGGATACTATTGATCTGATTTGAATAAAATGTATTTGAGCGGCAAACAGTTTGGATCCTGTTGGTCTTGAACGAATTTACAGTGCTTAATTTGCAAACAGTTCAGATCCTTTGCATATGCTGTGAAAAACTAGTGCTTGAATGGCAAACAGTTTGGATCCTATTGATCTGGTGTGAACCAAATGTGCTTGAGAGGAGAACAGATTGGATCTGATGGATCTAGTTCGACGAACAGTGCTTGATTTGCAAACAGTTTAGATCCTATTTATCTGGTGTGAAAAAATCGGCGCTTAAATGGCGAACAGTTTAGATCCTTTTAATCTGGTGTGAATAGAATGAGCTTGAGAGGCAAACAGCTTGTTTCCTATTCATCTAGTTTGAATTAGCAGTGCTTTGTTTGCAAACAGTTTAGATCCTATTCATTTGGTGTGATAACAAGTGCTTGAATGGCAAATAGTTTGGAACCTATAAATCTAGTTAACAATGCCTGATTTGCAAACAGGTTGGATCCTATTTATCTGGTGTAAAAAACTAGTGTTTGAATGGCAAACAGTTTGGATCCTATTGATCTGGTGTGAATAAAATGTACTTTAGAGGCAAACAGTTTGGATTCTATGGATCTAGTTCGAATAAACAGTGCTTGACTTGCAAAATGTTTATATCCTATTTATCTGGGGTGAAAAAGTAGTGCTTGAATTTCAAACAGTTTAGATCCTATTGATATGGTGTGAATAAAATGTGCTTGAGAGGCAAACAGTTTGGATCATATTGATATAGCTTGAATTAACAGTGCTTTATTTGCAAACAGTTCAGATCCTATGTATCTGGTGTGAGAATCTAGTGCTTGAATTGCAAACAGTTTGGATCCTATTCATCTGATTCGAATTAACAGTGACTGATTTGCAAACAGTTTAGATCCTATTGATCTTGTGTAAAAAAACAACTGCTTGAATGGCAAACAGTTTAGATCCTATTCATCTGATTCGAATCAACAATGACTGATTTGCAAACAGTTTAGATCCTATTGATCTTGTGTAAAAAACTACTGCCTGAATGGCAAACAGTTTGGATCCTATTGATCTGATTCGAATTAACAGTGACTGATTTGGAAACAGTTTATATCCTATTGATCTTGTGTAAAAAACAACTGCTTGAATGGCAAACAGTGTGGATACTATTGATCTGAATTAAAATGTATTTGAGTGGCAAACAGTTTGGATCCTATTGGTCTTGTACGAATATACAGTGCTTGAATGGCAAACAGTTTGGTTCCTATTGATCTGGTTGAATAAAATGTGCTTGATAGGAGAACAGATTGGATCCGATGGATCTAGTTCGACGAACAGTGCTTGATTTGCAAACAGTTTAGATCCTATTTATCTGGTGTGAAACAATTTTTGCTTGAATGGCGAACAGTTTAGAACCTTTTAATCTGGTGTGAATAGAATGAGCTTGAGAGGCAAACAGCTTGTTTCCTATTCATCTGGTGTGAAAAACAAGTGCTTGAATGGCAAATAGTTTGGAACCTATAAATCTAGTTCGAATTAACAATGCCTGATTTGCAAACAGGTTGGATCCTATTTATCTGGTGTAAAAAACTAGTGCTTGAATGGCAAACAGTTTGGATCCTATTGATCTGGTGTGAATAAAATTTACTTTAGGGGCAAACAGTTTGGATTCTATGGATCTAGTTCGAATAAACAGTGCTTGACTTGCAAACAGTTTATATCCTATTTATGTGGGGTGAAAAAATAGTGCTTGCATTTCAAACAGTTTAGATCCTATTGATATGGTGTGAACAAAATGTGCTTGAGAGGCAAACAGTTTGGATCATATTGATATAGTTTGAATTAGCAGTGCTTTATCTGCAAACAGTTCAGATCCTATGTATCTGGTGTGAGAATCTAGTGCTTGAATGGCAAACAGTTTGGATCCTATTCATCTGATTCGAATAAACATAGATTGATTTGTTAACAGTTTAGATCCTATTGATCTTGTGTAAAAAACAACTGCTTGAATGGCAAACAGTTTAGATCCTATTGATCTGATTCGAATTAACAGTGACTGATTTGCAAACAGTTTAGATCCTATTGGTCTTGTGTAAAAAACAACTGCTTGAATGGCAAACAGTTTAGATCCTATTGATCTGATTCGAATTAACAGTGACTGATTTGCAAACTGTTTAGATCCTATTGATCTTGTGTAAAAAACAACTGCTTGAATGGCAAACAGTTTGGATCCTATTGATCTGATTCGAAATAACAGTGACTGATTTGCAAACAGTTTAGATCCTATTGATCTTGTGTAAAAAACAACTGCTTGAATGGCGAACAGTTTAGATCCTTTTAATCTGGTGTGAATAGAATGAGCTTGAGAGGCAAACAGCTTGTTTCCTATTCATCTAGTTTGAATTAGCAGTGCTTTGTTTGCAAACATTTTAGATCCTATTCATCTGGTGTGAAAAACAAGTGCTTGAATGGCAAATAGTTTGGAACCTATAAATCTAGTTCGAATTAACAATGCCTGATTTGCAAACAGGTTGGATCCTATTTATCTGGTGTAAAAAACTAGTGCTTGAATGGCAAACAGTTTGGATCCTATTGATCTGGTGTGAATAAAATTTACTTTAGGGGTAAACAGTTTGGATTCCTTGGATCTAGTTCGAATAAACAGTGCTTGACAGAGTATATCCTATTTATCTGGGGTGAAAAAATAGTGCTTGAATTTCAAACAGTTTAGATCCTATTGATATGGTGTGAACAAAATGTTATAGTTTGAATTAGCAGTGCTTTATTTGCAAACAGTTCAGATCCTATGTATCTGGTGTGAGAATCTAGTGCTTGAATGGCAAACAGTTTGGATCCTATTGATCTGATTCGAATTAACAGTGACTGATTTGCAAACAGTTTAGATCCTATTGATCTTGTGTAAAAAAACAACTGCTTGAATGGCAAACCGAATCAGATCAATAGGATCTAAACTAATTAACAGTGACTGATTTGCAAACAGTTTAGATCCTATTGATCTTGTGTAAAAAAACCAACTGCTTGAATGGCAAACAGTTTGGATCCTATTGATCTGATTCGAATTAACAGTGACTGAGTTGGAAACAGTTTATATCCTATTGATCTTGTGTAAAAAACAACTGCTTGAATGGCAAACAGTGCGGATACTATTGATCTGAATTAAAATGTATTTGAGTGGCAAACAGTTTGGATCCTATTGGTCTTGTACGAATTTACAGTGCTTAATTTGCAAACAGTTCAGATCCTTTGCATATGCTGTGAAAAAACTAGTGCTTGAATGGCAAACAGTTTGGATCCTATTGATCTGGTGTGAACAAAATGTGCTTGAGAGGAGAACAGATTGGATCCGATGGATCTAGTTCGACGAACAGTGCTTGATTTGCAAACAGTTTAGATCCTATTTATCTAAATTCACAAGTACATTGGCGAATGTACTGCTGCAGTGTGTTAGGCATTCAGAAATACATAGTCGAGTGTACTTCTGCCGTGTGTTAGACATTCAGAAGTACATTCGGAAAAAATAGTTTGTCAGCGAATCCACTGCTGCTGTGTGTTAGGTATTCAGAAGTACATTTGCGAATGTACTGCTGCAGTGTGTTAGGCATTTAGAAGTACATTCGCGAATGTACTGCAGCAGTACATTAGACATTCAGCAGTACATTCGGAAAAAACTTTTTTTTTCGGGCCTGAAATGTCTAAATATTGTCCGTGTACAACATGTCTAGTTTCGACGTTGGCCGATTTGCCGGGCCCGGAAAAATGTCTAAACATTGTCCAATGTAGACATAAGACATTTCTATCAAGTCGGGAAAATAGTGTCTAACATGTGTCTTATGTAGACTTAGACAATTCGTCAGGCCTGGGAAATGACTAAAAAATGCCCAATTTAGACAGTAGACGTTTCTATCAAGTCGGAAAAATTGTTTTACACGTGTCTAAATTTGACGTTTGAGAATTTGCCGGACCAAGTACAAATATCTCAATATTGTCCAATTTACAAATTAGACCTTTCTATTAAGACATACAAATTGTCCAACAAGTGTCTACTTTCGACTTCGTACAATTTGCCAGGCCGCGAACACTGGGATCTACCATGGGATGAAACCGCATGGGTCGGAGTAGTCAGTTCCCGTACTTCAACGGGGATCTTCCAGCGGCGCTGGCCGGGGAAGCTCGATGTCCTTGCCCTACTAACACGGGGATATTTCATTGGACCGAGCCGCGCAGCCTGCGGCAGCCGGGTCCCGTGCAAACACGGGAGTCTACCACGGGGACGGAGCCGCGAGCGCCAGGACAGTCGGCTCGCGTGGTGCAACGGGGACCTTCCATAGAATCGAGCTAGCTGGCCGGGAAAGCCTGCTGTCACACTAATACGATAATCTTACACGAGACCGAGCAGCGCAGCTCACAGCAGCCAGTTCCCGTGCAAACACAGGGAATTACCACGGGGATGGAGCCATGGGCGCCGGGGCAGTCGGGTCCCGTGCTCCACCGGAACTTCCACAGGACATAGCCGCGTAGGCCGGGGCGACCTGCTGCCGTGAGAACACGGGGAAAATGTCTGAATATTGTTTAATTTAGACATTTCTATAAACTCGGATAAATTGTCTAACAAGTATCTAATTTAGACGTTAAACAATTTGCCGGACTGGGAAAATGTCAAAATAGTGTCCCAATTTAGACAAAAGGCATTTTTATCAAGCCGACAAATTGTCTAACAAATGTCTAATTTCGACGTTTGACAATTTCCCGGAACGGGAAAAATGTCTAAATATTGTCCAATTAGACATTACACATTTCTATCATGTCGGAAAATTATCAAGTGGGGAAAATGTCTAACAAGTGTCTAATTTCGACGTTTGAGAATTTGCCGGGCCTAGGAAGATTGTCTAAATGTCCAATTTAGACATTAGACATTTCTATCAAGTCGGAAAATTGTCGAACAAGTGTTAAATTTCGACTTTGGACAATTTGCCTGGCCGCGAACACAGGGGTCTACCACGGGACGAAGCCGCATGGGCCGGAGCTGTCGGCTACCGTACTTCAACGGGAATCTGCCTAGGGAAGCCCGTGCCGTGCTAACACGGTGATATTTTATGGGACCGAGCCGTGCAGCCTGCGACAGGCGTGCAAACACGGGGATCTAGCACAGGGACGGAGCCGCACACCAGGGCAGTCGGCTCTCGTGCATCAATGAGGACATTCCACGGGATCGATCCGTGCAGGCTGGGACAGCCTGCTCCCGAGCGAACACGGAGCTCTACCACGGGGACAGAGCAATGCGCTAGGGCCTGCTGTCGTGAGAACAAGGGGAAACATGTCAAAATATTGTCCAATGAAGACACTAGTCATTTCTATCTTGTCTGAAATACATATGGAAAAATAGTCAAACAGGGAGAGCCACACACGGAATGACACCGCATCAAACACCATCTAACGAGAAACGGTAAAGCCACAAGACAAAACATAACAGGACGCATATCAAGACGAAACACATTAAACATTAAGCATATTAAAAAACAAAATTGACCGTAGGCTGAAAGCAGGAGTGCCGCCTTGGAACGGCCAGCAGCCAAAAGCAATAAAAAAGGGCTACTGGGGGACTTGAACCTGGTTTACGGGTACCCAACCTCGTCCTTATCCCACTTTCACCAAAGTCAAAATGTAAATAAAATTCCCCCTCCAGACAACACCACAACATGCGTAACGATGTATGCCAAAATGAAAATGATTTGAAAATGAACGCTATTAGAAGTAAACAAGCGACGTCATCATGTAAATGACGTCATAATTTAAAAGTACGGGAAAACTATTTGAAACACTTCTACACCGACATTTAAAAGATCAATCGCAAGAAAATACAATTACCAGTGGATATTAATCATACACAACTGTTTTGTTTGAAAAAGAATAAACTTGACATCGTAGGCATGTACTCGATGACTATTCAGGTCAGAGCAGCTGTGGAGTAGTCATTTGGGGTACGACAGAACTGGCAAAATACAAATATCTAATTTCCTCCCTCCGTAAACGGGTTTCAGAGGGAATCTTCATAGAGTATTAAGCCTTTTCCGTCGTCGCACAAGCAAAGAGGAAAGCATAATGACCAACTGTAAAGGGGTCGACCACCAAGCATGTAGTGTGCTGCAATATAGAGGGGTCATATCCCTTTTTAATGAATTGTTTTATACGTTTGACAAACAAAGTATCAAAATAAGTGTGTCCAATAATTTTTCGAAGTTTGTAAATGACATCACCGTAAAACTCCGGATGTGAAATACCTAACTTTAGAAAAGTACGTAAATTACAATTGTATTTGCTGATGAGTAGAATATTACGGTGGTAAAATTTTGAAAATGTTTTACGAAGTTTGTCATATCTGTAGCCCTGTTTTAGTAGTTTTTCAGTGATAATAAGGTTACGATTGTTAAAATCATCAACAGAGGAACAAGCTCTAGCAAAACGAATAAGCTGAGAAATGTATACACCGTAACATGTAGCTCGGGGAACATCCCCATCCAAATGAGGATAGTTAACTATTTTAAAATTAAAATCATCCCTTTTGTCATAAATTCCAGAAGAAATTTTTCCATTGTTTATAGATAAATTTAAATCTAAAAAGGCTGCAGATATGTCAGAACTATTTGCTTTATTAAGCTTGAGTTCCCTAGGGTAAATTGAGGTTATCATAGAATCAAAGTATGGGTTATCAATATTAAAAATGTCGTCTAAATAGCGTGCTGTATTGTTAAAGGCATTGATGACATCCGTCTGTGAATCGCTGTTAAGGTTAAGCATAAAATCCCGTTCATAACAAAACAAAAACAAGTCTGCAATTAAAGGAGCACAATTGGTTCCCATTGGAATACCAATAACCTGGCGATAAACAGAATTACCAAAACGAACAAATATATTGTCTAACAGAAACGTAATAGCGTCACAAAGATCTAAACATGTCCATGAGGTATATTTATTTGTAACATCATTGGTAAAGAACGCATGTCTAGAATTACAGGCAATAAATGATACTTTTTCTCTGGCAAATGTTTTATTTATAAGATTAGTAAGTTTGATCTTAATTAGATCGTGTGGTAATGTGGTATAAAGTGTAGAAAAATCATAAGTGCTTATAGTGTTAGCTTGGTGTTGCTTGATTTTTAATTTAGTTAAAACCTCATTGGAGTTTTTAATAGACCAAAAAAGGTTAATTCCTGAATTCTCATAAGCTTTATCGCAGTAACGCTTGACATGTTCTTTGACCGCTGTTAGACACGATGTAATTAGTTTGGATAGTGCAGTTGTTGTGCACGAGACTGAATTTGCTATGAAGCGTGATTTATATGGCGTTTTATGGAGTTTAGGTATCCAGTACATCGTCGGAAGTTTATGGTGTGTGATTAATATATCAGCATTGAACTGTTTACATTTATTAACATGTTCAGATATTATGTCGTTTTCAGACTTAGAGACCACAATATATGACTTTGTCTTAGTTAGTTCTTGTTCTAAAACATCCACATAATAAAGTCG
Source organism: Azorinus chamasolen (assembly GCA_963576725.1). Lineage (NCBI taxonomy): Eukaryota > Metazoa > Mollusca > Bivalvia > Cardiida > Solecurtidae > Azorinus > Azorinus chamasolen. Next base: position 47,224,669 of record OY755244.1, read on the forward strand.
TCAAACGTCTAACTAGCCAAACTAGCTTTTTAAATACCAGGAAAAGTTATTTTGTAAGAAGCCTTTGTTCTGAAACAATTCGCGCCACGTTTAGGAGATTGTGCGGGTGAATTGTTTGTGGACCACATTGTTGGACATTGACATTGTGTATTGGATATGGCTGCGAATGGAAAGGACATGTCGTGTTCACAGGAGACACCTGGAGTAAAACGTAGTTTTGATCAGACTGTGAGTCCAAACTGTTCGCAAGGTGGGGGGGGGGGGGTCATGCTGGGCCACCGAAGCCGACAAGGCGCCGCAACTCTATCGGCAGCGTGCATGATGTTATGTCCACCGGTAAGAGTCCCGACACCTCCATGGTTATTTCGCATAAGGGTAAATCTTTTGACCTGACTCGGCTTGTCCATACGACCGTCACAAGTCCGGGTTTTGTTGACAAGATTGCTCCGGCACTGGTTAAGGGTATTGAGCCTAGCCTCTCTTCAATAGTTAGCCATGCGGTACAGAATGCTCTGGAGTATGTGGTTGTCCGTTTAGACAGTCAATCGAAACACATTGAGGATCTCAGCACCGAATTAAACAGGAGAAATGCCGTCATAGACTATCTGATCTCTGAAAATGAAGCCGTAAAGTCCAGGGTGATCCACCTAGAAAAAGCATAGCTTGAAACTGACTGAAGATCTTGACAACCTGGAGCAGTATGGCAGAAGGAACAGTTTACGTTATCACAACGTACCAGTGGCCCAGGTTCCAGCCAGACTGAAGATTTAAAATTGAGCCTCGTTAATGAAGAAATTTAGCCTAGATCGTCCCATTACAGCAAATGACATTGAGAGGTCTCACTTTATAGGGGAGCCGTCAGGTGGTAGTGCACAGGTGATATGTATGTTCAAAGCCTGGAAAGCGAAATTGGCAGTGTTTAAAGCAAAGTCGAAACTCAAGGATGTACGTATATCTGGAAAGAAAATCTTTATTTCAGAAGATCTAACAAAGCCCAGGCAAACCGTTGTAAAAAAACCAAGAGGGTCATAAGGCCCTGAAGCGCTCACCAGAGATAACCCCAGGGGCGGGGCCATTTTTGACCACAAGAAATATTGTGTACACCCCTGGTAGAGAACTACAAGACAAAGCAATATGTCATTAATTAAAGGTCTAAGCCTTATGGTTTCAGAGAAAAATAATATTTATATTTTTCCCATGAAAAACTGGTAAGCCCTGATGCAGGGCCAAGCTTCGCCCAGTGGTCGGGGTCGTAAGTTAAACATTCTTGGCAGAGGACCACAAGCCACAGCTACATATTTGTAGAGGACCATTAGATCATGTTACATACCAAATATCAAAGGTCTAGACTAGGCCTTACAGTTTCAGTACATTTTTAAAGATTTTCCAATGAAAAACTGATAACCCCTTGGGCAGGGACATTTTTGGCCCAGTGGTCATAATTCGAACAATATTTGTAGAGGACCATTAGATCATGCTACATACTAAATATCAAAGGTCTAGGCCTTACAGTTTGAAAGAAGAATATTTTAAAAGATTTTCCTATGAAAAACTGATAAACCCTTTGGCGGGGCCATTTTTGGCCTGGGGGTCATAATTTGAACAATCTTTGTAGAGGACCATAATATCATGCTACATACCCAATACCAAAGGTCTAGGCCTTACAGTTTCAGAGAAGAAGATTTTTAAAGATTTTCCTATGAAAAACTGATAAGCCCTTGGGCGGGGCCGTTTTTGGCCCGGGGATCATAATTTGAACAACTTTTGTAGAGGACCATTAGATCATGCTACATACCAAATATCAAAAGTCTAAGCCTTACAGTTTCCGAGAAGAAGATTTTTAAAGATTTTCCTATGAAAAACTGATATCCCCTTGGGTGAGGCCATTTTTGGCCCGGATCATAATTTGAACAATATTTGTAGAGGACCATGAGGTCATGCTACAAACGAAATATCCAAGGTCTATGCCCTACAGTTTTAGAGAAGAAGTTTTTTTTAAGATTTTCCAATGAAAAACTGATAAGCCCTTGGGCGGGGCCATTTTTGGCCCGGGGTCATAATTTGAACAATCTTTGTAGAGGACCATAAGATCGTGCTACATGCCAAATATCAATGGTCTAGGACATACGGTTTCAGAGAAGAAGATTTTTAAAGATTGTCATATATTACCATATATGGAAAAATGACCACGCCCTCTGGCGACCATGTTTTTTGTCGGATCAAAATTCTTTTAACAACTTTTAAAGTCTATCAACTAAGAAACATTTTGGTGAAAACTATATTCAAATTGGACAAGTCATTCTGGAGAAGAAGATATTTCTAGATATTGCGTATAGTTGCCATGGCAACAAGACCGATGGCCCCGCCCACTATCTTTTAACAACTTTTGAAGCACACACCCACAGTATTTATCTGACCAAGTTTGGTAACAATTGGACAGTCGGTTTCAGAGAAGAAGTCGTTTGAAATTGTTGACGGACAGACAGACGGACGACGGAAACATAGGTATCACAATAGCTCACATACTTTGTGCTCTGGTGAGCTAAAAACTGTCAGAAGCTTGGAAATCCGGTTCTGTGTATTCATACTGGACTAGTGATGGTCGCATCTTTTACAGAAATACGGAAAAATCGTCACCAGTGCTTGTTTAGTCAATGTTTAGTGAAGAGCCCCTTGACCTTGACCCTGAGCCTGAAGAAGGCGAAACGTGTAGGCTAATCTGTAGCAGTATCGACCTAGTTGCAATTGCAGATAAAATTATTTTCCATAATGTAACTTTTTATGATCATTGCGAACAGATGTGACCCTCTTAGGAGTCGAGTTACATGGCGTCTCAAGTTCACATCTCTTTGACATTCAAATTCACATATGCACGCGGATCAATTGCAGATATCACGTCACCTAGATCTAAAATCAACCATTTAATTATATATTTCCACTTTTTTAAAACAAGTTATTAGAATTAAAGCGCAACGGTGAGTTACTTTTCAAATCCAGACGTAAATGGATATGCTGCCGACTGCACGTTACTTATGAACAGTGTGTAATGGTAAAACACAAAGCTGAATGAGTTGTGTTGAACTATTACACACGTGTTACCTTATCAAGTTAGTGGAAACCGGACCGGTACACGGATTAACACTTACACGCCCATGCTTATACATGTATTGAGACAATGTACTGTGTGGATCCCATGTACTGCCACCATTATGTACTGCCTGTCGCCAAAGAGTCACTCTCTCCTAGGTAGCCACCGGCATAAACGGCTGACCCTTAGTTTGCTATTGGCGACGAAGTGGGGCTCTAGCATGCGGCTTGGATCCGGATCTAATGCCGGAAATCGGTATCGGATCTGGAACAATGCTGTATGCTGTTTCGCACTTGGTCAATTGATTCTGCAAAGGCTGCTTGTAAGTAGGCTAGCCACTTTTAGTTATACAGTGAAGCGGGCGGGATTTATTTTAGCAAAAGAATCTTTTGTAGCAGACATTGCATAAACTCATCTCGTACATTATATAAACAGCGTGACATAGTATCTATCCAGTAGAATATATTTAATAATGTGCATCTTCCAGACTTACTGTTCAATTGGAAATGTCGGATGTTTCAGACTATACGTTTCTATATGCAAACGAGGTGGATCATGATCAGACAAGTAGCCTACTATAGGAGCCATCTGATCTGGGTACACTATGATTGTAAAGTCAACAAAAGTTGCGTTCTACATGTAATGTATTGGCCCTTCGCCTGCTGAATTTCAAAATACATTTCTCCTTTGCCCGTGCCCAGTTGTGTGGTTGCATATATCTTCACTGTGTACAAGAATTTCGCTGTGCGGTCACTGCTGTGGAGTGCATTGGTTGCATAATCAAATTGTGGGTAGTGCTGACCCTGATGAGACAGCTCCTGCAGGAGCTGTCTCATCTGGGTCTTCACTATTTACGGGTAGGTATATTGACGCGAATAGCAAGCGAAGGGTTAAAGGGATGGAGCCTAGTTGGGTCCAGCACAGTCGCTACATGACTGAAAGTCTTGGCTGACTCCAGACAGTGTGATGACAAGAGCGATCGAGATAGATAAATATGGTATAGCAATGTAAAGATTTTTTGCATGTATATAATTTATGTGATGATGATGCTCATGATGATGTGATGATGATGATGCTGCTGCTGCTGCTGCTGATGATGATGATGATGGTGTTGGTGTTGGTGGTGGCGATGATGATGATGACGATGATGATGATTGGTGATGATTGTGATACTGATGAGATGATGATGATGATGATAATGATGATGATGATGATAATGGTAATAATTAATGTTGGCCGATGGTGATAAGTGGCGATGCTCGACGATGATGGCGATGATTATAATGACGAAAATGCCATTTAACATATTTTGTAGTGTTATTGTGTAGTGTTTTCGCTCCGCTTGACTGTTAGGAGATCATGTTAATCAAATAGTTTCTCTGTCATCTGTTAATTCTTGGATGCATTGAGATTTGTTTATTATTCTCTGAATCGTGTATGCGTAATTACCAGTTCAGCGCACGGTGTTTCATGGTGATGATGAAGATGTTGATAGGTAAATCGATCAATCGATCGATCTTCCTGCAAAGGTATCGGCAGAAAAGGTGTAATGCCAGTATGCAGACTGTTTTCATCTTGGTATGATGCACATAGATTGGATCCAAACCAGACATCGATATATCCTATGTCTGATCTGGAAGCTAACTGTTGTGTCTTGTTCTAATTTTTCTCGGTATACAGTCTAGACCAAGAGTAGACATCGTGTAATAGTTTACCGCAAAAAATCTGGTGTTGTTATTTCACCTAAAACTTGTCTCCCAAGTTCGTTTCGTTGGAGAGAGATAATAGGTGAAATTACTTTGTATAATATTCATATCCATGTACGAAATGTTCCAGAATAATAGATGATGTTAATGTATAGCTTAAGAGTATATTACCTTTTGTAATTTTTATACACTTTATCGTCGTATTTGCTTTGAGAGAGTATCCATTAATCATTATCCACTAGTGGATTATCCACTTATCCAATAATTGATTTATAGTTCGCTGTGTTCGGTAGACACTGGCGTTGCTTTCACGATTGATTTCAAATGTCGTACACTGATATTCCGTGCACGTGGATTTCGTGCCAATGTGTTTTTGGTTTTGTTTTTTTGTTTAGGAATGTTGTTGTATTATCCTCCTAATTTGACCTGAGACTCGATTAAATTTCGGCGTGATTATCGGGATTATTCGTAATACACTGTGACAAAAAAATAGCAAACCAAGAGCCGGTAATAATCATGTTCCACGAGGATTGTACAGTAAAAACCCATCTAATGCGACCACTGAATGAATAAACATGGCTGTCTTTATAAGCAGGTGGTTCCTTAATACATGACCAAAGTTATGCAGAAAGCTCCTACAGGAGCTTTCTGCATAACTTTCGTCCTGTATTAAGCTACCACCTGCCTTTGCCATTATGAATTACGCATCCATATGCTTGTCGCACTAGAAGGGTTTTACTGTATTCTTTTAGCGCATTCTTATACCTTCGGAAATTTATTCGAAGATTACCGACGATAATACACGGAATATGCATATGTCTCAGGTCAAATTGGTAGGATAATACCCCATCTGAGCATGAAATATCGGTTGATTTCTCAACCTAACGTGGTTTATTTAAAGGGGGAAATCCACTCAATTTACGAATTATGTAGAAAGAGTTACCGTTTCTAATTCTTGTTTTAGAATACTTTTAGGCATCAATAGTTAATAATTAAAAATAAAACAAAACCAATTCTATTTAAAGCAGCTTTCCTTTAAATTTCCGCGAATCAAAATTGATAGGATTGGAGATGTATTGTATCTTCTTTTTCTTTTGTATCCATTTCATCTTTTCTTTTTCATCAATTCACGTATTGCTTGCTGTGTCTTTTTCTCATGGATGTACATACGGACTTGTCTCTTCTGGTAATGGCAGCTCGTAAAACTTCATTTATGATAATGGTTAATGTCTGTTTACATTATGTTATACCGAGCTGCCATAGGAACATTTCACAGTAAATGTCATTATCGAATTATCAAGAGGTGTTTATTTCAGACAAGATGTAGAAATACATTTTTAAATTTGTTTCTCGTCATACTAAAGGATTACAAAACTGCAACAATAAGTTGACTAGAATTTCTTGCTGTAAAAAGTTATTTTCAAAATAGTCATTTTCAGTTTCTTATTATGATTCTTATAGTTTTGGCAATGGACGTCGAAAGAAACCCATGCCCTTGTACCGAAATCTCTATTTTTAACTGGATGGCACGAAGTATTAGAAATAAGATGGAATATCTTGCAGACATCGCAGAAGAATACAATATAATATGCTTTACTGAAACTCACTTAGATAATAATATACAAACAGACGACATTTTATTAGATAACTTCTGTTCTCCTTTCAGGAAAGACAGAAACTTTGCGGATGGGGGATTTTAATTTACTGCTCTGACACTTTGTTTTGTACTAGACGCAATGACTTAGAGTCGCCAATAGAGGAAACAATATGGCTTGATGTTAAACTTAATAATATAACTTTAATGTTGTGTGTTCTGCACAGACCCCCGAATGCAAGTGCTATATTTTAGGAAACATTTAAATATTCTGTTGATAAAGCTCTTAATTAAAACATGATAAGATGACGTGGTGCTTAGATGCCTTTCTAACAGCGAGAGTTTCTTTACAGATGGTAATTATATAGTTTCCTTTTGTATATAACGCGCATTGTTGAAACAGTTGTTTTATTATTCTTTTGGTATGATGGAACAAAGACCACAGGACTGAAAGAATAATCAGAATATTATCAAATAGATAGTTTGCTGTAGATATATATATATATATATATATATATATATATATATATATATATATATATATATATAAATGCATTTAATTGATATTCATGGTGTTCTTATTTCTTACATGAATATTCATGGTGTAAAGTGTTAAATGTCTGTCTCCTAAAGTGAAAGACACAACATACATGTTATTTTTTACACACGATGGTAAAAGAATGCAGATTTTACCCAATAACTCTTCATTATATTTGAACACTGATTTTGCTTTGAGAAAGGAAATCTATAATACTGAAAAACATGTAGAGAACAAGTTTGTAAAAGTCATAAAGGATAAAACATGTCTAGATAAGATACGTAGATTTAAACATTTTCAAGAATAGCTCCTTTATTTCTCCACCAAACGCTATACTATAACAGCTCTTTAGAATTGTCTCTTTGAGACGAGTTTTAAAGAGTGACCACAGTATATGGTTTGGTGCAGAAATGACGACTTTAGTACATGCGTACACATGTTTATCTGCAGCTGTTAGTACATGCGTACACACGTTTATCTGCAGCTCTTAGTACATGCATACCACGTTTATCTGAAGCTCTTAGTACATGTCTACACACGTTTGTCTGCAGCTCTTAGTACATGCGTACACACGTTTATCTGCAGCTCTTAGTTCATGCGTACACAGGTTTATCTGCAGATCTTAGTATATGCGTACACACTTTTGTCTGCAGCTCTTAGTACATGTGTACACACGTTTATCTCCAGCTCTTAGTACATGCGTACACACGTTTATCTGCAGCTCTTACTACATGCGTACACACGTTTATCTGCAGCTCTTAGTACTTGCGTACACACGTTTATCTGCAGCTCTTAGTACATGCGTACACACGTTTATCTGCAGCTCTTAGTACATGCGTACACACGCTTATCTGCAGCTCTTAGTACTTGCGTACACACGTTTGTCTGCAGCTCTTAGTACATGCGTACACACGTTTGTCTGCAGCTCTTAGTACATGCGTACACACGTTTATCTGTAGCTATGGGATAAGCTAGTCACCTTTTTATTCTCTAGTGAATACATAAGAAACTATAGTTATCAGTAGCATATCCAAAGAGAAACACTGTGAGGATAATGAACACGTAGAATAACTGAACTTACCAGTAGCATTATCCAAAGCATTATAACGAACACGTAGGAAACAGTACTTACCAGTAGCATGATCCAAAGAGAAACACTGTGAGGATAACCAGAGATTGCATCATAGCGTGTCTGAAACCATAAGAAAAACTGGAGCTTGAAACGGCAAGCCGAATTCTTAGTGTTAACCTACATGTATTTATTCCCATATTATTTAACCCATTCACTCATATTAACGATTTTTGACGACTCTGTAAAAGTCACTTTGTGAAACCATTGTGGTGAATAGAGCATTTGCTCCTATAGGAGCAAATGCTCTATTTATCACAATGGTTTCAAACTACACAATTCAAAAGTAATCCTTTTCGGTAGATTTATTCGAAGCCTATGAGGTAATGGGTTAAGAAAACTCGTCCAGGTCTTACTTTGGAACACATCCATTTTTCATATTGGAGGGTGTGGGTACACCAAACAAAAAATTGCCGGTATAAGCCGTTGACATCGATGGGTTCAATAACATTTATTCAAAGAGGTTTGGACTAAAAATAGCCTATGACTAAAAAAAAGAGGTTTGGGTTAAAATAGCCTATGAGTGGATGGGTTAAAATTCTTGATTGAATTATGTGTGCCGTGAAAGCATAATACATGTAATAATAATAACGACTTAATTTCACGAGAGAACTCATTTGACCAGGTCAATCTACCATGAGGCCCGCAAAACATATTTACAATAAAATACTATATAATACCCCATTAGTGTTGGAAGTATAATGTAAGTCCAATCGGGGCTCTTACTGTAAAGAATTTACAAATTATTAAAAGAAGTTAACCCATCGCCGGCTGCAAGTGTCGTCTGCTGAAACTCTCATCTGCTTTATTTTAATTATGTCCAAAATCACCCAAGGTTTGGAAACAATTGACCGAATGCCGAATATCATGGATCCAGATTAGACGTCGAGTTACTCGGCATCTGCTGTGGATCCAAGCTGTTTTCAAAAGCTATTTTGTCGCGAATAACAGTCGAAGGTTTAAGATCGTGCACATGATCCAACTTTAAAAGCATAGTAAAGTGAGCCGTGCAAACAGCCTTGATCCAGATAAAATATATTACAATTACATGTACAATAAGATATAGATCCCCGGTGTTAGATACTAAGATATTTCTAGAATGACTTTTTAAAGTGATTTTAAATGCACGACTGTTAAAGTTGTCGCAAACAGTTTAGATTACCACCAGTCGCTTCACGTAATGCTGATACATACTCCAGAACTCACCTATAAGTAATCTAGCTTAACAAAAACCCATCTAGCCACGGCGTGTACGTTACAATTCGATCGAGCTACGCTAGCGACAATATTTTACAACATGCCGCTGTTAAAAAATACAAACCGGTTTGTTCCCACTTTGCCAATGTTTTGTTTAACACCTCTGCATACTATCCCCAATCTCCCAACTTTCTAGTTCAAGCTTTTGATTGGTCAGATTTGAGTTGTCCAATCAAAAGCTTGAGAACGATCTCAGACTCAACTAAAAGTTTTATAAGCATAGACCCATGTCTACAAGTTACCTGTATGTTCTATACTGCTGAGGAAAATAGAAGCAAAAGATTCACTTTACTACGTCAGAAATTTGTTAAGGCAAAGTTGAACTAATTTAATAAAAGAGTGGGCATAATAAATAAGTTTTGTTTACATAATCTAAACATGTTTGAATACATAATCTGAATATGTATCTAATGTATTGATAAGTTGATATCAAGTTATGATTGAACGATTCAGTGACTAACTGACTGATTAGGGTCATGATCATAAAAATGTTAGTCTAACGTCTACGAGTTAACATCAGGTTTATTGAAAACCATCGGATATTCCAAACAGGGTGGACACAAAGGCAGCCACCTCATCGAAAACGGATCTTCTTACCAGGCTCTAAATTAGT